>CM046722.1:44930736-45530736 GCA_025584915.1 Monochamus saltuarius
TTAAATCATTTTTGTGGGGATATTTAAAAAATGAAGTGTCTCGCACCAAAATGGACGTAATAGCTTAAGAGTTCAAAACGGACAAAAAGTAGATATATTTGTGTTAGTTTGTAGGAACTGGGTAAGACCGCCCAAAATATTGTTGTAACATCAGTTATGTCAATCTATTTTATTAGTTAGAACCACAAATTAAATCTATTAATAATTAATTAGCCCAGTCAACGAAAAGGTATAGAGGGAAATGCTTGGAACACAATTTTTGACTTCGTAACTTTGGACTAGTTAGGATGAACATATCAAAAGTCCCCACCCATAGCCCTTATACCGAGGGGGAGGGGGATATTTTGCTTATATCTCGAAAACTATGCATCCTACCGACATGACCATACTTGTAGGCTCGCTGACCAGGTTCCTCACACTTAATTGAAGAAGATATAGACCATTTTAATGGGAAAATATTTTGCTGTGATCATGTTTGTGCATATATGAGTGTTTGTGAGAAGATGATGGAAAAAAAAGGATGAAAACGAAGACGAGGATCAAGGTCCTTCTCACCCCAAGAGAGCAAGAAATTGACTAAATGGTACCTACTGTTCTCTCTTTTCACTTATGGTTGTGTTTTGTAAAACTATCACAATGTCTTATAGACACTCATATGTGCACAAACATGGTCATAGCAAAATATTTTCCCATTAAAATGGCATAGGTCTTCTTTAATTAAGTGTGAGGAATCTGGTCAGCGGGCCTACAAGCATATATTCTAAAATGAGTATCTGTGCTATTTAGACGTCCAGTACTGAATATGTGTACATAATGGTGCATATTTCGGCCAATACGTTGACCGGGAATGGTGAGACATTGATAGATTCATTAGTCGACGGTTATCGTAGAACTTCAGATTTCGCGCTCAACAGTGAAACTGCTAACATTTGAAGGAAAAGAGATAAAATAGTAAAGTAATATATATGTACAGGGTGTCCCGGAAAGCATGTCACAAACTTCAGGGGATGATAGTACGTTTAAAAATAATATTAGTTTTCTCTATAAACTTGGGTCCAGAAAGGCTTCGTTTTCGAGATACAGGGTGGTAAAGTTATAAAAAAAATAAAGATTTTCTGAGCTATCTCAGTGACCCAGTTGTTAATTTTAATAAAACTTGGTGTGGTTCATACCTGATAGGAGGTCTTTTATTTAGTGTAGTCACTGGTGCCAAACTGCTAACCAGTGGCGTGCAACAATGGAGATGGCGGACCTATTTTAAAACAAAACGTACGCCACTGAATTTTTTAAAAATTTTGTTAATAGTTTACGTTCTACAAAATAAAAGAACAAAAAAAGGTATTTTAAATTTTTGTTGTAAAACCCACCGTTTTCGAGTTATTTGGCTTTTACATAAATGAAATCACCTCATGCTTACCCCGAGATAGAGAGCTTAAATATTTTTTGCACCCCTATCATATTCAAAAGGTGTAAAGTCTACAATCTCAAGATTATCCACTTAGAATGGAGTTCTGCCGGCTAGTGTTGGATTTTTATAGACAGGATATAGATTTTGTTTCTTCTATTTTATTTACTGATGAGGCAACTTTTACACGAGATGGCGTACTCAATTTGAACAACATGCATGAATGGTTGGAACAAAATCCACACTCCATAATTGAAAGTCATCAGAAAACTTTCTCAGTTAATGTGTGGGGTGGGATTGTAGGCAATCATTTTCTGGGACCTTTTTTTCTACCAAGAACTGGGTGCTCTCTCAATCTTTTAGAAAACAATCTTTTTGAATTAATGGAAGATCTTCCCATTGGTCTACGACAGCGTCTATGGTACCTCCATGATGGGACACCCACCCATTTTAGTCGTCAAGTACGAAGACATTTAAACATAGTTTTTCCCAATCGATGGATTGGACGAGGAAATGCACAAATATCCTGGCCGTCTCGCTCACCAGATTTAAATGCTGCTGATATTTATTTATGGGGTTATGCCAAATCTCTTGTTTATAACAGATTAGTTAACTCAGAAGAAGAACTTCGACAACGAATAATAATAGAAGCGTTTAACAGTATTAGAAATAATCATGACGTATTTACTAGAATTAGATTTAATTTTATGAGAAGATTGCGAGCATGTATTGAGGCAGAGGGACGTCAGTTTGAACATTTATTATAATACAGAATATCTTTGCCTTCTTCCTGAATGTTATTAAATAATAGTTTGTTTCTACACTAATTTTATGTACTTAATTTAAGAATTTTAAAATTATCAATTAAAAATTATTTCAATAATTATTTTACTTTAAGGCGAAATGATTTGACGAATGCGTCATTATGAATTCTTTCTGACATATTTTTCAACACCCCGCATCTCAAAAACGAATGGCATAAATCAAGAGTATGAGAAAAAATGTAGACTATAAATTACACAGTTATAAATTACTACATTAAATAAAAATAACGACTAAATGTAAAAGCCAAATAACTCGAATAACTTTACCACCCTATATCTCGAAAACGAAGCCTTTCTGGACCCAAGTTTATAGAAAAAATTAATATTATTTTTAAACGTACTATCATCCCCTGAAGTTTGTGACATGCTTTCCGGGACACCCTGTATTATTGAAAAGAATTTAATGCTCTACAACCCTATGGCCAGCATTTAGTTTTTCGGTGCATTGTTGAAGAGTTATCAAAGAGTTATCCGGTCAAAAAGAGCAAAAGTGTGAAGAAAAATTTTGTTTTCCAAAATTACAGACTTTCAAGAGCGGATATCTCGAAAACTATAGAAGATATCGAAAAAACTTGATTGAATAAAACTTGTACCAAATTTAATCAGCTTTCATTTTGTATAGAATGGTCATATCGGTAGGACGCATAGTTTCCGAGATATAAGCAAAAAACCGAAAAATTCGACTTTCAAACACCCCCCTCCCCCCGGCTTAAGGGCTATGGGCGGGGACTTTTGATATGTTCACCTACTAACTAGTCCAAACAAAGTTACGAAGTCAAAAATTGTGTTCCAAGCATTTCCCTCTATACCTTTTATTGAGCATTCGATGCTTGGACTAATAACAATAGAGGCAAAAGAAGTTAAATTTGCTGTACTTATAAAACCGACGTTATAAAATGTTATTTATTTCTTTCCTTGAGCATTTCTTTCCATTTTTGTCCATTTGTGGACCAGTTTTCAGTGGCGTGCAGAAGTGTATTTTTAAATCATTTTCAAACTGCCCTGTTTATTTTTTCTTTACAAAATTGTATTTTTAAGAGTCCCCTGTACACTCAGATTTTTTTTAGATAAGTTCTGAATCACCCTGTATACACATACATATATGTATACAACTTCAAAAATACGTATGTACACTGATCTAACAAGTTTATGTTGGTTTTATAAAATATCTTATTTATTTCAATTTCTTTTTTTATATACCAGCTGCTGACTGTGTTTCTTTTTCAATTTGGTTTTTTAGTATGGTCATGAAGAAGAAAAAATATTTTTTTCGAAACGTAAGCTTGAGATTCAACAGTTGTTGTTTTATTATTTGGACCTATAAATTCAGCAGAAGAACCAACTTTAAAAATTATTATTAAGCAGGCCGCATTTGCGACGACTTACGTTGGTAGGCCCTAACCACTATTCAGTACAGAATTTAGGGAATCCTGGAAAACCTCATTAATTAGGGAGATGGTCAAACACCGACTGGTTACATTGACCTAAGCTAATGTTCTTCCACTACTATATCCGCAGAGAGGGTACCAATTCACTCCACAAGTATAACCCATCTACGGTCTACCAGCTGCGGGATTCGGTCCCGAACGAAGTGGTAACACGATTCAAGTACTGACACCTTAAATCGCTCAACCACCGACCGATGATGAAGATGAAGTAAATAAGCAAAAGATTTAATTTTGGTAAAAGGAATGTAAAAAAGTGTGCCAAAGTTCATTCGGCAAAATACAATCTTCTACTACGCAGAGTTTGAACAGCATAAAATACAGAAACCCCAAATCAGGTTACCTAAGTATTTAAAAATATTACTTACATGCAAGTGTGTAAAGAAAACTATTAACTTTATCCATGAAATGTTAATTAATCAAGTTAAGTTTTAAAAATAAGAGCAAAAGCGACAAAATAGCTTAAACTTAATCTTAAATATCTAGCTAACTACTAAAGATAATTTACAAAGCACTAATTCAAATATAAAGAGTAAAACTGTAAGTTAGAATGTGTAAAATATTTGATAAAAATTGCTTCAGCATGAAAATTTAGCTGAAGACGAGATAGAAAGAAGAAGATCTCTGAGAGCAGCAGACAAGCAATCAACTAAGCAGTAAATCTAGCTACAAGTGGATAAGTATAATTAGCTGGGGCCAGTGGATGTGAATATTTTACGGTAAAGGCCTATACAGCAGCTGAACCATTCATCAAAAATTTAGGACGGTTGAAGCTGTAAAGCATATAAAACCCCTAAAATAGAATACTTCGTATTATCATTATTTGTTTTCAAGGGCACAATAATGAAAAAACTCTGATGACAAGACATTAGAAATATAATTTAGCAATAAGCAAGCTGAAATGTTACCTGGATGCAATTCGTTTAAATACAAATAGAAAAATTGATGACTTCAATTGTGTTAACTATAATCGGGTTTCAAAATAGTAGACAGTTACTCATTTTCTAAACCCGCTCATAATTTATAGCAGTCAACAGAAAGAGAAATACGAGCCGTCTGTAAATTATTTGTATAAAATTGTGTGTTCCGCATACCTCGCAGGTCATACTCGATTACACAGCATCGGTTTCGTTTTACGAGACCCAGATATTCCTTTTGCTGCAGCAAATACGCATGCTCATAGAATGCTCAACTTCTATTGGTAATGTCGCCGTGACGTCAATTAGGCTGCGATAATTCTGACCCGGGTGTTCCTGCTGCACGGCTGCCATTAAAATCGTTGAGCGTACCCACAGCGAAAGTCTCAGTATATCTTTACGCTAATTTAATTGCGTTTAATTGCATTGTACTAGAATCACAACGAAGAGAAAACGATCATGAGGATATGGATAGAGAAGTAGTTGTAATAATAATTCAGAAACACAAGAATTTAACTTTTTACAAGATACCTTTTTCATTAAAAATATGGTAGAGCCTTAAATGAGCATATTAATTTTTCTGAACACCCAGTAGCGCATTTCTTCTGAAGGTTTTAATGACAAGGCTCCTTCACTGGTTGACAACTTTAAAAATATACCTACGGAATTATTTTAATTAGTTACATCATTTCTCCAGTTTCTCTCTACCTCAAACAACTCGGAGATAATTGAAAAAATTATATTTTACAGACGTTAACGCTTTTTTCCTTGACAACTTTACACCCATGGTTTATTAGGGCTTCTGAGTCTAAAATCACCCAAGGAATCATCCCTTTAATTTATGATATGAACTTAAAATGTCATATGTATACGGAGTTGTCTAATTCTGTAACGTTGCAACGCAACTCCAAAAAAAACGTATACATTCAAACATTAACATAAATAGAATTACTAAGAAAAATATTATTAAAAATTATAAAACAAAACCTTTTCTGGGAAATTTTGAAACAAATTTTTCGCTAGATACTTATATTAGGTAGATAAACCAATAACTAAATTAATGAAGCAAATTCTTCTTTCTTCATAACTGTATACTAAAACAATAAATATGATACTCATATAGTAACTTTTATAACATTAAGTATAACGATGATGATCTTATTGATTTTATATTCCCAAAACTAGTTTAAAGAAATTTAATCGAAAAAGTTTAGTCATTTTTAGTTTGAAATAGGTAATATTTTCAGATATCCAATACATAAGAGGTACGCATTTTCATTCTTATTCTAATGCACAGAAACGATGTGAAAGTAAATTGTAATTATAAATAATTTTTGTAAGATGTTTGGCTTTGAAGAAATAAAAAATTGATGATTAGATTATAAACTTATCTACATTATACAAAAACATATAAAAATATTTAAATAGACTGGTTCTAGCAACAGTTAGAAATTACTTGCTTATTAAAAAGTTACTGAAAGAGTAGTAATTTAAGTAACTGAATATTTCCTAAAGTTTGAAACACAGATAGTTCAAACAGTTCGTTAGCTGCTAAAACCAACCTAATAAAAGTAACGTTATAGTATAAATATTAGCATACCTTTAACAACTGTATCCATATAAGATAGTTCTTGTAAAGCCTTTAATTCTACAGATTTATTCTGATCATTAAATGTTTTGATTTCTTGGATTAAATTCTGCTGAATATCTTTATTAGAGGCTAATTCAAACAAACAAAACATCAGCGTACTGTGTGAATACATTATATTGTCAACAAAAATATCAAATATATCCAAAATCATCTCGTTGAAATTGTAATCACCCTTATTGTATGAATCAATAAAAGATTGTATTAGATCCTTTTCTCTTAAATCTCTTTTTTTCCTATCCTCGACAATATCCTTTATTAGATTTTGCATTTCAGGATTGGGATAAATATTTCTTTCAAATAATGGATATACTAAATCGAAATAATATTTGAAACCTGAAATTGTCTTTTTATTTAACAATGTATTTACTACAGGCAAACCATCTAAACTTATTTTAAATCCAAATGCAGAAGATGTGGTTTCCATAAAAAAATTATGTAGCACAGTTGAAATACATTTTTCTTGTAAGTTCATTAATGATGTATCCTTAATATTATTATATCTAATAACAAAGTTTTCTAAAATGTCTTCCGTAAACAAATTTAGAACTTTACTATTCTTGGAAAAATATTTTCTATGTCCAACATTTTCATATTTTTGCTCTGCCGAAATCATTTGCATAATTACTGAGTCAACTACTAATACGCTTGGTTTTAAAAACAAATACAATCCACCATACTTCAGTCCTTTTCGCTTAAATTTATTATAACATTTCCACAAATAAACATAGAGAGTTGTTTCTTGAAATAAAACATCCTTTATATTTCCAAAAGGCGCCGTTGGATAAACTGTCTGTGGTATGCGACGTTTGTCAAAAAACGTATAAGCCTTCAATATATAAATAAATATAAATATCACCGCAAATGTAAAACTAGTTATTAACGAAATCAGTGTATTTTCTTCCAAATAGTTCAACAAATTATTTTTATTATAACAGGAACCCATCACTTCATCACCACACAACACTTAATAAAGCATTAATTTCACAATTAATTCCCTAAACGAAAAATGTTACAATAAACATACCGCTGAATAGCTAAACTCGTGTAGCAGATAAAGAGCCTACAGCTAAGTATGTACGCAAATAAATTGTAAATCACATGGCTGATATCAGGTGATTCATAAATACTCACCTACTTAGAAAGTAGAATGATATCAACACAATGCGTAGAGGTAGAGGATAGTATGAGGTATGTAATTACACTTTATAAAATTAATAGGGACCATATGTTTGACAATCTGTCGTTGATTAACTTATGTATCTAAGACCGCTAAAACTACTAAGAACTGTAGCAGATATTAGAATGTTATAGGTCGAACCCATAATTATATATTATACAGAGTGTAAGGTGTCTATTTCGAAATCTCTTTTGGTATAGCTTTATTAAAGAAAAATTCACCTTATGGGAATGACAATAAGGTAGGAAAAAAGCATTATATTCTAAAGTTAGTAGCGACATCTATATAGGGTGTGTGGAAAACGTATAGCGCTTAAGAGTGTAATTTTTTCTTGCAATTATTATTATTATTATTATTATTATTATTATTATTATTATTATTATTATTATTATTATTATTATTAATAAATTTGTTAAATTATACTCTTATAGATAGATAGATAGATAGATAGATATTTATTAGTGTTACATACACAAAAGTGTTTACACACGCCAGAAAAAAGTTTACAGTCATAATATAAAATCATCAAGAAAAAAAAATTTAAAATATATATCTAACATACAGTACATAGTAGAAACATACACAGATAAGTGTTGACATGTAATAAATAACACAATGGTTTAAGAATTAACAAAATAAATGTGTGAATAAAAGCAGATAGTTGTAATTTTGAAACGCATATGTAAAAGACTAAACTAAACAAACAGCACATAGATACAGATTAAAATAATGTCATAAAATAAAATAATGCATCCAAAATATGCAAAGTTTGAATCACGATTTATTATATTTTGAAGTCACTGTCTAAAAATTTATGGATACTATAGAATGCGTTGCTTAACAGAAATTTTTTAATTTTTCTTTCAAACAATGGACGGTCGAGGTATCGTATTGGCGGGGTAATGCATTAAAAACTGGATGCCAAGATACGAGGTGCCATTTCGTGTTTTACTTAGGCGGTGAAAGTTTATATTTAAATTATATTTTCCTCTGGTATTGTGACTGTGAATTTCGCTTCGGGAGTGAACATATTTTCGTGATCTTTAACATACAAAAGGCACCGAAGTATATAAGTACATGGTACGGTTAATATGCCAAGAGTCTTAAATTGTACTCTACAGTCATCTCTGAATTTTAAGCCTGAAATTACGCGAATGGCTTTCCTCTGCGTTGAGAAAACGGAATCGGATGAAGGTGTGTGGCCCCAAACCAGAATGGCATAAGATAATCTGGAGTGAATTAGACTATGATATCTATTGCCTGCCTTCTGCAGATTAAATTCGGCCCACGGTGGTGTTGCTATTTTTGCCTCCAATAAAATGCAGCTGAAATCTATAGATGTTGACAGATTCTGCGTAGAGCAACACGCAGAATTCTGTGGAGCTGAACTTAAGGGCGTAAATTATGCTATAGTGTCTGTATACAGATCATCCAGTCACGGTGATTTTGCCATATTTAAAGAAAAAGTCGCTGGTCTATTGGATTATCTAACAGGCAAATTTAAGTACTTTGTTTTGGCTGGTGACTTCAATCTAGATATGAGCTGTGATACTGAACAGGCCAGAGATCTACAAAATATTTTTCTCATGTATGGTTCTAAATATTACATTACTTCTCCTACTAGAGTTACTAGTGCAACAAGTTCGTGCTTGGATAATATTGTTTGTAATATGTTAACTGAAGATATTGTGGCGGGAATTTGTGATCCTGATATATCTGACCATTTTTCTGTGTACATTTTATTAAAAGGAATGCGCAGGAGGTCTGCATCTGCCTTTACTCGTAGAAGGAATTTTAGTAACAATAATATCGTTAAATTTGTAAATAATATTAACTTTATTGATTGGTCAAATATAGACTACTTAACTGCAGACCAGTTGTCGGAATTTTTAGTAAAGCAACTAAACATGCAGCTTGAGGTATGTTTTCCTTATAAAAGAATTAATAATAAAAATCTAGGTAGAAATTGGTTTACTGATAATCTGCGCCAATTGAGGTTTGAACTGCAGAGAAGTAAACAAATCTTTTATGCATCCAGATCCCAACATGATTGGATTCGGTACACTATGCTGCGGAAGAATTATAGGCAAGCACTAAAAGAAGCTAAATGTAATTACTATGCGTATTCCATCTCTTCGTCTGATAATAGAACCAAAACTATATGGAACATTGTAAAGCGAGAAACTTCCCCGTCTACCTTAAAAAGCTCGGTCTTGTCTCCCTATGACTTAAACAACTTTTTTAGTTCGATATCTGAAGTAATTTGTAGGACGATTGCGATTTCTAATGTATCCCCAAGCTATTTTCTAAGTAATGTACCTAGCTTAGCCAGTTCTTTTTATATGCCACCCATATTGGACTCTGATGTTGGGCTAGCTATTATGCGGTTGAAAAATTCTGGTAGCCTAGACGTATACGACCTCAATAGCCGAGTCATTAAAGCCTCGGTTAATTGTCTTGCAGAGCCACTGGCTGTGCTCTTTAATAAATGTGTAACAGATGGGACTTGGCCCACGAATTTGAAAATAACTAAAGTTATTCCGGTATTAAAGAAGGGAGATTTAGATGTATGTGATAATTACCGACCAATCGCGATTGTTCCTATTGTTTCTAAAATATTTGAAATTATAATTAAGGAAAAACTCACTTACTTTTTCAATAGTAAAAATATAATTTCTATGTCGCAGTATGGCTTTCGAAAGAACTGTTCCACAGTCAAAGCTTTGATAACTTTGATTAATAATATAGTTGAGGGATTAGAGGAGGGTGTTTCTATACACGCGGTATTGTGTGACTTATCAAAGGCGTTTGACTGTGTTAATGTGGAGATACTTTTGCTTAAACTAGAGCATTACGGTATACGGGAAAATGTTTTGAACTTGCTTCGATCTTACTTGTCACATAGGTCGCAATTTGTCAGCTTTAATGGAGGATTTTCAGAGTTGAGAGATGTAATATGCGGGGTTCCTCAAGGGTCTGTTTTAGGGCCTCTGCTGTTTTTAATTTACGTTAATGACCTTCCAGTGTCATTGGGAAATAGCAAATGTGTGCTTTATGCTGACGATACAACGTTATTTGCTAAAGGTGACCCGAAGTTAATCATGGAAGGATTTAATAGGGCCAAGACATGGTTTGATGTAAATAAGTTAAAATTGAATGAGTCAAAAACTAAAAATATTGTGTTTAGTTCAGATCGATGGGTAGATAAGTCAGATCCAGTGCACTTGCTCGGGGTTGTGCTTGACACTGGTCTGTGCTGGTCTCCTCAGATTGAGAGTCTGTGTGCAAAGATTTCTACACAAATCTTTGTCATGCGACGACTGAGACCTTTGTTAGACAATAACGCTATGCGTATGATTTATTTTGCTTTGATTTATAGCATTATTTCTTATGCGATTGTCCTATGGGGCAATTCAACCAAATCCTTCAAGGTTTTTCACCTTCAGAAGTCTGCAGTTAGAATTATTGATTCGGCCCCCTATGGGACACATTGTAAGCCGCTTTTTAAAAGGTACAACATTCTTCCTATGCCTTGTGTATACATATTCGAAACTTTGTTGCTTGTGCACAAAAATTTAGAAACATTGACAACTCACTCGGACAGACATGACTACAGCACTAGAATGCGAGGGAATCTTGTACCTGGTTTTTCTAGGATTAGGCTAACAAAAGTCAATAAAATAGATATTAATCTATATAATAAATTTATAAATTGCCACAGAAATGTGAATGTAAAATCAATGGCATACAATTACAGCGGCAAAATACAATTCACCATCAAGATCCTCACTTTCCAAATCTGTATATACAATTAACAAAATTCACTAGATAACAAACAAAAGAAAAACACAAATAAGAAATGGCTAAAACAAAGACTTAATTTGACTAAATTTACAGTTTAAAATATTAAGATTATTTTCAATATATTGATAATTACGGCACATAGTATACAACGGTGAGTTGAATAATACATTAGTCCGGGCATTTCCGAGATAGAACAATGATGCAGAACGAGTTCATCTGGTAGATGCCTTAAAATTAATCATGTCAAGGAATTGCAGAGAGTCAATTAGGCCAATCAAGTATTTGTATAGAATTACTACGCTTTGCATGTCCTGCGTTGTTGCATTAACTTGCACTCAGAACGATTTAACAATGTATTATAATCGAAGCCAATTGGGGGGTAGAAGTGATCTATTTTAAAGCTTAAAAATTTCAAAAATTTTCTCTGAATTGCTTCGATACTGTTTATATGTACATCGAAGTAAGGGCTCCAAACAACACTAGCATATTGCCTAGCATTTGTGAGGCAGATGCTGTAATATTCTGAATGTGATCTCTAAAAGGAAGATGGGCATCATAGGTTACTCCTAGATCTCTAAATTTATTTATTTATTTTGATTTATTTAATTTTTTTTATTTAGTTTTTTATTTTACCAATAAAATATCCAACGGGCTAAAATGCCCAATTACAGGATAAGTGCATAGCATAAAATTACAAACAAATATATATGTATAAATATAAAGTTACATGTCAAAAAATTACAAACAAATATAAATAAAGCTACGATGTCAAAAAACTAAAAACAAACAGGAAAAAATACACTGTATGAGGAATAAACAGACAAAACATTATATAAAAGCTGAACAACAAGCAAACAGAGTAAAAATATAAATCAGGTCTTACAAAAGAAATGTTTTAATATCATGCACGCTACAAGAAAATATTTCAAGGATGTGGTCCACACTGAGGTAATTCCTAATCATCCTATATATAGGTGACTTTAGCAATAAATTTGTACGCGCCTGTGGTAAAAGAAACAGTCTGTTGTGTTGGTTATTGTAACTTGGGACTTTAAAATTAAGCTCAGATGAAATAGCCTCGCATTTTATATCATGACGAAGTACGTTGTAAAGAAAAGATACAGAATGCATCTTACGTCTTGATTCTAGGCTCTGCATGCCAAAGCGTTCATAAATACCGCTTTGGCATGTGCCTCTAGCAGGATAGACTCCATCTAACAAAAACACAGCCGACTTAAAAAATAGCCGCTAAACCCGTTCTATTAAAGTGATATAAGTCATATAGGCAGGGCTCCATATCACTGATTCATATTCGAGTTTAGATCTAACAAACGCGTTGAATAACAAGCGCAATGTTGAAGGATTGGTAAAATCCTGAGAACTTTGAAGAATAAAACCGAGGTTCTTGTACGCATTTGTCAAACATGCATCTATATGCTTCGAGAAATTCAGCTCTGGATAAAAAATAATGCCAAGGTCTGCAATTTCTGACGGCCGTTCTAGAACATCACAACCAATGGTGTAATCAAATTTCGTAGGATTTTTTTTCCGATAAAACGATTCAAAGGTAATTTGTTATTATTACACCAGTCGTTTAACATTTTCAGGTTATTTTGTAGGTTAACACAGTCAGCCAAAGTAGCAATTTTACAAAACAGTTTTAGATAATCTGCATACAGTAAGTAGCAAACGTTCATGTCATTAACAATATTATTGATGAAGAGTATAAATAAAAGAGGGCCTAATACCGACCCTTGTGGAACACCTGAAATCTGACAGAACAAATCGGATTTGAACCCACGGTACTGAACAAACTTGACTTGACAGGTAAGACCGTAACAAATTTAACAAACTATCACAAAGACCACATGCATTAAGAGTGTTTATTAACAATTCATGATCAAGTCTATCGAATGCTTTAGAAAAGTCAGTGTAGACAACATGTACCTGACTTCCCTCATCAATAACTTGAGATATATACTGGGTCTTACAAACAAGGTTGGATATGGTTGATCGACCTTTTATAAAGGGAATAATCATATTAGATACATGATGCGATAAATGGTTGTGAAGTGTTATCTCAAAGACCTTACAAAAGTTGTTTAAAATGGTTATAGGACGATAGTTAGCAAAATCATGTTTAGAACCTTTTTTAAGTAGGTACGGGAGTTATTCCAGAGGATTTCCAGATGTCAGGGAACGTTTAATTTTTCAAAATTAGATTGTACAAGGTAACCAAAGGTTTACAGAAAATAATAGCGCAATCTCTTAACAAAAAAGCTGGAAATAAATCGGGGCCCATACACATATTGTTTTTAAGTTTCTTGATAGCATCTAACACTTCAGACTCAGAAACTATCACTGCACTGAGAAGGTTAGCAGTAGTAAAATTGGCAGTAGGTTTTAAAGTACTAGAAGGTGCAAAGTTACCAGAAAAAAAATTGGCAAAAGTGTTAACTATTGCTTGTGGATCATCTATATTTTGGCCGTTATTAAACATAGTAGATGGAATGGAAGTCGAACCTTTTTAGAATTTATAAACGACCAAAACTTATTAGGGTTAGTTTTCAGCATTCTTTCAGTGTTATTAACATAATTTCGATATGCTTCTCGAACGTTAGTCTTAATGCCCTAATGGTTTTGAATGCATTATAATCCGCAGGCATATTTGTTTTTCTGTATTATTTATAGGCCTTCTGCTTCAATTTACATTCCTGAATGGTATCTCTAGAAAACCATTTAGGAAATTCCCTACTAAATTGTATATTGATTTTTTTTGGAACATGCTTAATTAAAATATTATTCAACGTTTCATAAAAAGCATCGACTGCCTGATTTACATCCGAGACAGAAGAAAGATATGCCCAATCAGTTGTAGATATTTCTTGATGCAATAAATCAAAGTTAGCTTTCCTAAAATAAAGAAATCGGTAACGTATTTTCCACACTATTCAAAGGAAAACAATCAGCTGCTTTCATAAAAGGCAAATATATATCAATTAGAAGAGCTGGATGGTGACTGTCTTCAGGGAGTAGAATGTCAGGAGCATGTATTACACTGCAAGTTTCATTGCTTAAGACTAGGTCGAGAATTCTATTATTGAGATTCCGAACCAAATTGTACTGACACAGGATTATAAAACACAAAACATTTTGTAGTGAGCTAATAGATCGGTTGGAGGAATTATTTGAACTGCTTGAAGAATATTCTGGAATATTAAAGTCACCGACCATAACTATTTCTGAACCACAAATTGGATACAGAGATTCAAAAGCATCAAATAAGCAATCATATTCATCGCAACCAATTTTCGGTGGTATATACAAATTAAAAACATAAAAGTGATCACGGTCAAACGTTATCTTAGCAGCCACAGTATCTATGAAATCAATGTCAGAGAAGACTTCACAAAAAGAACATATATCAAGGTAATCTGACTGGATTTTGTTATTTATAGCAACCTCCCCTCTTTTCTTGTTAGTTGATAAAAAATTACGGTCTTTGCGATAAACGGAGTAAGAATCCATGTCAAAAAATTCCATGCAATCAATGTAAGAGCTATAATGTCAAAAGAACAGGTATTAATGCTATAAAACAATTATTTCATTTTTGTACAAATACCACGACAATTTTGGTAATAACACTGTAAAAATTCATTACTTTGCTGTGATTGCTATTGCAGACCAATTATACTATTTTTAAACCTCTCAAGAGTGGTCTTATAAACATAACAAGAGTTATCCCAAGAAGCATGGATGGCCTCAACAGAAACAGCATTGCCCTTGTTATTCTTAATGAAATTGGAACAGTTATGCCCAGCATAACAGGTAGAGTATTTTGATAGATGGTGAAATCCGCAACATTTATAACAACGACGGACATCTATAGCTTCAAAAATATTACAATAGTCGTAGCCAACAAATAACTTACCCTGGGCCATGACATTTTTATAAGTAATTCTATCAATTTGGATGGTTGCCTGATACATATTTTTACTTTTCTTTAAATTTATCTGCGCGAATTAAATTGTTTCCATTGATGTTATAATCAAACACAACTTCCTAACCTAACCTAACCAACAACACCAACAGCAACACCACCAACACAACCAACAGCACCAACAGCAGCACCAGCAACAGCAACACCACCAACACAACCAACAGCACCAGCAGCACCAACAACACCTACTATACTATACTATAAGTGCTATACGCCGAACACAGTGTGTCGGTGTGTGAACTTTAGCAGATTTAAGTGGTTAATTTGTGATTTAAAATACTGTATATCGTGCTAATATCGTGTTAAGGGGCCTGTAAACAAGCGAGAAAACACGCGCGAGTTCTGTCAGACACTGCTGTCATTAGTCTAAACAGCGCGGTGAGTCGATGTTATTGAATTCGCACAAGAACTCACGCAACACTCTAACTTGCAAGTCTAAACAGGTATAACTGCGTTTGCGCAATTTATTACAATACTTCCAGTTTGTTTTGATATTTGACGAGTGAACAGTGCGAGTTCAACATGGCGGAGAACAAGAAGGTTTGGACAAATACGGAAATACAAATGTTAATAACTCTGTATGAAGAAAATGCTGTTCTGTGGGATGTGCATTCTGTAGGTTACAGAAATAAAAAACAAGATGCGTTAACATTAATTGCATCACAGTTTAATACAGATAATAACGAAATATCACGAAAATTACATAACCTCAGAAGTCAATTTATGCAGGAACTGAAGAAAATAAAAACTAAAAAAAGTGGTGCAGGAACAGATGAAGTTTATATATCTAATTGGCCATATTTTTCTGCTTTAAAATTTATTCAGCGTTCAGTGGAAAATTCTGAAACTACAGATAACTTAGTAAGTATCTACCTATTTTTAAGTTATGTAATTAGGTATTAAGCTAATTTATATTAAATACGGTGAGTATAATTCAATGCTGGCAGTGACTTTAGTCCGCAGAGTAGTTAGTTTTGCACAATATTAATAACCAACACATATATGAATAAAAACATATACCTATGTAATTAAAAGTACCTATTTATTTTCTTTTCTAAAATTATCTGACAGACAAATTCGCGTTGTAACTGTAAAACTTATATATTTTTGTTAACAAAAAAATCTCTTATGTTAAGTAAAAACTTTACAGACTATTATTATTATATATATTTATATTGCCAGTTAACTTCTCCACTAGGAGATATAAAATATTCTTTAAATTCATTGCGCACAAGTTTAGCTTCGCTAGAATAATTTTGTTGTGCACCTCGCTGAATTGGTAATAAATTATCTGTGGGCATACCAGAATCACGTTGCCATGACCCATTGACAACAGCATGCGTATCTTCATCTTCCGTATCAAAAGAACCTGCCGGAGCATATCAACCTGCATTAAAAAATTATGCAATGCACATATAGCCAGTACAATTTTCTTTACTTTTTCCGGTTCCAGCAAGATTGGCTTTCTTAATATTCTAAATATCCTAGCAATGATTCCAAACGCATTTTCCACTATTCTTCGTGCTCTGGATAAGCGATAATTAAAAACGCGATTTGGACCAGGCTGATCCTTGTAAGGAAATGGTTTCATTAGATATAATTTCATTGGAAATGCATCATCTGCGACAATTACATATGGCATTGGTTTGTCTCTCCCTGGCAGTAGAGTAGGTTGTGGTAAATCCAACTCGTTGTTCATTAAAGGTAAACCGAGTGGACAATTATTAAAGACTCCATCATCTGAAAGTCGTCCGTTACAACCAACATCCACATAGGTAAATGTATAACTGGCGTCAACTAAAGCCAATAATACAATACTGTGTGTATTTTTATAATTATAATAGTAACTTCCACTATTCTTTGGCGCCTGCATAACTATATGTTTTCCATCCAGGGCGCCAATACAATGTGGGAAGTTCCATCTATGCAAATATTTTTTTGAGTGTCCAAGCCATTCTTCCTTTGGTAAGGGAATCTGAAATAAAATAAATATGTTTTTGTTTTAACTTAACTGACAGTTTTAAAAAATAAAATAAATGTATTTTTCCCTATAGCACTCCTCCACTCAAAGTGAAGAGAATGATTCTGAAATATCTGCAGGACCAAAGTACCCGCCACAAAAGAAGCGTTCTCTTAAAGGTAGTAAGTGCAACATAATTTCAGAGGAAATACAACAGAAAGCTCTACATTTGCAAAACAACCCATTGATGATGAGCAAATTTATGGAGATTACGTAGCATCTGAAATTCGACAAATAAAGAATCCAGCAGACAAACGAAAGCTTAAGCATTTAATAAATGAAGCTTTAATGCGCATATCCGATGGGGATGCAAGAGAACAGGAGCCCTCAGCTTTGCTTTCCTCTTCTGATTATTCAAGTAACGCATCAAATTTCACATCTCTTGAATCTCTGGTTGTGTACAATACTCAGAATCAGACCCAGTTTTCAAATTTAATGTTTCAAGATTCATAAGTTGCAGAAGAATATTTATTTTTTCATATAGGTTTATTTCATTAATATGTTTTTTGTTTATAAAAATGTATGTAGTTATTTTATATGTGCCTTAAATAAAACATACCTTTAAGTAAGTATCCTTCAGTTCTTGGTACAGTGCAGAGTAGACTTGTGGAATAAAGTCACTCATTGTGCACGCTGAAATTCTGAAGAGGTACATTAATGACTGGTAGGAGTCGCCTATATAAAATAATTCTTTTTAGTAATAATAACGTTCTAGTAAATTCAAATAAAATACTTACCAGTAGCAAGAAAGCGTAATGTTACCATAAGACGTTCACTAGGAGAAATCGAAGCACGTAAATGAGTATCTTCCTTTTGAATTATTCTACCCACTTTTGATAAAAGTTCCTCAAAGGCGACTGCTGACATGCGAATAAAATTTTTAAACTGTTGTGCATCTTCAATTTTCAGCTCATGAATGAGCTTGTTGTGGGCCCCGTATTTATCTCTACGTAATATCCAGTCTCGTTCCCAAAACCTTCGTCTCTTTTAATTTTTTTTATTGTTTGTAACTGTTGCATAATAATAATGCTGCTGCAGTACGAACACATCTGGTGCCATGTTATGTTTTCAACTAAAAACTAATATATTGTCAGCACTGTCAGCCGCAAACACATTATGCAAGTCTAAATTTGCTGAAAGTGTAAATAGCTTGGTGAAAACTCTATTAAGCTGTACTTGCTGAACTTCCCCGACAGTAAAATCACAATTATTATTGCTCAAGTGTAAACTGATGCGAAGTCGCTCGCTAGAGTTTTGTCGCAAGTATCTCGCCAGTGTATCTCCGCCTTTAAGCAACCTTTTCAGTTATGAGCATAGAAATCATAAATATTATTATAATATTTTATGATTTCTATGGTTATGAGACAGTTTCTATGAGTTTGAATGCAAAATGAGCTGCGGTTCTTATAAAATAAAATTTTTAAATCGGGGGCAGACTGTTTCCTGCGACGGTTACTGTGGTAAACAATATCATCCTTCGTGTGCTTGTATTCCGCCTGATGTAATCAAATCTTTAAAAAAGGTTTCTGGACCTGTGAGAAATGTTCTGCAATTTCGACAAAATGCAAACCTGACTTGCTTAAACAAGTATTTGAAGAAAAAATTAATAGTGTTGTTAAACAAATGGAGAGCGTTGTATTAAAAATGATATAACACAAATTGCCGCTGATAAACTGGAGGAAATGAGTTCTTATCTAAAGAATGAATGTATAAAATCTGCAGAAAATAAACTGAGTCAAATAGCTTTTCCCCCTGGTGGAGTTCCTACAGGAAGTAAACAAATATTCCTGGTCTTAACCTGTATTCAACAGCTCTAAAAAGTAAATCAGCTGTGATTATATAAAATATAAATACTAATCAGAAGAAGTATGAAACCAAGACCGATATTTTGCACAGTATTTATCCCATAGAGAAAGAAATAAACATTTCAAGTGTTAAGAATATAAGGGAAGGTGGTATAGTTGTTGGGTGTAGTGATGAAGAAAAGCTAGCAAAGTTTAAGTCTCTGGCAAATTCTAAACTTGGAGAAAAGTATGATGTTAAGGATGTGAAAGGCATTCGTCCTAGAATTCGGGTAGTTGGCATGTCTGAGGAGCTGCAAAAGGATTTTCTGGTGAATTATTATTATAATTAATATAATAATTATTATACAAATCGCAAAATAAAACAATTTTTAAGAATGACTCTGAGTGCAAGGTGTTGAGACTTTGGCAAGTTGATGCTACGTCCTATAATAATATAATGGGTGTGGGTAATGGCAAATTGGTCTTTGTTTTTGTCTCCAACTCGAGCTTGGCAATCCAGATTTAGATGCAACCATAAAATCGGTAGTGACCCAAACCCCATCCAAAAATGCGACATATTTCTGAATCTGCCGCAAGGTCCAGTACTTCCTTTTAGAAAAAATGGGGAAAATGTATGAATTAAAAATAAAATATAAATTTGTAAAGAACCACCAGTAAAACAGGTACAGGTTCGAATCAGTAAAAACAGGTCCCAACCAGTAAAAACAGGTAGCTGGCAGTAAAAAACAGGTAGCTGGCAGTAAAATACAGGTAGCTTACAGTAAAAAACAGGTAGCTGGCAGTAAAAACAGGTAGCTCGCAGTAAAAATAGGTAGCTGGCAGTAAAAAACAGGTAGCTGGCAGTAAAAACAGATAGCTAGTAGTAAAAAACAGATAGCTGGCAGTAAAAACAGATAGCTAGCAGTAAAAAACAGGTAGCTGGCAGTAAAAACAGATAGCTAGCACTAAAAAACAGGTAGCTGGCAGTAAAAACAGGTAGCTGGCAGTAAAATACAGGTAGCTGGCAGTAAAAAACAGGTGGTCCCAACCAGTAAAAACAGGTAGCTGACAGTAAAAAACAGGTCCCAACCAGTAAAAAGCAGGTAGCTAGCAGTAAAAAACAGATAGCTGGCAGTAAAAAATAGGTAGCTGGCAGTAAAAAATAGGTAGCTGGCAGAAAAACAGATAACTAGCAGTAAAATACAGGTAGCTGGCAGTAAAAAAACAGGTAGCTGGCAGTAAAATACAGGTAGCTGGCAGTAAAAACAGGTAGCTGGCAGTAAAAAACAGGTAGCTGCCAGTAAAAAACAGGTCCCAACCAGTAAAAAACAGGTAGCTAGCAGTAAAAAAACAGGTAGCTGGCAGTAAAAACAGGTAGCTGGCAGTAAAAAACAGATAGCTGGCAGTAAAATACAGGTAGCTGGCAGTAAAAAACAGGTCCCAACCAGTAAAAACAGGTAGCTGGCAGTAAAAGCGGGTAGCTGGTAGTAAAAAACAGGTACAGATTCGATAAAAACAACGTTTTGCTAGAAGCACTGAATGCTAATAATGAGCAGTTAGCAGAACTTATGATGTATGTAATGCTCAAATCCCCTTTCTATATCTGCCATTACTGTCAGCAGTGAGCTATTAAAATTTATATCGTTATCAATGTGAACTTATAATATCTAAGCCTTCTTACCTATACACGAATAATTATACTCTAGAACGTGACGATAGTTGCCTGCTTCTTGAGCTCGGTCTGCTGCTTCTTAGTCTCCTGGTAGTATGGTGGAACCTGAAGAGAAGGGATGAATGAGAAAAAAAACTCACTATGTGTACCATATTCTTAATAAAATGTCTGAGGATACAGACAGAAAAAGAAACCATAGTTGTACAAATTACATATTGTAGTTTTGTATTCAATTATTAAAACCATTCCTACATGGTGGTTGAAACAGGTGTCTTGTGGTTTAGATTCCGCACACACAAGTTGAACTTACAACAAACTAAATTAGCAATATCGAGAAAAGGTATTGTCAAATGCTGAAGAACACCATTCAAGAGAAGCTTGGTAAGACGTTACAGATACATAACACAACTTTAGCAGATACAGACAAAACAAAAATAAAATATCTGAGGATACAGACAAAACAGAAAATACTGTGACATCAAACTGTAACGAAATGTTGCTCCATTCAGCTTGATCGAAAATGGATGAGTCTCGGCTTGGCACTGATGCTAATAATCTGCTATTCTGTAAATAGTTTAAAATACACGTACTCCTAGAATGGGCCGTTTCTGATATAAGCTTCGAATACGATGAACTGACCAAGTCAAACTACATAGATATGGATTTAAATTATACTCTGGAGTATGGCGAAATATATCCGAGGGCAGAAAAGGAACTACTAACTGTGGCATCGAAATGTTGCTCCATTCAGCTTGATCGCCAATGATAAGACGTAACCCAACCTTTTACTGGAGTTGATTAAACTACTACAGTATAAGATAACATAGGATTGAAATAATGTTGTAAAGTGTAAATAAGTGTAGGATTTTTTAGGAAATATCTTTGTGTAACATATTTCGACAAGGATATAGAGAGAATAAACGTCAAATTAGATGACGTAGTCCTAGAATGGATCAATCCTGATAATAAAGCCACACACTTACATCACATAACACTTTTAAGTGTTATGTGACTTACATTTGTGAACAGCCTTTTGGTCCAGAAAATGTTAAAGTACGTGACCATAACCATTTAATACCTGAAAATAATTATAGGAGCGCCGCACACAACTCATGTAACATTAACTACAAGGATGAGGTAATTATACTTGTTGTCTTTCACAATTTGAGCGGATATGATGCACATTTTATCCTGGAGAATATCGCGAATGACATGTCATCGCCGGGTCGCGTTGACGTATTACCCATAACCAAAGAAAAATACATTTCATTCACTAAAAATCTCGATCAAAATTTAATAAAATTCAGGTTCATCGACTCTTTCAGATTTTTGGCGTCTGCGTTAGACACGTTGTCCTCATACTTGACAGAGTTTCCAAATTTAAAAACAGAGTTTCCGGGATTAGACGACAGCCAGCTTAATTTGCTAACGAAAATGGGTGTATATCCATATGATTTCATGGATGCATTTGAGAAATTCAATGTCGAATCCCTGCCCCATCAACAGCATTTTTATAATAGGTTAGAAGACCGGGATATTTCGAATAAGTAATATGCACACACGAAAACGGTTTGGCAATCATTCAAAATTCAAAATTTGGGCGAATACACGGACTTGTATATGAAAACGGATATTTTACTTTTGGCCGATGTCTTTGAACAATTCCGCAGCAGTTGTCATACAACTTACGAACTCGACTCGGCTCATTACTATACACTGCCCGGCTATACGTGGGACTGTATGCTCTTTAAGACTAGACAGACTTTTAACTATAAGAACAGAAAAGGAACTACTAACTGTGGCATCGAAATGTTGCTCCATTTAGCTTGATCGCCAATGATAAGACGTAACCCAACCTTTTACTGGAGTTGATTAAACTACTACAGTATGAGATAACATAGGGTTGAAAGAATGTTGTAAATTGTAAATAAGTGTAGGATTTTTTAGGAAATATCTATATGTAACATATTTCGACAAGGATATAGAGAGAATAAACGTCAAATTAGATGACGTAGTCCTAGAATGGATCAATTCTGATATAAACAGGATAGGGAAATCGAATTTAATGAACTGATTTTCACCAATTTGTATATGAATAAAAGTAAGGAATTTCTCGAGAAGGAGGTAGATTCTGAAATACATCATCCTCACACCACACCATATAAACGTGTCTAAGACTACTGCTAGCATGTTTGTAAAAGAGGGGAACCATTTTGCACTAGAACCCTTCACTTAAACAAACGGGGTTTCGGAGTGACATCAACAAAAGAAACATTATGTAACTTATTTCGACAAGGATATAGAGAGAATAAACGTCAAATTAGATGACGTAGTCCTAGAATGGATAAATCCTGATATAAACAGGATAGGGAAATCGAATTTGATGAACTGATTTTCACCAATTTGTATATGTAAGGAACTTCTCGAGATGGAGGTAGATTCTGAAATAAGTCATCGTCACACCACAAACTTATGAAAGAAAATAAAAGTAGTACACATACGGAATGGTATAAAATTAATTGATGAATTGCAGTAAACACTATTTGTTACCTACTAATAGGTTTATATAAGAATGAATATATTCGACGAATGCAGCATGCTTATATATCAAATTGTTGCAACTTAAACAGTAATATGAATTCCGTTGAACTGTACGAACTGCTTTTCACCAGTTTGTATATGAATAAAGGTAAGGAATTTCTCGAGATGGAGATAGATTCCGAATTACGTCATCCTCACACCACACCATATACACGTGGCTAAGACTACTGGCATTTTGTAAAAGGACGAACCAATTTGCACTAGAACCTTTCACAGAAACAAATTGATGTTCTTATTATAACGATGAGAAAACTTTTGTGACGGATATACAGAGTAAACCGATAGATATGTATGAACGTAAATTTATGAAAGATAATAAGAGTGGTACACATACCTGTCTCTTATACATAGTCACCCCAAATGCCTCCCACTAGCACCACAGCTGCTGTTCATCGTGAACAACCTGAAAATCCAAAATAGAGTTAGAAGGATATTTAAAATATTTTACAAAACACTAACCCTTATCCGAAATGTGTGAAGAATGTCGATTTAGATCCCTCTCACATAACAATAAATTATCCATACGCATGCCTCCTTCGATTTTGAAGATATGGATAGCCCTTATGCGATATGCAAACGGATGATCCTATTATATTAAATGAGACAGCATTTAAGTAGCAAAAAAAATGTATATTAGTTTATTACATGTTATATGTTCATTTAGCCAATAACATATTTGAAATATTTATTACACCACTTTTAAATTTAAGTTCTAAAAGTTAAGTTAACCTATTTTATAATGAAATATGTTATTGTTCGGCAAGGACCAACGGGAAGGTATGAACATATCCTTGCCAAGATGCGATGGGGCAGGTTAAATTAATAAGAGGTAAAGATGTTACAAATTTAATAAATCAGCTGAAATCTGTGCAGTCAATATCTGGAGGTCCACGCAAGCTGTCAATTATTCTTGCCTGGGCCTTTTAAAGCCGTAGGGTGCGGAGGTGTGGTCCTCCAAGAATCGTCTTTTGGTGGAGAGAGGTTTATACAGTTTATCTTGTTGTACCACTTTGTGCTCCGTTGTCCTCAAGATATTCTTGGAGGTTACACACAGAGGAGCCGTAGAGGTATCAAGTACCATATCCTTTATGGTATCAAAATTTACAAGCTGCGATGCGGCATGTGTGAGTGAAATTTCCTTCACCTTGCATACCACCTTCTCCTCGTTATCATTTGTGGAGAACACTTTATAGGCGTAGTTTTTCGGCCCACCTGTGATGTAACTGTCCGTACCGTAGATCTCTAGTTCATTTGTCATTTCGCCAATAAACTCGCCTGTTGGTACGTTGGTACTCGTTGTCTCTGGTCACATAGATAACAGAGTCCGTATCGTAGTACAGCACCTTGTTACCCAGCTGTTCCAGGTAGCTGTACAATTTAAGCCGGGCCTGGGTTGTTACGTAGGCGGCTATCACGACGTTAACTGTTGTGAGAGGATCATAGCCGTCCTCCTTGTGCTCCCAATTGACGATGCCTCCTCCTCGTTGATGGGGAGTGCCGAGTTTACTTAGATGCCGGGGTTAGCGAGCATACCAAAGAATTCCGCAGGGTCTCTCACGATCTTGGTTTTGGGCTGATTTTCTCTCTGGCCTAGCTTCCCTCAGAACGAATTTAATATCAGCTTAGCCAAAGATCTTAAACCGGGGTTTTCAATTATTTCGGAAAATTCCAATTGAACATCTTCCTTCTGCAAGAATTCTTTGATATATCTCGCCTTCTCTTCCTTGTTGGTACAGTGTGAGGGCCACCCGCTTGCTTCCTGTTTAACTTTAATGAACTTGTTCATCATTTCTGTGAATAACCTTGTTACGTTTTTGGTTTTAATAGTCTGAAGCACGTCGTAGCTCCAAATCTCGTAGATTTCCAGCATCCGGTACCCCATTTCGAGGGCTTTTCTCACCTCATCCACTACCCATGTCCCCGTCAAGATTCTCTGTTCATCATTGTGATCGCACTCACTCTGGCTCTGGTTCATTTGCTCACCACACGTGCGACAGAGAACGAACATTAACTTGTCGTTCATCTTGGCCGGTAACACAGGGTGGTAGAGGTCTTGAAGCGGTAGAATCTTACATTTTATAACTCCGTTGATGTCGGTCAAATCCAAACCGTTCCAGTCATCACCGGCGTACACTTTGGGGTGTCCAATAGGACACTTTCCGTACTTGCAGATCCAGGGGTAAAGGGAGCAAACGTCAACATATTTGATTTTTTCCCCTGGCTGACACTTGTAATATTCAAATGTATTTCCACTGCGTCTACCGTAAAAGGCCTCCCTAGGTTGAAGCGGTGTGAGAGTTAAAAGCGGGTGGGTCTCCGTGAACAAGCGCAGTTCTTTAATTTGCTGAAGATGCCTTCTAAATTCGCACTCCCACATCTCAACGACGTCATAACCCAATTGTTTTAATCTTTCGGTCTTGGCTGTTGTGGCTTCCATTCGGGTATTTAATGTCATCGAGGGGTCATCCTGCAGGGGTTCTTTACGATTGCATTGATAACAGACAGTGCAACCGTGGAAGTACACCCGTGAAACTCAAACACTTGTTTGGTTTCGGGGCCGTAACCATCGACTTTGACCCCTGCAACTCGTGCTGCTTGCTGTTTGGCTGCGTGAGTAATGCTGAGACCCCTCGTGTGCTCTTCCCACACCAACCACTGGATGGCTATCTTACTCTGGTTATCCCTCCATCTATAACCGCCTTTAGGTATAATGCCTATGGTGTTGGGTTTAAGGAAGTTCCGTCTAAACACCTTATTGCAGGCCGAAGCTATGGTACAGGCCTCGGTGAAGGGGCAGACATTACCGATGTCGAGGAGCTGCTGACGAAATTTGAGACAAGCAGCAGTTAGGATCTCCACATCTGATGTACAGTACTCCACTAGATCCCGCTGGATGTCAAACACGTCGTTCTTATGTTCCTCATGTCACTCGAGAAATCGGACTCTGTCTTCAGTCTTCATGTTATCGGGGTCGTAGTATTCAATGGCCGGTAGGGGACCCACATATTGGGCGTTGGCTACGGTATTGAAAAGGTGGGGAAAGTAACCTTTTTTAAACCTGTCTCCGAGCCCGAACGCCTTCGGCAACTTGGACAATGCCATGGGGAAGTAATTGAGCGAATCCAAAAATTTTACATTCTCAATTACCATAGATATTATTTTTGTTTCGCGCATAATTAGATCGGGCTTCAGGTCGGTATTAACCAATATATGATTTAAGCAGAACTGGCGGTCAAAGGCCTGCCCGTTGTGGGCTATAACCACCACCTGCTTGAATGTCTTCCGGAGCGTAAAAATATGGTGCAGAAATGACGAAACAACGTTATCGCTTGTGACAACATGGAGACGAACGCCACATTTTTTGCAAATTTCTTGTTGCTTGCAATCCAGACATATGTCGCAGCATTGTTTAAAGACGCATAGATTGGGTTCATGGAGGAAAGAGCCATCTTCCCGCTTCGTCTCCTGTCGTGTCTCCAGGTAGTAGAACACGAAAAGTACGTCGTCTGTTCTCGGTTTTCCGTTATTTGGCTGCATATAACACAGATGGTCTGAGGGGACGTGGGTTTTGCAGATCTTGCAATATATTTCGCCACAGATATGGGTTCTATCTCTTTTTACAACCTTGAAGCAATCGGGGCAACGGTAAATTTGAGCACAGATATTGGTCAGGTGGTTATCGTAACACTGTTGCCCCCTGAAGCTACGTTGACAGTCTTGACAGGTAATATTGCAATCTTGAGGGCATGCAGGTGACTGCTGTCATGCCGGGCATGTACCTCCGCAGCTGTGTCTATTTTTATGGTCATAAGACATGTTACATTCTTCGCAATAATATACAAAAGAGAAGGCGGCCGTCAGTGAAGTTATAACGTTAAAGTGTTTTTCGTGATAGAGTAAATTAAGTTTCCTATCGTTTTGGACATTACCTTTAAAGATAACATCACGACCCTTTGACCCATACTATTTTATAATTTTTTAAATACCGCTGAAACTGTTGAAGCTCGGGGATGCCACAACCCTCTTCGGGGACGACGACATTGGCTGATTCCAAAAGAACTTGAGCCCTATTTGTTTGAATTTTACCAATGTCACGGCGAACTTTTCTGTATTCTTGATCCTTGTCCACATAGGCCATGGCGACGACAAGCGCACGCGGTAAGCACAAATTGTCTCTATTGTTTATTGAGACGAGTCCTATGCGTTTCCTACACTCCTCGTCGAAGGTGTTGTACCGACGGTCCCTACCTTTTCCACTAGGCATCCTCACTGCCGTCACCCCCAGACAGAACGTGTCAGTATTCAGGCCCGTTGGACTGGTAAACGCTGGAGATGACACTCCACGTGTCTTCGTAGGTCACCTCCCCGGCGGGCCAAAAGCGAACCTACGCATCGCCGCGTTTGAACTCCTTTGAGCAGAAGGAGAAAGCCACCTGGTCGTTGGGGTTCAGGCCTTCTGTCCTCGTAGCAATGATTTGCGTGATGGCCTCTTTAATCCAGCTAACTGATTCGGCACCAACAGAAGGGGTTTTAATTTTAAATTCCAAGGTTCGACCGTAGAGATTGAAGCGACGAACCTTTTTCACTGTATCTCGAATAAAAAAACTTCCATTTTTCAAAAAAAAGCGTTACACGTTTTGAAGATCAACACAAAAACTGACACGCTGTCGTCATTTACCCCTAGTCGTTTCTTTTCCGCTAACTAGTGTCGGCGAAATGGAAAAAAGGAAGTCACGTGACGAAAAAAGGCCCCTTGCGTTCAGTAATTTGTGTGTGTTTTACATAAGAAGTAATGTTTATTTACGCTGTGCAACCGGTGTGAAATATTTCGTCATATAATTGTATCTGAATTGTAACTGAAGACACAGCATCCGCTAACAAAATCGCGTACGAAAAGGCCTCCTGCGTTCGGTTATTTGTTCGTGTTTGCCATAAGAATCAATGTAATTTTGACGATTTCAGGGGGGTGTAACACATTTCGTCATTAAGATACTTGCAAATTGAGGCACAATGTGATTGACCGGTTGAGTCACTCGCAATTTTTCAGTTTAAAATGTGTCTGATTAAAGAAAAAGTGTTTTGTAATTTAATAGGATAAAATTATCAAATTTAATCGTCATATAATTGTAACAGCACCCACGTACGAAAAGGGCCCCTGCGTTCGGTTATTTGTTCGTGTTTGCCATAAGAATCAAGGTAATTTTGAAGATTTCAGGTAGTGTAACACATTTCATCATTAAGATACATGCAAATTGATGCACAATGTGATTGACCGGTTGAGTCACTCGCAATTTTTCAGTTTAAAATGTGTCTGATTAAAGAAAAAGTATTTGTAATGTAATAGGATAAAATTATCAAATTTAATTAATTAACAAAAAAATTAATATATAAGTAAATAATCTGTCGTTGGTCCTGTATTAATGAGACATCACTGTTTTACTAAAAATGTTGATAATGATTAAGACCGAATAAGAGTAAATGCCTTCTTCCAATGTATGGGCCGGCTAATCATTGACCGCGAAAAAAGAAAATTGTCAATGAAATTCACTCTTATAATTTTTTCCAATGTATTCAATTAAAGGTGTCTCATTAATAGAATATATTTAAATTTAATTAACTAGTAACAAGTAAACAAGTCAAAAAGGTTAGTTTGATTTTTATTATATTAGCAGTGCATTCGTCGTCGCCTCTCCTCGCTGTTTTTTCTCGGTCGCAATGTGCAGCCTATTTTTTTAAAACCCTGACTAACCTAACACAGCTTTATGGTAACCTAAACGAGACAGTCAACGTATCGATAGCCCGGAGGCCTTTACGCGTACACGGTTTCGGATTAAAGTCTTTCGCGCGCGCGCGTGTGTGTGTGTGTGTGTGACTGAAAACGTCTCTCTCGTTAGCAGGGAACAATCCAATGATTATCTCTTTGAGATTATCGTTAAAGATTTTCACTACACGACACGGTGTCTATCAAGCTGGCGTATTTTACCATGTATTAATAAAGACACAAACGACGCAACCTGTAATGCAGAAATTTAAGCAACTTACCCAGCACCGGTATCACGCTCACTCTCTCTCTCTCTCTGTTCTTAATTTTCCCAGTAGGCTACAAAAAAAAAGATTTTTGTTTTACATCCCCTTTGTTATAGTAAATTCGTAATCAATAAAACTTTTTAAATATTGTTTTTTGCCCGCCCTGTATATCAAAGCATTATTATAACGTTAAATTCCTGCATTACTACACCTAGTTTAAATTAGTAAACCTAAATAATACACAAAATATTTGCCAAGTTTTATTTAGTAAAATTACATCTTTGATAGGCATATATAAATCATGGAACCTCCTGTATATTCTAACGTGTAGTACATCCTACGAAAAAAAAATAAACACACGTCAATTAAGTCCTATAAGAATTGGTTTGTATACTTACGTTTTCCAAAATGCAACGTGTCCGTGCAACTCATTGCAACACTTTATTAGCATGGAAAGTGCATACTGGGCATAGGAAATCATGGTGTTGGTATTTGCAACGCATGGGAGGCATCCACAGTGTCTTATCAATAACCATAACATAAATTATAAACAAACTATAAGACTATTCTTAAACTTATAAGTAAAGTTACAAGCAACTAATATGCAAAATATCGTATTAAAATAGATAACTTACCGATTTCAGTCATTTCCACACGTCTGTGTATCCCTGGAAATTTATGAGCAAATTTTGAACTATTTTCGTTGTTTACATTGGGCTGAGAACTCGCCATTTTCTAGCCGTTTTGTTTTGACCCTCGGTCACCTGTTGCTCGATGGTCAGCAGATTGCCTATGTGCGCGCGTGGTACACTGTTGCCAAAGTTACTTTGGAAATTTATGTAGGTTTAGGTTTCACAATTAGCCAATTTTATAGTTACATTTGTGTAGTTATGCTTATAATAATTCATAGTGATGTAACATTTAAATATATTTGATATGATGTTGCTCATTTGTGACATTTATTTCAGTATTTCTATGATGTATTTTTCCCATTGGTTACTGTCTGACCAATGGCAAGATAGTTTAGTTTTTTTTCTTCGAATTTCGGCAGCCGACTTGCGCTAGAGTGATTTACTGAGAAAAAAAAGAAGAGGGTGGCCATTTTTCGGTGAGAATTAAGTTGTTAGGAAAATCTGTGATTTCTGAAGTCATCTCTTAGGAGGATTATTTTTCTTCATAACTATTAAATAGCTTAGGATTCATTTGATTCCCTGTGTGGTATATTTTGTGGATGAGAACCTAAGTTGTAACCTTTCCAAGGGATTATTGACACGCCGTCCTGGTGCCAAACAACCCTCCATACAACCCTTTAGTTGTATGCTTGTTTTATTCAAGATCGTGAGTAGTCTGCAGTTAAATTGTGAAGCAGTTGTGACTAAAACCCCTTAAAACTAAGGGTAAGTATATTTCTTATTTTTTTTAAATTTTGTTTAATAATGTCTAATGTATATATGCAACTAAATATTATATTATGCATCTCATTTAAGTGAGGATAAGTGCTCACAATTAAGTTTTAGTGTAATTCTGTTACCAGAATGAATATAGTTTATTTTTCGCTCGAATTGCGACGTTGTCACGTTTATTAATATTCCGATTTTGATAAGAGAATTAGCGCGGTCGCTATTTTCTACTCATTAGATCTAGTTAGGATGCATTTTAATCTCAGCATTTTTTTTGGGAAATTTTACTTTTGATGTAATAGAAAAATCTTTGATATTATTATTTTTTTCGGTCTGGGCTAATATAGTAATGTGATTATCGGGTATTCATTAGCACATGAACCTCAACTATATTACGTAACATTCATGTAGTGCAAAAAAAAGGAACTTAGTGATTAATTGCCATTCTATTTTATTTATATAGTATCTATAAGTAATGTGATATTACTACATTTTTATTTTATGTAGGGTTTTTATTACGGGCTTAAAACCGAGACGTCTCCAGTTCCTGCAGTTAAACGATCTGAAGGTGGACTTATTCTTGTGAAGCGTCCAGATCTGAGTTCAGGATCACCCTGGCGGTTCGTCCTGTTACTTCTCGAAAATACGACATCAGGATTGGTGCTGATCGCCCCAGCTGTCACTGCCAGTTTGGGTCATTGATGTTGGTTCCTCGTGCAAGGTCCGAGCAGCCGAGACACCTCCAAGTCATCGCAGGGATACACGCAAATCTCATATTCTATTTGCAATCATTTTATTATTTTTGCTGCTCGCTGCTTATTTTTTTTGCTGTTGCTATAAACCGCTAAATTTAGTTTATATAGTTAATATAATAATAGAACTGACATAGTTTGGTTCTGTAGTTAGCTATTTTTTGGTGGATTTTTTTTAGATTAAATTTACAATTGTATACTTGTGTAAAGGTATATATATGCATGAGTTTGTTTCTTTAGTAGGTAGTAATTAATATTATTCTTTAGCTTAATAGCAATTCACTTATATTTTACAATTTAGCCAGTTGACTATTTCCATCACTATTGCCCACTTACTCATAAACTATATAAACACAGCTTCGCTTAAATTATTAAGGTGCGAGTAATATATACGCTTACAAACAAGGTTTATTTTGCATGACAGCGGTTGCGCCTGAGCTCAAGCGACGCTTACTTATTTTTCCTTGTGCGCTTATTTTGCCTTATTGGCGTACGCCTTAAGACTAGAAATTGAAACCCCGTGGCTTCTAACAAAGTACTACAGTATTCGAGTAGATGTCGCTACAGAAAATACGTTTATAGTAAAATAGTACTATTATTTCATTCTTGCAAAATTTTACCAGAATCCGGGCAAAAAAGAAAGACACTGCAAGCGAGATGCATGATCTTTCATCTCGCTCGCCGGTCGCATATTTGGATTAAAAAAGGGTCGTAAAACCTTCCTATTAGCAACCGCCGCGCTTATTGCTTTGAAAATGTTTTTGTCCGGTATGACGTATTTACACAAAAAAGAAGGCACGTGGTTATCCATCCTAGAGCTTTTTATTCTATATTTTATTATTTATCCGGACTCGGACTACGAGCCCCTTCCCATTTCAGTTGGCCCACCTACTGAAATATTAGTTTTTGGCCAGCACCAAAACATAACAAATACTACAGGTTGTTTTCAGGCCCCAAAGTAATTAGCAGAGTATATTAAATAATGTCCAGTAAAAATACCAAAGTCCTTGCTCTCTATTTAAATTTGCAAGGAAAAGCAAAAATTTTGTAAATACAGCAAATCAACCTATGTTTGTTCTGGTACAAAGGATGCCTATAATTCAAAGATTGCTGTGGAAAACTGACACCGTGACAGTTGCTAATATTCATATAGCTGTCAGTACGCATTTAGTATAGCTTCAAGTACTTAAGTAGTTGTGTTTATTTAAAATTGGTAGAGGAAAGGTTATTGATGAGAAAATTCGTTCACTTATTATTAAATTTTTCAATTCCGGCAAATTAAATTCAGAAATTGCAAATTTATTAGAGTTATCGCGGTATAGTGTAAGAAACATAGTTAGACTGTATAAAAATACCGGCTCAGTTGCTGCAAGGCCCCAATATATTAAAAAAAGCAAAATTACAAATGTGGATAGACGTTCGTTGAAGAGGATTATCCAGAAAAATAGGCGAGCTAATTACTTAGAGCTAAGTGCTCTATGGAGTGACGCTGTTGGGAGACGAATTTCGAGATCCACAACGCACAGGGAGGCTCATAAAATGGGTTTTGGCACTTATAAGGTAAATTTTTTAATAAGCAAAATTGCGGTAGGAAAATAAGAAATGACAATATTTTGCTTTAGGCCAAAGAAAAGCCGCTTTTAACACTGCAGCAGAAGAAAAATAGAGTAAGGTGGGCAAGACAACATAAGGATTGGACAACTCAGCAATGGCGTGCAATACAATGGAGTGATGAGGCCAGATTTGAAGTGTGTGTTGGAGACAGTTGCAGTCGAGTTATTCGAAAAATGAGGCGTTTCATCCGGACTGTCTCAAACGAAAGGTGAAATTTCCTGCATCAGTCATGATCTGGGGTAGCATGTCAGCTAAAGGAGTGGGAAAACTTCATTTTATTGACGGCATTGTGAATACGGACAAATATTTAGCCATTTTGGAAGAATCGCTCTTACCGATCATGGAAGAATGCTTGACATCCCGCCAAGAATTTGTGTTTCAGCAAGATGGTGCAGCATGTCACACCTCAAAGAAAGCATTAAAGTGGATAAAGGATAATGGTATTGCACTTTTAGAATGGGTTTCTAGCAGTCCGGATCTATCACCAATAGAAACTTTGTGGCATGAGATGAAAAAGGTGCTACGAAAACATCCTGCTAGAAATATCCCTGAGCTGAAGCAAAGACTTCAGGAAATATGGGATTCTTTTACACCGGAATTATGTCAAGGCTTGGTTAATACTATGCCCCAACGAATTGCGGCTGTAATAAAAAATAAAGGCGATGTTACCCAGTGGTGAATTTTAAAATTGTTTTGTTAGTTTTACGCTACTTGTTCTTATTTTCTCTATTTGTCTTTATTTTCTGTTAGATATTGGTTTTCGTTGCTTCATATTTATTTATTATGTTTAAAATACTGTTTAAGAGATAAATAAATTTACAGGTTAATGTTGTACTTTTATTTTTGCTTCATAAAAATAAAATTTCTGCCAAATCCTATGGTGGGCCAACTGAAATGGGAAGGGGCTCGTAGATAGAGTAGGTGAGAACATGTGGATCTCTAAGTAGGCATTTTTATTGTGTTATTATTGTGCTGTGAAAAAATTGAAAAAGATGAAGAATTATGGAGAAACGTAATGGTACCAAAATTACAAAAATTTTACGAAAATTGTATACTGCCAGAAATTATACAGTGTGAAAGAAAAGTATGGAATAAATTCATTATTTCTCAAACAACAAAGTTTCATGAAATTTCCTCGGACACGTCGATTTTGCTTTTTAAAAAGACTCTTTTTTCTATACCAACGCATTTCCGACGTTCATTTGTTTTCGTGTGATGACGTCATCGGATATTTTTTTAATAGAACCCCTATATTTTTTCATCGGATTCTTGTAGAACTTAACTTGCTGAATTCAAAAATGTATAATTTCAACACTTTATTTCTTCAACTTTCAGAGATAATAATAATAAAAATAATAATAATTTAATAATAATAATAATAATTTCTTGTTGTTAAATTGTTTCAAAGTAAAGAATTCTATTTTGTTTCTGCCAGAAACAGTTTCTGAGGTGACTTGATTTAATTTGTTGTTTTTGCTATCAAAAGATGTAATATTCTAACATGCAATCTAATAAAACAAAATAATAAATTAAGGGGACAAATACGATTAAGGCAACCAGAATTTAATTATTAATTAATTAATTAGTTGCTTATAGTTAAATTGTTTTAAAAATAAAGAGTCCTTATTTTGTGATACTGCCGATGAATTCACTATATCCATTTTACTCTGAACCAGCCCATCACAGACACAAATGGGAATATTCACATTTTTTTCAAGCCAATTTTATTGGATCGGTTATTATTTTTTTCTCGGAAAGTTGAAGGAATGAAGTATTGAAATTATACATTTTTGAATTCAACAAGTTAAGCTCTACAAGAATCCGACGAAAAAATATAGGGGTTCTATTTAAAAAACTATCCGATGACGTCATCACGCGAAAACAAATGAACGTCGGAAATAAAAAAGCAAAATCGACGTGTCCGAGGAAATTTCATGAAACTTCGTTGTTTTAGAAATAATGACCTTATTCCATACTTTTCTTCCACACTGTATACAGAAATATTCCTAAAGGAAAAAGATGTATAGATCCGCAATATATAAAGGATGCACAAATTAAAAAAAAGTAGTAATATTTTGTGATTTTTATCTTCATCCCTTACATTTTTTAAAATCTATTCCAAATAAATTACTGTAAACTCTGCTACAAAAATACAAAAATTCAAAATTTTAGTTAGATTTTTATTTATTTAATTATTACATTTTTATCGGTCAGTGGTCGCACGGTTTAAGGCGTCAGTACTTGAATCGAGGTGACTGGATCGCTGTGGGTTCGACCCCCGCAGCCGGTAGACCGTATATAAGCTATATTCGTGGAGAGATTGGCACCCTCTCTGCGGGTATGGTAGGGTGGAAGAATGTTGGCTTGGGTCAATGTGAGAGATTGACACCGGTTGACATTTGACTACCCCCCTAATTAATGAGGTTTTCCAGGTTTCCCTCATTCCTGCACTGAATGGTGGTTAGGGCCTACCAACGTAAGTCGTTCCTGGGCGCAAATGCGGCCTGCTTAATAATAATATGCCGCCCCCTCTCCCGCACAAGTCTTCGACTTCTGGGCTAATCCTCGTGATTAGAATGAGGGGTAGAGATATTATTATTATATTATTATTATTTATTTATTAAACACTATTCCATAAGAATGTTTAGCTATGGAATAAATAGTAACCAAGACAAACAATGTAAGTACTAAAAATACTATAAAATCGATATACCTATGCTTCCAATAAATAACATCCAGATACATAAACATGAAAAAATAAAATACACAACTACAAATATATTTTCCACTCCACAAGGGACACGACAGTTTGTGGCTATATGTAAGACGATGTTTATTTTGAGTCAGTGAAAAATACTAAAATCAACTGAAAAGAAAGCCTATATGCAACTGAATACTTTTGGCAAAAATTACAGTTTTTAAAAATATTAGATTTTTAGTAAACTAAAATATGGAATTAAAATATTAATATTACTATTAAATTGTAGGGTATAAGTGAGTTTCACTAGCCTATTTCTATTTTTTTTTATTCATATTGAAATTGGTAAATCTATAAATATGGTTCAGCCCTAGATTCAGAGACGCCCTATATAATTAGAGCATTTGAAACATCCTTAAATTATTTACAAATTATTCATAAAACCGTTTCTTTGGAAATTGAAATTTATTTTTTTTTCTCTGCCATTGTCTCTAACCTTGCATAAGTTTTAAAAATCGAAAAAATGGAACCGGCGAAGTATCCCCGTTCCCCCACTATCTTAACTTCTTTACAAAAATAATGATTTGGTCAACCACAAAAAATATCTCTTAAATTTCAAGCTGATACGTAATAAATTGGCGTTATTACGGAAAAACGATTTTAAAAGTTCAACTTTAACACCCTGTATCTTTTAAATGATGCATTTTTGTATATAGGTAAGTAAAGTTAAATCGTTATACTTTACAGTAAAAAATATGCAGTTCACGAGATGACTTGCTTTTTTGTTGCACCCTGCATATGATATATATGTGTAATACATATTCGAAAAACCAAAAAAAAAAGCTTTTTGCATATACATTTATTTGAACTTTTCGAATCACAATTAGCCCAAGACCCGTTAAAATAAGGACATAACATTAAGTAACACCCTGTATATAAATTATCGAAAATAAATGAATTTATAAATTGTTACAAATAATGAGTTTGCATTATTAGTTATAATTTTGTACGTTTTAATTGAAATAAAATATAATTTTACGGTATAAAATTAACATGATTTTGTTTTAGTCATCAATAAATATGACTATCAGTTAATTACGTTATACTAAATTAACCGCAATAACTGGTATATACTCAAGGCTGGTATTTAGTTCGTAAAAAATACCCTAGCGCATTAGTGAGTTCATTCATAAAATTAGATTTAACGAGTGCGACATCTATTTCAAACTAAGCCAACTAAAGGTCAAACAAATTGTAAATTATGAATGAATATTTTGCGATAAATTTATTCCAATATACCTTTTTTAATAAGAAAATGCTGGCGAAACTATGAATTAAACTGTGACCAGCTTACTAATTAGAAGACAACGAAGTAAAATATATCATAATTCCTTAATAATCTGAATAAATAATCGTTTGTTTTTAAAACGCTAAAAACGTACATGTTTAGAATTTAATATCTCACAAAATAATTACATATCTCAAATTATTTTTACTTTGTTATCTTTGTCTATATTTTGTCAAATGTGGTGTAAAATTTTATTACTTGTTTTCAGTGTTTTAAAAAGATATATTGGAATAAAAAAATGTCTGTTTTCTATTAGTTTTCTATATAAACTAGGCAACCAGTAATTATCGGTTTGTGTCCTTAATCCTTTTGCGGCGGAGTTGATACTGCTAAGTTTTGCTTACCGTGGTGCGCTGGTGCCAATAAATTGGACTATTGTTATTGCTTGATCAACTGAAGATCGCTAATCTCTTGCTTTGCCATATTCTTGATTTTATTACATATATGTACATCAACTTCCCCATTAGATATATTGTATTGTTAGTAATATAGTATAAATAAAATATTAGTTGTTTCATTCGTAATCCCCTGTTTGGTAATTTGGAGCGGAAAGATATTATTGTTATTTTTTTTGTTAACTTTTCTTTGACAAATTTTGGGAGTTAGCTTTCACTATAGTTAGGGTATTTATTTGGCTTTAGATTTGTCTGGCGCCCTATAACATCTGAAACCACCCCTTCTCCATTGAGCTAGCCAAATACCCGATGTCCGTATAGGACTTTTATGTCTGCAACCTAATAGGCATAGTTTTGTTTCTGCTTTAGAAATAATAGGTTGTTACATTATTTTTCCAGCTGTATTATGTTTTTTTTAATTGCAAATATTCCTTGACCGTAAATAAATTACAGGGTGTTCCATTTTTAAAAAACTTTGTATTATATCTAAAAAAATAAGGAGTAAAGTGCGAAATCTACATAAAAACCGAATAAAAAATATTAATCATAGAAAAAAATTAAACGAATCGAGACACCGAAATGTAGTTTTTTTAAAAATCAAGATCTTAGATACTTTTTCTATATCTACGGGAAATACGAAAACCCCCTCCAAAAGCATTGAAATTAGTCCACTCTGGTGCAAACTTAAACCAAGTTCGAGATTATCTAATCTAATCTAATCAGAAGTAGTTCTAATTGAGCAAAAACTTTATAATTTAAGTCTATTATTTACCTACAATTTTTTAGGTATATACCCTGTATATCAAAGTAGTATTTTCAACGAATTCTCTATTACAAAATTTCTTAAACAGTTTTTGCCTACCCTGTATATCAAAGTAGTATTTTCAACGAACTCTTTATTAAAAAAATCATAGACCGTTTCTACCTACCCTGTAAGTATATCAAAGCAGTATTTTTTAATTGTATTTTAACAAATGCTCTATTACAAAATGAATTTCATAGCTTGTTAATTTATTACCATATTATTTCCTAAAAATTTTTCTGTAAGCTTATTACCTCCCCTACTTAAAAATATCGTATTAAAATGTTTGAGCTTTGCTTATACAATAAAAAATAATTTACTTATTTACCCCAAAATGTTTCCCTGCTTATTGATTTTTTTTGCCTGCCCCTGTATATCAAAGTAGTATTTTTAACGAATTCTCTATTACAAAAAAAAAATCCTAGACCGTTTTTACCTACACTGTATATCAAAGCAGTATTTTTTTAACTGTATTTTAACAAATTCTATATTACAAACTGAATTTCATAGCTCGTAAATAGATAAAAACGAGTTATTTAAATATTTATTTTATTTTTCCAAACCCTTAATTAACTTTATACCGGGTGTTCCCTCTAAGACTTTCAGTGCGAATATCTCAGAAACCATCATAGCCAGTGCGACGAAATTTGGTATACAGCCACTAGATGGGGAGTAGAATCTGATGATAACATCAATTCTTATACAGGGTGTTCCATTTTCCAAGAAATCGATTTGATTTTGATTTTTTGGTTGTCAGCCCTGCTAAAACTTATGTTTAAATTGAAATATACTTAATTATGAATACATTCTGATAAATAAACATTCAAAAATTTCAAATCTTAACATAAAAAAACGCCTCCAAAAAGTACCAAAATTTCATTGTTTTGTCATGTAAAACGTGCATAGCCTTGAGCCAGACTTACACAGAAGAAACTAACATCGCTAAACGTCAAAACTATGAATTGTCATTAAATTGTCAAATATTAATGGCATAAAGTATTTTATTTTACATAAATAACGCTAAATAATGGATTTAATGCAATTTACGTATACACAATGGTGTTATTGAGACTTGTCGATAAAAATTTAGACTTGAGTTAAGGCTTTTGGAGCATTGGGATCGCTGTGAAGTGTGCCAGCGCAGTCTACCGCTACAGCTAGGGTTACAGCGTGAATATTGTGTAAAATATCTTTTTAAATTGTTTCATTATAATGTAATAAAATTTCAGTAAAATGTTTTTTTATGTTACTACAGTGTACATAATAATTAAGTACCCGTATTTTTTATCACAAAATAATTTACAAAAGTGTGTAAGTACTTAAAGAATATCTCTCTTTTCCAACTGCTGTAATTATTGATTACTTATTTAGCAACAAATAAATTCGAGCAAAACGATTCCTAAAACTTTTTTATTATAATGTGAACATGTTTGTCGTTGAAAGTCAGATCTAATCTGAACTGAACCTACCCCAGCCCGACAAAATAAATATTACGAAAGCATAACCTAGAAATGATTGATTCTTGTGCACATATTTCAAAACTTTGTGAAGATGTTTAAGAAGAACTCTACATCTTTAAAATAGTAAACAATGAACTACAATTTCTGTATTTCATATGATACAGAACTAGAATAAAGCAACTGGTTTTTGCTAGGAAGAATCACCTGCAAACCTACTATACCCAGTAGGTACCTATCAAATAGTCATTTAAAGCTAGATAATAATTTGTAATTATTGTTTTTATGTTTCAGTTATGTGTGTTTAGTGCCACAAATTAGTACCTACATTAAAACAGACACTAGAAAGAATAAGCGAAAAATATTACACAGACATTTTCTTGGAAATAATTCTAAATATGGGATGATGGATAATATTATAAAGAAGTCTCTAACTCACTTTGAAGAGTATTCTATAAGACATTAAATTCAGTTGTCGTGGGTTTTAAAATTTCTAAACGAATAAATTTAAGAAACTTAACTAATTTCATAATTCTATGTAGAGTATGAAAACATCTCGTTAGAATATCTTAAAAATGTTGAAAGTTAACTGTTGTTACAATATACACAACATAACGTAATAAGGTAGGTATCGAACAATGAAATGGCAAGATTTGTTCCTAATCGTACATGCTTGACCATCCCTTAGATTGAACGGTGCTCTGTAAATTACAATACAGAACTGTTTAACATACAATCGATTAAATGTATGTAAGTACTTAGGTACTTCTAATTTATTGTAGTTTTATTTTATTGTAAATAAATTAAATTTTGTATTTGTCTTTTTTTATTCTACCTGAATTATTAAACACAGATGCTTAAGAAATAATGAATACTTGAAGATGAAGGGTCAAGTTAATCAATTTAGCCATTAATAAAAAAAATAAACCACTGTAGGTACGTATTACTTTTTGAAAAAAATCTTTTATTTAGTCTTGAAAATGTAGAATACTTTTTAAAGTGAGTTTTTTATATTATCTATCATTTCATTTTTATAATTATACCTACCTTATTTAAGAACTGAATATTAACAGTTCTCACTGATATTTATGTTTTAGATATGTTAATTTTGTTATAGAATTATTAAACACAAGGATTATTTGCTGTAGTGTATAATAAATACAAACGATAACAATTTAATAAACTTTAATTTCCGCCATACTTGCATTATTTATATTTTTTATTTAATTCACTCGTTAACTTACACATTCCATGAACTTTAATCTTATTAAATAATTAAACCAAGTACAGAAAGTTAGGTATGTTTTTATTTATAGCAAAACGTAAAGTCTAATGTGTTCTAGCAAAATTTTCCTGGTCTCCCATCTCTCTGTCGCACGAATATAAACTAATCTTGGCATCTGGCTTCTTCAGTATCTTATCGAATCTTTTAATCAATGATTAACGTAATTGTGTATGTAAACCTGCTTCCATAACAGCACTTTGTTTTCTAAGTTCTTACCTAGAGGTGAGACGAAACATTTTCGTAGACATTTTTAATTTCTGCATACCACAAGATGAAATGAATATGTTTATATTCATTCTGGTCTCCTACAAATACTGAAATATGTTTCCTCATCTCTGTTCTTGAAAGTAAGCCCCCAATAGCTTCTCCATCTGAAACTAATTATGTAAAGATAATCCTAGATTTTGCGTAACTGGGCTATTTCTTATAAATTTAACCCCATAGTTCATTGAAATGAATTAGCTAATATGAAACATAAGTACAAGAAACTACAACTCATATTCAATGTAAAAAAACGAAAAATAATATGCAAGATATAATTACCTACTAAGTACACTGATATTTTTCCTTCGTCTTTCGTCTCAGTTCCCATTAATCGTTATACTTAGTACTTACACATCTCGTTGTATCAAGCTTTTTACTGTATGAAAGTAATTTTTAGCACACCTAGGTATATGGCTCGAAATTTTACTCACATTTGATGTGAAGTAGTTTTTATAACAGATATATTTTTGTAATACTGGAATTGAAGCTTTCACTCAAGGAATCCATTGCATTTTTATCTATGATTGTTTCTAGGCTTTAAAACATTTTTACCACTTGTTGAAGAGGCTTTGTTCATTATTTTCATTATTTGGAACTCTAGGTTAAGTTTACACATCGTTCAGGTCATCAGGTCTCGAGACAGTCGGGCTCAGCGTCTGCGCTCTGCAGCATATTCACAGTAAACAACACTAACAACAGTCCTCTGTCTGTGGTAAAGCAGCGAGTCAAGGGCGTGACGTGTTCATAAATTTAGTCTTCTCGTAGGGATTGTTCTTTATCGCTTTTATTATTTCCGAGAATAGTCGTATTATACAAATAAACAAAATGTACCTCGTGGTGTTACGTATTTATAATAAAATTCCTACAAAAATAGTCAAATTTGCTTTGACAGTTCCTGTCACTTTACGTTTTGACGTCTATCCATGCGGTTGTTGCGTGTGTGTAAATTGGACTCAAGGCTATACACATTTTGCATGACAAAACAATGAAATTTGGGTACTTTTCATAGGCGTTTTTTTATGATAAATTAAAAAAATTTCGGGACTTTTTTTATCAGAATGTGTTCATAATTAAGAATATTCCAATTAAAATACAAATTTTACCGAGGTTGACTACCAAAAAATCGATCTTAAATCGATTATCTGCAAAACTGAACGCCCTGTATAAAAATTAATGGCATCGTCGAATTCTACACGCCATTTAGTGCCGGTATACCAAATTTTGTCGCACTAGCTGCAATAGTAGTCGAGATATTCGCACTGAAAGTCTTAGAGGGAACACCCGGTATATATATAATGTTGTGAAAGTTGAAATTTTGATTGAACTACATAGGTAAGCAATTTATATATATATAAACCAAAGGGTAGTCACGACCGACTAGTTGAATACCAAACAATTGTTAATTATAACAGGACTTCGGTCAATTTTGGGATAATTAATAAGTAAATTCTAGTTTACTATGCCGAGCTTTCGACAATGTTTATTGTCTTTTTCAAGGCTGCAAGAGAATACAATAATTTAGTTTACACAACAATTACAGTAATTAAATGTTTAATTTCAAAAATTGTTTTAAATTTAACTTAATAAAAAATTACTTACTAGTAAGTTGAAGTTGACTATAAAATTTTACTGCTGGAGTGCATTTAGACATTATTTATGGTAATGAGTAGAATTAAATTGTTAAATTATTTACTACATGGTTCTTGTCTTACTGAAAATTATTCCATTTGCTATTCAAACAATTTGATGTTATCATGTTCAAAAGATTTCTTGTGGTGATTAATACACAGAAAAAAGTACATAAAAATAATAAGAATTTTGTACAAACAGCTCAAAATTGAAAATTTCATGATGTACCTAGTGTTACAAAAATTACAAGAATTAAGTGCTAACTTAGGTATTAAACTATTAAATTATTCAACAAATTATTTTTTAACAAAAATTTAGCCAATACCAAAAAATTATTACACTAATTATTAACCCAAAACACAACCGGAAACAAAATGAAAAAAATTATTTGTGTAACTAACTTTAACTAGTTGAAAAAACCAGTGAGTTATCTATATATCACCACTCAAAGCATCATTAACAACTGCAATAATTTATTTTATAAAAATAAGTTCTAATTTAGATTAAAAAAGATTCAAGTTAATATGGTTTTTTAAGTAAAAATGGATAATGAACAAATTCTGGATAAGTATGATTGTGAGTAGAGAATCTTAATATTTTCATAAATAAAAATATTTCAGTCATTCTTTGACATGTCTAAACATTCTAGTGTAACACTGGCAACGCTGTGGAATGCACATCCACCATGACTCCCGAATCAGCGGTCCTCAACAAGTTTTCAATTGAGAAATCACGAAATTTATTTAAAATTTGACTTTTTTATTCCTGATTTTTTTGTAAAAAGACTATAGTAGGGTATTTTCACCGGTTCTGAGTCTCCCCCCACCACTTTCCTCTTTGAAATGACCTTTGCTGTGACCTTTTCGATGACCTTAAATGACATTGAAGGTCACAGGAGTGGATAACTTTTATTTGACCTCCACCTATTAAAGGTCACATCAGTACCACATGATGTGACTTTTATTTGACCTCTACCGATTGGATGTTATATGCACATTCATTGACCTCTATAATTTTTATAGTTATGTATACAAATGGCAGTGTGACGTACGAATTATAATGGAAGGGATTTACTATATAAGAGAGGAGAGCAAAATAGAGAATCATATTGTTACGAAAGCTCACCTACCTTTTTAGTTGGTTAATTATGTTCCTGTTTTCGTTAGAATTTATAATTGAAGCTCACCTACCTCATTAGTTTGTAAATTACGTTTCTGTTTATGTTAGAATTTACAATTTTTGTGATGCCTTTATTTTGACGTTTTCCGGAATATTCCAGGCTATATTCTATTTGTTTCTCGACACGTTCTCGAAATCTTAGAAACTTCGAGAACTGTAAAAACCTATATAAGCAGATCATTCTCGGCCGCTGAGTCAGTTTATATTGAGCAGTCGAACGCAAATGACTGAAACGTCAAAGTAAAGTATTTGACAGTTGTGAATTTGTTGAAGCAGATTTCTTGTATTTATCAAGAGTGACAATAAAGATTATTTGTCTACGTGACGTGTTTCAACGATAACCTAATTTCGAGGTTACATTGGTGTCAGAAGTGGGATGTTCCGCAAAGAAGACGTTTGGAGTAGACAAGTGAATGCCAGTGACGAGATCAAGAGCGACGGAAATGGAGGACACATTCAAACAGTTAATGGAGATGATGAAAGATATGAAAAGGAGCCAAGAAGATATGAAGGAAGAAATGAAGAAGAGTCAAGAAGATATGAAAGAAGACTTAAAAAAAGAAATAAAGAACAGCCAGGATGAAATGAAGACTAACCAAGACGAAATGATGAAAGATATGAAAAGGAGCCAAGAAGATATGAAGGAAGAAATGAAGAAGAGTCAAGAAGATATGAAGGAAGACTTGAAAAAGGAAATGAAGTACAATCAAGAGGAAGTGAAGAACAGTTTAGAGAAAATGGAAAGTAATCAAGAAGAATTGAGAAACGAAATGAAAACCAGTTTACAAGAAAACAATAAGAAGGTGGAAGAAACAATTAAGGTAAAACTTAACGAATTTGAGGAGACTGTTGAAGACGAAATCAATCAATTGAGAAGTGAGGTGCAAGATAAAGTCCAAGTCGTAGAACAAAGTGTTGGCAAGCTACAGAATGAAGTCACAAAAATCGTAGAAGAAAATATAGTAAAATTAGAACACGAGGTTACAAATCTAAAATCCCAGTTGTCCGCGAGGGAACTCATAAAGACTGAAAGCAGCTTTCTTCCATCGTCAAGGGTGAAGCCACCAACATTTGATGGAAAGGTGTCATGGAGCACTTACCTAAAACAATTTGAAGCAGCTGCCTTGGCAAATAACTGGTCAGAAGAAGAAAAAGCCACATCACTTATAGTTGCTCTGCGGGGTGAAGCTATGGAGATATTAAGAACACTAGCTGACGATAAACAAAAGGACTATCAAATGCTGAAGGTTGCTTTGGAAATGAGGTATGGCGACGCCCATCTGCAACATGTCTACCAAGCACAACTAAAAGGCCGAAGACAACGTTTCGAAGAAAATCTGCAGCAGTTTGAGGCGGATATAGCACGTATGGTGAAGCTAGCTTACCCCACCGCACCGACAGAATTCCAAGAACAGTTAGCAATAAGTAGCTTCATTGATGGCCTGCGAGACTCCGAGATCAGCCAAGCGTTAAGGTTAGCCAGACATAAAACATATCTGAAGCTCTGGTCCAGGCACTGGAAATTGAAGCCGCCCGACAGGCTTCCAGAAACAGTCAAGGCAGAATAAGACAAGTTAAGTTTCAAACTAGTAAACAACGATCAAGTGAAAATAACCTGGAAGGATTTATGAAGAGTTTGCAAGATTTAATGAATAACTTCCAGCCAGAACATGACCGTACTAATTCCACTGTATATAGCAGGAGAAGACCCATTCAGTGTTGGAATTGTGGAGTTGAAGGGCATCATAGAAATCGATGCCCTAAGAATACATCTAGTCAGGACCAGGAAAACGCCAGCTAGTCAGCTTTGAGGGGCGAAAGCTGGCTAGGTGCTACCAAGCCCCACCAACTATTAGGATCAAGGTAACCCGTCTGCAAAATAATGGAACGAGTTTGGTAGTACCAGGGCGTATATGCGGACGGGATTGTGAAATGGTCCTTGATACAGGCTCTAGTCACACCATAGTGAGACCGAACATCGTCGCTCACTGCAGAATACAAAAGCCAGACCGGAACTACATCTTGGAGACAGCAAATGGAGAAGTCATATTAGTGAAAGGCATCCATCTAGCTAGAATAACCCTGGGGACAACCACTTTCCAACACAACATCTTAGTAGCAGATATAACTGATGATGTCATTCTTGGACTTGATGTCATGACTGAACATCATTTTGTGCTGGACCTTTCTCGAAGATCATTGAAGACCAAAGATGAAGAAATCATCATGCAGTTTCCCGAAATCAGAAACCTTCCTATTAGAACTGTGGAAGCGTCAGCAGACATAGAACTTCCAGCAGGTTCAGAAGTTGTAATTGAAGCTATTTGTAGCAGTCCTTCGGCAGTTGAAGAAACTGTAATTGTAGAACCAGAGCAAGAGAACAGCCTGTATAGGAAGGGCATACTAACTGGAAAGACATTAACAGAAAGGAAAAACAATTTGGTATTGGTCAGAATGCTAAATCTGAAAGACTACCCACAACAGATCAAGAAAGGTGAACCTTTGGGAGTTTGTCAAACAGTTGGATCGGTCTTCAGCAATATAGAACCATCAACAACATCTCGAAGTATTGAAAAACTACCTGAAGTTCTTCAGGGCCTTGTTAACCGATTCAAGTCCACTACAAGCCGATGAGGTCCAAAATTGGAAGATTTGTTGAGGCGTTATCAAGATGTTTTCTCATTAACAGAAGATGATGTTGGAAGAACTAATCTTGTGCAACACCGAATAAATACCGGCGACACCACACCAATTAAACAAGCTCCACGACGGATTCCTTTAGCAAAGCAAGAAGAGGTATCCACGATGTTGAGAGACATGCAGCAGCAGGGAGTCATTGAACCATCCCAGAGTCCATGGACCTCGCCGGTTGTTTTGGTAAAGAAGAAGGATGGCTCTACCAGATTTTGTGTAGATTATAGAAGACTAAACGATGTCACTAAGAAGGACAGTTATCCATTGCCAAGAATAGACGACACCCTGGATACACTGTCTGGATCTCAATGGTTTTCCACATTAGACCTGAAGAGTGGCTATTGGCAAGTGCAGCTTCATCCAAATGATAAAGAGAAGACCGCCTTTTCCATTGGTACGGGTTTGTGGCACTTCAACGTTATGCCCTTTGGTCTCTGCAATGCACCAGCCACCTTTGAAAGACTTATGGAAACCATTCTACGAGGAATGACCTGGAAAACGTGTCTTGTTTATCTTGATGACATCATAATACTGGGAAAAGACTTTGAAGATCATTTGAAGAATGTCCAAGAAGTTTTCCAAAAGTTGAGGGAAGCCCGGCTCAAGCTAAGTCCCAAGAAGTGCATGCTCTTTCAAAAGGAAGTCAAGTATTTAGGACACATTATTTCCTCTGACGGAGTGAAGACTGACCCAGAGAAAACTGAAACCGTCTGGAAATGGCCAGTACCGAAAGACAAACATGAATTAAGGAGTTTCCTTGACTTTGCACTTACTATCGCAAGTTTGTGAAAAATTTCGCCGAGATTGCGAAACCCTTACATCGACTCACAGAAAACAATCAGCCATTTATCTGGACGGAACAATGTCAACAAGCTTTTCAGAGATTAAAAGAAGCTTTGTGTTCTTCTCCGATTCTGTCATATCCTAAGCCTGGAAAGACATTCATCGTTGACACGGATGCTAGTAATATTGGAATTGGAGGAATATTATCACAAATTGAAAATGGGCAAGAAAAAGTGATTTCCTACTTTAGCAAGGTCCTCTAAGCAAGAAATGAACTACTGCGTAACCAGAAGAGAGTTGCTTGCCATAGTTAAAACTGTGGAGCATTTTCATAAGTATCTCTATGGTCAGCCGTTCGTCTTGAGGACCGATCATGCTTCTTTGAAGTGGCTACTGCAGTTCAGGAATCCAGAAGGCCAAGTGGCAAGATGGCTTCAACGGTTGCAGGAGTATGACTTCAAAATTGAACACCGTAAAGGATCTAACCATCGTAATGCTGATGCTCTATCCAGAAGACCATGTCCTTCAAATTGTAAACATTGTGTGCGACAAGAAGTGAGGGAAGAAGATGAATTTCGTTGTAGAAGAACTACCATCCAGTGTCCAGAGGATTGGGATATTAAAACCATTGCTAAAGAACAAAGTGAAGACCCGGATTTTGGACCAATTTTCCAATGGAAGATAAACAACATGGACAGACCCACCTGGCAGGACATTGCTGATAAGTCACCATCTCTAAAAAGTTACTGGGCGTTATGGAATTCTTTAGCCATCGAGAACGGCCTATTAAAAAGAGTCTGGGAGAGCCCAGACGGCAAAGAAAAGATCTATCAAACAATACTACCCCAGAAAAGAATTCCAGAAGTTCTTCAAGCACTGCATAGTGGAGTAGGTGGTGGGCACTTTGGAATAAACAAAACTCTGAATAAAGTTAGAGAACGATTCTACTGGCTTGGCAGTCGGTCCGATGTGGAAGAATGGTGCCGACGTTGTGATACCTGCGCCTCTAGTAAGGGACCCAGGACTCGAAGCCGAGGACAGATGAAGCAGTACAATGTTGGAGCTCCATTCGAGAGAATAGCTATTGACATAGCTGGACCATTTCCTCGTAGCAGCAGTGGGAATCGTTATATTTTGGTAGTGATGGACTACTTCAGTAAATGGCCAGAAATATATCCCTTACCTAATCAAGAAGCTGTTACCGTAGCCGAATCTTTATTCGAAAATTGGATATGTCGTTATGGGGTGCCCAGAGAGATCCATTCCGACCAAGGACGAAATTTCGAGTCGGAAGTATTTCAGAACGTTTGTGAGCTGCTAGGCATTCACAAAACCAGAACTACACCTCTTCACCCGCAATCAGATGGAATGGTGGAAAGATTCAATCGCACCATCGAAAACTTCCTGAGAACGGCCGTCAACGAGAAACAGACCAACTGGGATACCTGTCTTCCTCCATTTTTACTGGCTTACCGAGCAGCAATTCACGAGACCACGGGTAAAACACCAGCCAACGTGATTTTTGGCACAGAATTGCGGCTACCCATAGATCTAATTATGAATCGACCGCAACACGAGGAAAACTTAGATGATTATCTCAGCCATCTGAAAGATCGAATAAAGATGGTACATGAAGAAGTACGAGAGAAGATAAAAATAGAAAGCGACAGAATGAAGACCAGATACGACTTGCGTGCCAACAGCAGCGGGTTTCAAGAGCTTGAGAAAGTGTGGCTGTATAACCCAAAAGAAGCAAGGGTAAATCTCCGAAGCTGCAGAAATCGTGGGAAGGCCCTTATACTGTCGTGTCACGATTGAATGACGTAGTTTACAGGATCCAGAGGAATCCCCAAGCCAAGATGAAGATTGTCCACATCGATCGTTTGACACCTTATCAAGAAGGCCATGCGGATAATGGAGTAACCTGATCGGGACGATCAGTTCTAAGAGGGGGGCAATGTTACGAAAGCTCACCTATCTTTTTAGTTGGTTAATTATGTTCCTGTTTTCGTTAGAATTTATAATTGAAGCTCACCTACCTCATTAGTTTGTAAATTACGTTTCTGTTTATGTTAGAATTTACAATTTTTGTGATGCCTTTATTTTGACGTTTTCCGGAATATTCCAGGCTATATTCTATTTGTTTCTCGACACGTTCTCGAAATCTTAGAAACTTCGAGAACTGTAAAAACCTATATAAGCAGATCATTCTCGGCCGCTGAGTCAGTTTATATTGAGCAGTCGAACGCAAATGACTGAAACGTCAAAGTAAAGTATTTGACAGTTGTGAATTTGTTGAAGCAGATTTCTTGTATTTATCAAGAGTGACAATAAAGATTATTTGTCTACGTGACGTGTTTCAACGATAACCTAATTTCGAGGTTACAATATTTCATTTGGTATCAACCTAACAGTTAGTGTCTACAGTAGTGTAAATCTTTGTGTTGTTTTGTGGCAAAATCTTTTAAAGTGAGAACAGTAATTACTGTGTTTATTGCTAACTAGATATTATTTAGATTTAAAAAAATTTAAACAAAAAAAATGGCATTATCCATTGATGATTTAAATAAAATTAATAGCAATATTAATGGCGATTTTAATGATATTGTTCGGAGGTCAATTGCCTCATTGGATATTAATACACCTTATTTGATTAAAAAACTGTCTTTCGTCAATTCACGTTATGTAAAGTGCATTTTAGCTGTACTTTTTGATCAAAAGGATAATTCAGATTTCAAGTGTTTCTTACCAAAGAGAGTTACAGAACATATACAGTACAGTTTGGAGAAAATGAATTCTTCTTGGGAAAAGTATACGATAACTTATATAGGTCAAAGTGAACTTACCTTTAAAGATGCTGAATGTAAAACATTGATAAAATTTGGAATTATAAATTAAATTTATTTGTAATTTTGTTAATTTATAAATATCTAGTAGTAATAAATATGTTGTATAGAGTAGTATAATTTAGTTTCATAATTATATAAATATTTACACTATCTAGTCATTATCATATAAGGTTGTTCTTCGTTTTATCCCATAAGTAAAGTAGGTAATGATATATATACATTTTTTCAGTGTAATATCCTTTCTAACCTCAATTTCTTTTTTATTTTTATAGAAAGTATTAGAAAATATGTGGATGCAATATGCTAGCCAAAATTGGACCAAAGCTGTCGACATCCAGTTAGTAGTCAAAAGAATGAGCAGCAAGTTAGACTGTATAGCAATGGATGGTATGAATGCTTGTAATTATGATATGGATTACTGCTTTTCCGTTGAAAAGATAAAAATGTTGGAAGAAAATTATAAAATGTATCGTCATGGTGCTTCAATATGTGATGATTATTTAAGTGGAACTTTAAATTTGGACGAATATTGTGAGAAAATGGTGGAAATAGGATTAAAATGTTTTCTTTGTTCTAATTTGCTCGATTTTCTGCCATATGCAATTGTTGTAAAATACAAACTAGCACCTCAAAAAAATGGCGATGACGACCAAGATAACGATGAATATTCTCGAACATAATATTAAATTTGTATGTAATTTATATATTACTGTATGATTATTTTATAAATAGTGTATTATATTAATAAAACGTACCATAATAACTATTTTTGTCTTTCTGTTATTGTAAACTTATTTCTTAAATGAATACAGAAAAAGAACATATTATATAAAAATACAAAATATTAAATACAATTACATATAATTATATATATAATAAAAAATACAAAAACTAAAATAATATATTGGGATTTCTAAGATATTCATTAGATTATTTAAATCCGGTATGTACAGAGCCATCCAAAGCATTGTAAGACATATAAGCATCGTGAATTATCAATGCATACACTCGTGTATTTTCAGGATAGTTTTTTTTTCAGGTTTCAAATTCTAGCTTTATATCTACAGTGGATGTCTTCATGGCGTCTTGTTGATGTGAACAGTCGATAACAAACAGCGGGTTTTTTCGGAATTCTCCAATATCCATCATCGGTTCATGATTATCTATATCATAGAAACTGCGTTGAAAATTTTCGTACGCATAGTAAGCTGCAGAATCTAATTTCTTTCCAAAGTCTAAATTCCAACGTTCATAAGGATATACTTCTGAATTTAAATATAGACGAATATTACTTATGTCTGCATGACCGAATCGAGTAACATTTTTGCTTCTGTTATCAAAGCTATCAGTACTTTGGAAACCGATAATGATATATCGAGGTCTTTCTAAACTGTTAGTTGTTTTTATAGCCCAAATATCAGAGGCGGTTTTTCGTAATGTAAGGAGTTCATATAGGTCCCACATACGATATGCCATCTTAACTATAGCATGAGCACCACCTTTATTAATGCGGTTTAACAATTTCAGTTTCTGTCTATCTTCAGGGATGATGTGTCTTATTTTCCATTCGATTTTATTTATGTCAATATCGGCGTCAACTTCTCCAATGTAACAATTCTTAAAAGATTGGGCAATTATCAATATAAGTTCTTGTTTGGCGTTGAGAATACCCCTGGTATAATCTTCAGCAAAGCCCATAAGATATTTTAGAGGTAATTTTCCACTAAATATATGACTGTTGTTATCCAAAATATCCTGTTTTTTTTTTCTGGTAAACCCCATCCATACGATAAAAGTGGTTTTAATTGTGTTGGACCCCATAAAACAATAGTTTTCATTGTAGTAGTTATACCTGGTTTTCGAATAACAGTCACTATTTCTCCACCCATTTTTTAACGGATCTCATCGAAGAGGAATGCTAATGCATTGTTGGATAAGTAACATACTTTAGTGAGATCGCTAGGGGTAAATTTACCTTCTATATATATGTAACTTTCTGCAATATCAAGAATAAGATCTTGGAAATGAATAGGAATTCGTATTTCATCCGAATTTCTATAGTATGGTGATCCATATGGTTTGTAGGTGTGTTCATGTAGACTAACTAGTGAATTATCAAACAAGGGTTCATCGAACACATCCAACTTTGCACTGGTTGATGCCATAATTATAAATATTAAGGTTTTACTTTCAATCCAATTGACTGAAGGAAAATACGATCTGTAGCTGACAGCTTAGATGTTGATTGTTTAACGTTCTTTCGTAGAATAGATTTGTTTTGGTGTTTGTTCGAAATTTTATCACTTTTTGTAGATTGTAGAGATGACGATTGTTTTCTATGATTAAAACAGAAACCCATTATATATTTTATTTTAGTATTATTTCTTTAGTTCCAGTTTCACAATAATTTTTTCACCTCGAAAATCTACCAGACTGCCATTATCATCCAATATTCGCAATGTAATGTTATGGATAAACTGACGCCCTTCCGGTGTTACAGGCATATAAATAATATTCTGTGGTTCCTTGGAAAGTTTGAAACCAGGTTCAACATCTATATCAAATTCATAGAGCGTGTGTGCTTCTTCACCATTCACATAGGCTCCGGAAGTGATATTGCAATCAACACGAATTATTCTAACTTTCATGATGTCCACTGGTAGAGTAGATTCGTGTAAAATATTTGCAGGATATATTTTTTTTCGAATCCCACTAGGTTTGTTAACGAATCTCGATGAGAAAAGTCGATGTCATAATTGGATAAAATTTCACATTTTAGAGTGTTATTGTTAGCTCTTAATGTAAAGTATTTATCAATAACAAAATCGTTGTCCTTACTATTACGTTTTATAATAGATTCCAATGATTTTGCATTGTGCTGTTGATTTCATCGACTTCATATGCACCTGGTGGTAATTGGATAAAAGTTGAAGGTGATTTGTTCTTAATTTTGAAACCAATAATATTGTTTTTCTCATCAACATTTAATATGGAATTGTAGGAATAGAATCCATGTAATCCTAACCCATATCGACTATTTGTATCTAAATCAAGTGGAGGGTAATAGTCGCTGCTTAGTACGCTAGATTGCCCTGACAATGTGAATGTACGAGACATGACTGACGTATATAAGTTGTTAGCACAATATTTTATTGTTGTTTACAACAGAAATTTAGACGTATCTCCTGCCTTGAAATTGATGGTACTATATTAGCTCTTCCACTAAGTTTATTTTCAGATGCCACTGTAATATCACGTACATTGCAATAACAACATAGAAATTTTCGTGGAACAAGCCCATCATTCACATCAGTAGACTGTGATGTATTGTCGTCACTGTAATGTTCCAAACAGTATTGATATTTCAATATATCAATGTCGCTTTTTAGATGTTCAGGTAATTTATCCCATACCCATGCGATTTCATGTGGAGCACAGGTGATCATTACCTCTTTAGGAAAATCTGCTAATTGTTCCTTTGTCAATTTTGTAAGCGTTCTATATTTGGAGAAAGCTCGTAACGAATTAGCCATCCTTTTAATTTTGTCACGTTCTTCTTTGGGACACATTGGAATTTCCATTGTTAGAAATGATAAACACAAATGCCCACACCAGACTGTATTGAACTTCTGTTGATGATCGTAATTATAGTAAATTTTGAGCAGTGGGTTTGGTTTTATATGTAAATATTTTATAAGTTCCTTAGGTGGTAGAAGGTCTCCAAAGCTATCGTAGTAATTAACAATATTACACAACAATTACAATTTTCTTGTATGCCACCCAATGGGTTCCCGGGCCATTTAAGCTGTCTAAGTTCAAACAAGCTGATTCATTATGTCGGGGGCCACTTTCAGGAAGTTCATCTCACATGAATACACCTCGAAAATATGGGATTTTCAAAACTCTAGCATAATATCATTATCGCTGAGAGGTCTTCGAGGTAGGGAATTTAGAAGTTTTTTGAATTATTATGATTTCAGATAAAGTCCTAATCCAGTTCGATATGGTTTTAAATACAAACCCTCACCTTTTTTCCCAAGGGCTACAGATTCCATTTTTTTATTGTGACGTACTTCTTCAGATAATCGTTGATTAGCATTTTTCACATCACTAATAGTCTTATATAGACCTGCAGCTCCACCGGCTAAACTTCCTAATGCCGATAGTCCTGCACAAATAGGAATTAGGGGTAATATTCCACCAACCTTCGGAATAGGTATAATTCGGGGAGTGCGAATATTTCTTTTATCCCCTGATGTTCTCACAAATCTTCGTGCTGCCTATAAAGCGAATTGGGTTGCTTTTCCTGCATTACCAGAAACAAATCGTTTACCACCAGCTTTCCGTTATTCATCTCGTACTTTATGAACAATACCACCACCAAAGCTAACTATCTTTTTCTTAATATTCCTCTTTTTGTTTATTTTCTTTCTCGGAATAGATTTAGATTTACAACCCATACCTAGACGTCGCTTTGCTTTCATGATGTTTGTAACTAACCAAGCAGCTGCCTTCTCTTTAAAATTAGCGTCTTTGGATTTAACTCTTTGCCACGCGCGTTGCTCTAATTCGTAGTCTGCTTTATGACGTGTTGGTAAATCTTTATAATCTTCATAAGCACCGTCATGTGCTTTACAAGCCTGGTCGAGAGGATTAATACCCGGATCACCTCTTGCTATCCTTTTTTGATATTTTGTGCCAGGACCACAGTACTGATATCCTCCAGGCAAATGTAATTCAAACGGTAGTTTATTTATTAAAGAATTTATAAATCCCCTTCCTTTTCGTGAATTTTACACTTTACGTCTAGATTCGCTGACGAACGGCATTAAAATGGGCAAAAAGTTAATAAACAAATGTAATTATATTTGCTTGTGTCACGGATTTCCCAATCCGTCTTTTCTCTTACTTCCAGAAAAACAATCCGTTAATTAAACACTTCTTTATTAACTACTGAACACTACTAATTACAGGTCAACTAAACACTTATGTAATTAATCGCTATCTAAATCGCTTTGATCTCTCTAACTAAACACTTCACTTCAACACTGTATACAAGACTTATACAAGACTTATACAAGACTATACAAGACTAACTAACTCGGCCGTTTATTCTTCTTTTTATAGACCCAACGAATGTTCCAGATATATTCCAGTATCTCTAGATCCCTTTTCTCGTACGACTGGAACGCTTCTCGTCGATTCTCGATTTTTCCAGGCCGATCTCGATCACGGCATGTTGTTTGTTTACCAGAATGGCGTAGGGGCGATCGGGGCAATCTTAGGCAATTCGCGGTGCCACAGTCGTCGGTTTGGGAGTGAGTGGGGCAAATTCCGTGACACTGCCCCCTCCTTAGGACCGATCGTCCCGATCGGATACACCTCTATACGGGGACAGACGCTCCAGATGGACGACCTTCATCTTACTCCTGGGAGTCCTCTGTATCCGGTAGACGACATCATTGATTCTTTTAATGACGGTATAGGGGCCCTCCCAACGGTTCTGTAGTTTAGGCGATCTTCCTTTCTTCCGCGTGGGGTTGTACAGCCACACCAGGTCACCTTGTTGAAATCCGACTGTATTGGCCCGGACGTCGTATCGAGTCTTCATGCGATCGCTCTCTAGTCGCATTCGAGATCTGACTTGATCGTGTACGGCTGCTAGTCTTCGTTCTAGCTCATGGGTATAAGTGTCTGGCTCGGTGGGCTGTTCCGCAGGACGACCAAATACCAAATCTGCTGGAAGGCGAAGCTCTCTTCCAAAGATGATCCTTGCGGAGTTTTCCCAGTAGTTTCATGGACAGCTGAGCGGTAAGCTAACAGGAAGAGTGGAATGAGCTTGTCCCAGTCTGTCTGGTTCTCGTTCACAAACATCCTCAGATTGGTTTCTAGTGTGGCGTTGAAGCGTTCCACCATACCATCTGACTGGGGATGCAGTGGGTGGTCCTGGTTTTTCGGATTCCCATAAGCTCGCAGACCTTTCGGAACACACCTGATTCGAAATTTCTGCCCTGATCTGAATGCAGTTCCATGGGCACACCAAATCTGCAGAACAGGTTGTTGACTAGGGCTTCTGCTACGGTCGTGGTCTCTTGATTGGGAAGAGGGTATACTTCCGGCCATTTACTAAAGTAGTCCATGGCGACTAACAGATATCGGTTTCCATTTTGAGTTTTCGGAAATGGGCCAGCGATATCAATGGCAATCCTCTCGAACGGTGCTTCTACGATGTACTGGCGCATTTTGCCTTTGGAACGGGTCTTCGGTCCCTTGCTGGCTGCACATATGTCACATTTTCGGCACCAATCTTCTACATCCGTCCTACAGCTCAACCAGTAGAAACGTTCCCTAATCTTTTGTAGAGTCCTATTGATACCGAAATGTCCACCACCAGTACCTCCATGTACTTCCTGCAGCACTTCCTTGACCCGTGACCTCGGGAGTAGTACTTGTTTCTTGACCTCCGTTCCGTCATTGTTCTCCCATGCTCTTTTAGGACACCGTCTTCCAACATCAAGGAATTCCATTGAGCCCAATAGCTCTTTAATGTTGGGCTTTTACTGCTGACTTCAGCCCATGAGGGTCGGTTGTTGGCTTCTTTCCAGTCTAATAACGGCTTGATGTCACAGTCAGCTTGCTGGTCTTCCCGAATCGCCGCTGAACTCCATCTGTCTTCAGGTTGGGCTGCTACCACCTTGCAAGGAACTGATGAGATGTCCTCTTTCCTTTCAAGACTACTGCAGTGCTTGCAGTTGACAGGACAGGGTCTCCTAGAAAGGGCATCTGCATTTCCATGTTTCCTGCCGGCTCGATGTTCAACAACAAAGTGATATTCTTGCAGCCGTTCCAGCCACCTAGCCATCTGTCCTTCAGGGTTCTTAAACTGGAGCAGCCATTTAAGGGAAGCGTGATCCGTTCTGAGGAGGAATTCTTGGCCATACAAGTATTTGTGAAAGTGTTCTAGACTCTTGACGATGGCAAGCAATTCTTTCCGAGTCACACAGTAGTTCTTTTCGGCTTTTGATAGGACTTTGCTGAAGTAGCCCACTACTCGCTCTTGGCCATCTTGTATTTGGGAAAGAACTCCGCCAATTCCAATGTTGCTTGCGTCCGTGTCCACTATAAATGGTTGTCCAGGTATTGGGTATGTCAAAATCGGGGTAGTGCAGAGGGCCTCTTTCAGCGTCTCAAAGGCTTGCTGGCATTTCGTCGTCCATTCGAACGGGATATTGTCTTCTGTGAGTTTATGAAGAGGCTTGGCAATGTCCGAGAATCCTTGGACGAATCGTCGATAGTATGTGCATAGGCCAAGAAAACTTCGAACTTGATGTTTGTCTTTAGGAACCGGCCAGTTCTTTATGCACTCTGTCTTCTCGGGTCTGTTTTCACACCGTTTGGAGTAATAATGTGGCCTAAGTATCTAACCTCCTTTTGGAACAGACTGCATTTCTTCGGGTTCAACTTCAGGTTTGCTGCTTTCAACTTCTTGAACACTTCGGACACGTTCTTTAGGTGCTCCTGGAAAGAGCGTCCCAGCACCACCACGTCGTCCAAGTAAATCAAGCAGGTCTCCCAATGCAGGCCATGAAGTACAGTTTCCATCAGTCGTTCAAAAGTGGCAGGGGCATTACATAGACCAAATGGCATTACATTGAACTGCCACAATCCATTTCCGGTAGTGAATGCTGTCTTTCCTTGTCTTCTGGGCTGACCTCGACTTGCCAATATCCACTCTTTAAATCCAAAGTGGAAAACCATTGCGCACCAGCCAAGGTGTCCAGAGTATCGTCAATCCTCGGTAATGGGTAACTGTCTTTCTTGGTGACGTCATTTAATTTTCTGTAGTCCACACAAAATCGGGTGGAGCCGTCTTTCTTCTTGACCAGAACTACAGGAGAAGCCCAAGGACTCTGAGATGGCTCTATGGTGCCTTGATTTTGCATCTCGATTAACATCTTGTTAACTTCTTCTCGCTTGGCTAGTGGAAGTCCTCGTGGTGGCTGCTTTATAGGAGATGATAAACCAGTATCGATTCGATGCTTCACAACATTGGTTCTCCCAAAATCGCCTGGTTTAAGTGCAAACACATCTTCATTTTCACGTAGCAGCTCTTCCAGTTGTTCCACCTCCGTCTCTTTTAATCTCTGCTTGGCCCTATCCACGATGTCCCTTAGACATTCCGGTAGGCTGGTCTTATTCGGTTTCTTCTCCATTTCGTTATTTTCTTTGAGTGTTCTGACCATGGTAACAGGTTCACAGACTCCTACTTCAGTTCCCTTTGTAATTTTCTGTGGAAAGGTTTTCAGGTTAACTACCCGTACTATTGTCGTTTTCTCTGGTTTAATCAGGGTGCGGCCGGTGACTATAGATTTATTGAACAAATCCGGATTACTGGGTTCCACCACTCCTACACTGCAAGACATTTCCCCATCCATTACAGTGGCAAGCAATGTTTCGGTCTGACCAGGTAGTACCACATCTTCTTTAACAACGAGTCTCCGTACAGCGTTATTCTCAGTGGTGGTTGTTAGCACTACTTCCTCACCCATTATCCGTAGCGTACCAGCATTCAAATCTAAGTTTACCCCTTTGCTCGTAGTAAGTCTAGTCCGAGTATGACATTGTCCGATATGTCTGCTACCAGGGCTCTGTGTTTGAACTTGACGTCTCCTAATTCTACTTCAAGCTCGCATTCCCCTTGACTGGCAGTTGTTGTCCATTGGCTGTTGTAAGGACATAACGTTTGGCAGGGTTCTTAATACGCCAATCGCCAATAATATCCGGTCGTACAATAGTTCTTGCTGCTCCAGTGTCGATTATGATAGGAACATACGACCAAAAATAATGCCCTCTACTAGCAAGGAGTCAGAGTCCTGGAGACGTGACAACGTAATTTCTTCTCGTGGGGCATGGTAGGAGGACGCAGCCGGCTTTTGCCCCGTCAAGCCGGCTGACCCTAGTTTTCCTGTGCAGGTGCCGTTTGGGAGTCGCGCTTTGGCTGATCCGCGACTGGGGCCCTACACTGTCTCTTTAGATGTCCTGTCTGTCCACAGTTCCAGCAATTAAGAAGGCGATCCTTTCGACTATCAGGTTGTTCTCTTGGATTGGTAGTTGGACTGAGTTTCTCAATGACCTCCTTCAACGTTTTGATTATGTCTCCATTTCCCATATTATCGCTGTTATCACTGATGGCCCGAACTTTAACATGTCTACCAGATGCCATCTTTGCTGCCTCGTATTCCAGTGCATGCGAGAGGGCGTCATTCAAAGTTTTAGGTCTAGCGAGTCGCAGTGCCTGCTGGGTTTCGCAATCTCTTAGGCCATCGGTAAAAACTTGAATAGAGAGCTGGTCCAAGAATTCAGAAGGAGCTGTTGGATATGCCAATCGAACCAGTCGGGCAACGTCGGTCTCAAAATGTTGTAAATTCTCCACTCTGCTGGTGACGATTTTTCAATTGTGCCTGGTACACTTGCTGCAGGTGCTTATCCCCATATCTCATTTCCATATGCTGTTTTAGAATGTCGTAGTTATTCTGCTGCCCAGCAGGAACTCCTTGTAAGACGTCAAGAGCTTCCCTCGTAAAGCAACTATCAGAGCAGTAGCTTTCTCATAATCCGACCATTCATTTGCTGATGCTGCTGCTTCAAACTGACGGAGATATACATTCCAGGAAACCTTGCCGTCGAATTCAGGAGGTCTAGTCTTCTGAGTTCGGATAACAGGTCCTTCTGATTTGACTACGCCCTCCTTTGCTATCTTGTCTAATTTATGTCGAAGCTCTTCTCTAACCAGGTTTATTTCTTCGTGTATTTCCTGTTTCTGTGCTAACAGTTTCTCTTCCACTTGTATTTCTACTTTATGTGACTGCTCCTCTAGTTTTTCTTCTAGTTGTGTCACTTTATGTGACTGCTCCTCTAGTTTTTCTTCTAGCGTATTCTCCAATTTTTCTAACTTTGTCTGCATTTCTTTCGTCTGATCTCTCATTTCCTGTTGTATTGTCTGTATCTGATCTTTCATTTTACACCCTTGTTCTTCTAATTTCTTTTCTAATTTCTCCTGCATCGTTTGAGACTGATCTTCCATTTTATGCCCTTGTTCTTCAAATTTTTCCTGCATTGTTTTCGTCTGGTCTTCCATTTTATTTTGCATTGCTTGCATCATTTCTAAAAGTTTTGCTAATTGTGCATCCATATTGACTTGGCTTCTAGTTACAGGCATTCACTCTCTTTGGAATCTTCTAGAATGTCCAGGAATGTGTTTGTAAATGTCACAGTTGACTTCCTTACAATGAAACGAGTGCAGTGATATGCCACACTTCGGTAGAAAGTTCTAGAATGTTCGAGATTGTCCTTCGCGAATACCACCGTTCACTTCCTTGAGTCACGACGAGTGCGGCGATATATCACACTTGGGTCTTTGTCTTACTCCCGTACAAAGTTCTAGAATGTTCGAGAATGTCCTTCGCAAATACCACCGTTCACTTCCTTGAGTCACGACGAGTGCGGTGATATGCCACACTTGGGTCTTTGTCTCACTCCCGTACAAAGTTCTAGAATGTTCGAGAATGTCCTTCGCAAATACCACCGTTCACTTCCTTGAGTCACGACGAGTGCGGCGATATGTCACACTTGGGTCTTTGTCTTACTCCCGTACAAAGTTCTAGAATGTTCGAGAATGTCCTTCGCAAATACCACCGTTCACTTCCTTGAGTCACGACGAGTGCGGTGATATGCCACACTTGGGTCTTTGTCTCACTCCCGTACAAAGTTCTAGAATGTTCGAGAATGTCCTTCGCAAATACCACCGTTCACTTCCTTGAGTCACGACGAGTGCGGTGATATGCCACACTTGGGTCTTTGTCCCACTCCCGTACAAAGTTCTAGAATGTTCGAGAATGTCCTTCGCAAATACCACCGTTCACTTCCTTGAGTCACGACGAGTGCGGTGATATGCCACACTTGGGTCTTTGTCTCACTCCCGTACAAAGTTCTAGAATGTTCGAGAATGTCCTTCGCAAACACCACCGTTCACTTCCTTGAGTCACGACGAGTGCGGTGATATGCCACACTTGGGTCTTTGTCTCACTCCCGTACAAAGTTCTAGAATGTTCGAGAATGTCCTTCGCGAATACCACCGTTCACTTCCTTGAGTCACGACGAGTGCGGTGATATGCCACACTTGGGTCTTTGTCTCACTCCCGTACAAAGTTCTAGAATGTTCGAGAATGTCCTTCGCAAACACCACCGTTCACTTCCTTGAGTCACGACGAGTGCGGTGATATGCCACACTTGGGTCTTTGTCTCACTCCCGTACAAAGTTCTAGAATGTTCGAGAATGTCCTTCGCGAATACCACCGTTCACTTCCTTGAGTCACGACGAGTGCGGTGATATATCACACTTGGGTATTTATTCCACCCGCGCGCAGAGTTCCAGAAAGTTCTTCAAACTTCCACTTAAATCCCACTTTGTGGACAGGGTTCCAGAAAGCTCTTTAAAACTTCCAACTAAATCCCACTTCTGACACCAAATTGTCACGGATTTCCCAATCCGTCTTTTTCTTACTTCCAGAAAAACAATCCGTTAATTAAACACTTCTTTATTAACTACTGAACACTACTAATTACAGGTCAACTAAACACTTATGTAATTAATCGCTATCTAAATCGCTTTGATCTCTCTAACTAAACACTTCACTTCAACACTGTATACAAGACTTATACAAGACTTATACAAGACTTATACAAGACTAACTAACTCGGCCGTTTATTCTTCTTTTATAGACCCAACGAATATTACAGATATATTCCAGTATCTCTAGATCCCTTTTCTCGTACGACTGGAACGCTTCTCGTCGATTCTCGATTTTTCCAGGCCGATCTCGATCACGGCATGTTGTTTGTTTACCAGAATGGCGTAGGGGCGATCGGGGCAATCTTAGGCAATTCGCGGTGCCACAGTCGTCGGTTTGGGAGTGAGTGGGGCAAATTCCGTGACACTTGATATTCTATTAGATTATAGGATCGCAATACCTAGAACGCTAACTGCCAATTAAATATTGTGTATACAGTTCATTTCTATTTATATAGTATCCGACACTCAAACAATGCGGATTGTAAAACAAAAGGCGACGTTTGTAGTGGATAATTTCGATGAACGTGTAGGAAGTGGTGTAAATATTAACAACAGACGCCATGGGCCGCTACTACCTTCAACAATTCGAGGTCTGGTGATTGGCCCTTCGAACTGTAGGAAAACCAATGTTATGATATCACTTATTACACATCCGCATGGTTTACGATTTGCTAACATTTATTTATACTCCAAATCATTGCATCAACCAAAATATGAATATCTTCGAAAGAGTTTGAACCCCATTGATGGATTAGGATTTTATACATTTAACAATAATGTTGAAATTGTTGAACCCTCTGACGCCAAGTCGAACTCGGTTTTTATATTTGATGACGTTATATGTGAAAAACAAGATATTATTAGATCATATTTTAGTATGGGTCGACATAAATCTATAGACAGTTTTTATTTGGCTCAAACATATTCTAGAGTGCCAAAACAACTAATTAGAGACAATTCGAATTTTATAGTTATGTTCAAGCAAGACGAAATGAATTTACATCATATATTTCAAGATCATGTGTCGCCGGATGTTACCTTCAAACAGTTTGTGGATATGTGTGCAAAATGTTGGTTAGATAAATATGGATTTCTGGTTATTGATAAAGATAGTGAAATACATGAAGGTAGATATAGGAAAGGTTTAGATAGTTACATATATCCAAAATGCATACGATTTTTTTCATTAATTGTGAAGGAAATGGCGATGGGTACACATCAAAAAATGAAGAAGGTCGAAGTTGACAAGGACGCAAATAATATTAGTGAAATAGATTTGAAAAGTAAATTAATAGAAGCAACTGATTCTGTTCGAAAGAAATTCAATTATATAAAAAATAGACATGTTGAAAATCAAGCTGCATTGGAAAAAATATATGAACCACTAACGAAGCCATTAAAAACTATTTCTGAAACAACTCAGGATACAAATCGTAAATTTCATACCCCACAGCAGTATTTATCAACACCTCCTAAAAAAGTTACCACCTGCAGTGCTGGTACGGTTGAAACACCCAAATTTGAGGAAGATAAAACAATAACGAAAAACCCTTCTTATATAGAAACACCACCTTCATCAATAACAACAGCTTCAAGTCCTGCTATGTCTAGTGGTGATGTTGAAAAATTGCCAAATATTGTATCAAATTATATTGAAGGAGTGAGAATCGGCGATCCTGCATACGATACCAAGTACGGGGTGCGTATTGATACCGATAGTGGAAAACTATCCATGGGTAATGCCGAAGTTCGATTTCATGGGAAAAATATTTCCTTTTTGAGAAATAATAAAATACTTCGAACGTATAAAGGAAATCCGCAGTTATATGATTTGCTATTTTTAAAACTTTCCCCGGCTCTTAATAGTGATGGAAATGGGGTTAGCGATGAAAATAAAAATATATTTGGTTATGGCTGCATTAAATATAACTAATGCAGCATACAAAAATGATGATGTAGCATCTGGTTATAACTATAGCAAAACGAAAAAGTATATAGAAGTCATAAAACCGCTGTTGCATCGCAGAATGAGAACTCGATCTATGAAAGGTTCGGGTATAATATCTACGAGAAAAATCTATACCGGTAAAAAGGTGAACTACATATATTGGAATAAACCCAAAGAATTAATTGACCGCTTAAGATTATTATGGAGTTCTAAAATGACTGGTCATTCAGGTCACGAAAATGAAATATTGTCTATAATAGATGAATTAAGGGAGGAAGGTATTGTGTATTAGAGGAATATTGATTACATTTATTTCATGAATGATAAATATATAAAGCAGGTACTCGTTTCTTTCTTATCAATTGTAATTTAAACACCAAGGAATAATGGGCTCCATTGACAAATTTGGACGTCGAAAAAAGAGTGGTTGTGTAGGTCATCGCGGTCCGCAAGGTGTCGGTTTCAAACTTACCAATGACAAAAATTATGATCTTCAAGGCAAACAATTAAAAAATATTGGTGATCCAACAGATGAAAAGGATGGAATAACATTAAACTATGTGAATTTACTTATGGATACCTGTAAAAATGATATCCTTTCCGCTGTACAACAATCAGCCAATCTCATAACCGATAATTTGGTAGCTTACATAAAGAGAGAGAGAAATGAAATCGTGGATGAGCTAACAAAACTATTTCAAAATATTAAAATTAAGATGGATGAAACGATAAGTGATATGAAAATTGATTTGGATAAATTAAAAAGTGACAAAGACAAATATTGGGAATCTCATAATAAGTTACTACAAGATTTGTCAGATTTTGCACTAGATATAGAAAAAGTTGAGCAACTTATTGCGAAACATCATCCCCCGAAAGATACAGGTAGTATTTCCATCTATATTGTCAAAACCAGTTGAATCATAAGAGGGTGCCATTTGTCAGGAACGATCATTGTAAAAGAGAATATTGCAACACATACATATGCATGTATCATCGTATTACAAGGTTTGAATACAAGGGAAGGAATACAATATGTTTATTAGTGATACAAAACGACAAATTATCAATGAATTACATAAACCGGTTCGAACAAATTTTAGAAGGAGAAGAACCATAATAAAAAATTTTGCAGATTTGTGGCAAATTGACTTAGCTGAAATGCAAGATTTTACAATCAAAAATAAAGGTTATCGATATATACTCATAGTAATTGATTGTTATTCTAAATATGTTTGGGCCAAACCGTTAAAGAAAAAGACCGCTGTCGAAGTTTCTGTTGCAATGAAAAATGTTTTTCGTGAAGCTGGTTATTCCCCCAAAAATTTACAGAGCGATCAAGGGCTCGAGTTTTACAATCAAGAGTTCTCAAAACTAATGCGTCAGTACAACATAAATCATTATTCCACATTTAGCACAAAAAAGCAGCAATTGTAGAACGTGTAATTAGAACATTGAAAAATTGGATATATAAAGAGTTTTCTGCTAGAGGTAATTATAAGTGGATTGATATATTACCTAAGATTATAAATTCATATAACAACAGAGTTCATCGTACTACAAGAATGAAACCTATCGATGTAAAACGAACTGTATTAAACGTTTATAATTATCCAAAAGTTGCTTTGAAGCAAAAATTCAATATAGGGGATGTAGTACGTATAAGCAAATACAAAAACGTGTTCGAGAAGGAATATACAGCTAATTATTCTACTGAACTATTTAAAGTTGTAAAAATAAACGTAACAAATCCGACAACATACATGATAGCAGATATGTATGGTCAGCCAATCAAAGGATGTTTTTATGAGTGGGAATTACAGAAAACAAAGTTTCCGGAAGTATATTTGGTGGAGAAAATTTTGAAGAGGAAGGGTGATAGGTTATTTTGTAAGTCGCTTGGCGTTCCCGCATCCCAAAATTCGTGGATCAATAAAACAAACTTGGTTTAAAAGCGAATAATAATGGTACAACATTTAAAGTCACATTTTTTACTGTTTAAGAAAGGTATTTTAAGCTAATATGTATCAAATCTCCTACAATTCCTATCAATGAAGTCATATGTATGTTCTCTGATACCAAACATCTAGGTATGCTAATGAACATCCACAGACAAAACTCTATTCAATAATTATCTAAAAAATTTAATATATTTACTAACCTCTGGAGTGGGAACTCGAAATTCAACCACAATAATTGAGATCTCACTTATTTCTACGTTTTATTAGGATCGCTTCATCAGGTGGCCTCCTTTAACTTGAGTCAAATATCTAACTATAAAGATGATTATACCAATAAATTAAAATTATTTGAAATTGAATGTCAAAATGAAATATCGACAACGTCAAACTGATTAACTGTCAATGAATATCATAACAACCTACTAAAATAAATAAAAATTAATAAAAAATTTTACCTTTTATGCATAGTTTTTTTTCTCATATATTTTTAGGTATTAACAATAATAAGGAATATATGGGTAGATATTGTGGGTGTAATTCAACGCAGGTTGGGGCTTTTGTCCACTGAGTAGTTAGTTTCACACAATATTGTTAATACCTAAAAATATATGAAAAAAAACTATGCATAAAAGGTAAAATTTTTTTATTAATTTTTATTTATTTTAGTAGGTTGTTATGATATTCATTGACAGTTAATCAGTTTGACGTTGTCGATATTTCATTTTGACATTCAATTTCAAATAATTTTAATTTATTGGTATAATCATCTTTATAGTTATATATTTGACTCAAGTTAAAGGAGGCCACCTGATGAAGCGATCCTAATAAAACGTAGAAATAAGTGAGATCTCAATTATTGTGGTTGAATTTCGAGTTCCCACTCCAGAGGTTAGTAAATATATTAAATTTTTTAGATAATTATTGAATAGAGTTTTGTCTGTGGATGTTCATTAGCATACCTAGATGTTTGGTATCAGAGAACATACATATGACTTCATTGATAGGAATTGTAGGAGATTTGATACATATTAGCTTAAAATACCTTTCTTAAACAGTAAAAAATGTTACAAAAGCTAATAATAAGGAATATATGGGTAGATATTGTGGGTGTAATTCAACGCAGGTTGGGGCTTTTGTACACTGAGTAGTTAGTTTCACACAATATTGTTAATACCTAAAAATATATGAAAAAAAAAATTTAAAGTCACAACTGGACAATGTTTTAATCATCTCAACAAACCATTGGAGATATTTAATGTTGATAAAATGTAAGTATATATGTATATTGTATAAAATGATTGTAATAAAATGATTGTAATAAAATGTTTATTACATGATAATAATAAACGTATGAGTATATTTGACGTGTTTTATTTTTTTTTGTACTTATATAAAATAGGAATTTGAGGATAGTAGTAAATGATAAAAGAAACAAAATGCTTGTCATTTATATTTATGTAAAATTAATTTGAGTGGACAATAGTAAAAAAAGAGACTAGTTTAAACAAAATATTATTTTTATTATATACAATTACAGTGTTTTATCTGACAGACAATTCATTTCGCAATATTTGTTGATGATTTGTTAAGCAAAAGCAACGTTTGAAATGTTTATTTTTATTAACGAATAAATGTCCTGTTTGTTCGCATAAAAATGTATCCTCGCTGTCAGCAGCGCAGACTCTGTTCCAACAATCTTCTTTATATACCATACATATACCAAACCGCTCTTTCAGGGGATGATCTTCAATGCTGCAGCTTTCACAACGGTTCCTAACAATTCCAAAATTGGTGACTTTCAATTTCTTACATTTATCGCATTTACCCGTTTCCACTGTTTTTACGGTTACTCGATTTTCTTTTGCACATTCATTACAAAGTCCTGTACAATCATTAATAAGTTTTTTGTGTACCATGCAATAACAATTGTGGCATGTATACAAATTCATCACTTTAAAAGGAATCACTAGCACTTTTACTTTCGAGTCCCATTTGTTTGGAAATGGCAGTTTTTTAATATTTATTCACTAGTCGAGATGTCTAAAAAAGAATGAACTCCTCCTAAATCCACAAACCCTTATAGTTATATATGCATAACCTTCATGTGACTTCTAAACATTCCATACGATTGAGAAATATTCTAGATGACGTTGACATCATGATGTGATCTGTGACGTCACATCTGAAACGCTATATAACCCGAGAGGAGGTAGGTTAGAGATTAGTTGTTGTCTACAGCTTTTTACTAAAACTTGCGTACTTGTAAAATTCAGTTATAATGGCTCGTTTTGGGTTTGTTAATTGGGATCTCTTAGAGGAGCTAGCTGCTATGGAGCAGAAGGTAAATATTGTTAAATGTCATTTTTTTATTGATAAACTGATTTTGTGAAATTTTTTTAAACAGGAAGCCTGGGGTATACCACTTGTCGAAGAAGATAATGTGGACCAAGTGAATGATGATGAAATCGAGGAGAACGATGAAGGTCAGGTGGATGAGGGTGATGCGGGCAATGAAGAGGTCGTTGAAGCTGCAGATGGCGAAGAAGGGGTAAACATTTTTTTTTAAATATAACAACAATATAAGAAATATTTTTATGTAGGTAGCTGAATATGTGGACGAGGGCATCGTCGAAGATTGCTCCGATGAGCCCGATCAAATATTGATGAGGTCCCACGAAGTTGCGAACGGCGACGTTGTTAATAAAAACCAAGAATATTGCTATACGTATTGTATGGTACTCGTTAGCACAGACCCGGAGACGGACTACAAATTTTGCCACAGGTGTTATATGGAGTTGGTGCAGCTTTCGGGTGTGGAAGAATATAAACATAGGCATTATGATTGCCACACAACGTCGAAATATGAAGAATGTTCGCATTACTGTTCCTCATGTCGGCTACCTCTAGAACAAGTGCGGTTAACAAGGACTTGTGTCATCTGTAATTATGTGAAAAGTGAAAAAGACAAAAACTGAATAATTTTAGCGATTAGTTTTAAGTTGTAGCTTTTTTTAGATAGTGTAAGTATTTGCTTATAGTAATATATATAGTTTAACATTGTAAATATTAAATAAATAGAATAATTGAAACTATAATTTTTCTTTCAATATATATATATATATACAGGGTGAGTCAGTCATAATGTCATTAATTTTAACCACGTATTCGGGAGGCCTAATAAAGGCAGAAAATCGAAAAAAAAATTTTTACTCGACCTTTAAAAAAATAAACAAATCACCCTATAAAAATCAGTAACACGACGCTCCTGGTACGCTACGATGGCGCACCCGACGAAATTCTAATGTCACAAACTTGCCGTATTAACCATGGATGCCACATTTACATACATAATATCATCTAACACATCAGCATGTTATTCAAATTTACCTCCATTTAGCACTGCATTTCCCGCATTTCTTCCCTCAAATTTGTAGATCATGCCACACATTGGAGGGGATTTAGAGAATACAAGCAGTAGTTTGTTTATTTCGGTCTAACCTCACGTATTTGGCGTAAATTCACAACGCATAATTTTACAAATTCCGATTATGTGGAAATGGTAGTGTTATACGGAGAATGTTTACGAAATGCGACTGAATTTTATTAATAAAGTGCTATGGACGGAAAAATGCAGTTATACTTATGTGGGCTGTAAACCGGTTAGTATCATACTACTTAAAAACAATACATTTCTAGGCTAGATGTACGTAACTACAAATTGTACATTTGGTTATGTGTGCGGTTAATTGTACTTACGAGTAATACTAAAAATTCATATTTATTTGTAAAACGTAGTGAAAACGTAATATCAAAATTATTAAACTGTAATAGCCTAGCATTCGAAAACATTTATTTATTATCTACATTTGTTTTTATTAACAAATAAATCAATATTTAAGGAAAATTCATTCATGTATCTAGATTAAAAAAATAGTTTTACTCCTTCTTAAATAACAGTACAAAAACTAGGTAACTAGGTTATTGACCTAATAAGGTCAAGGTCAAGATTAACTCTCGATTAGCGGCGTGCCATTTCGGTCTTGGACAGTTTTCTGTCGACAACACGATGGTTTTTTATTAAGTACTTAGTATTTAAACACGTAACACTTTTCAGCTTCTCAATAATTTACCCATTGGGTATAGGTTTTTTATGTAATGTACGTAAATGGTTTATTACTCAGTTTATTATTAGACACGTTGGAGTTTTGTTGCAGTCATAACGGCTACATTTGCTCAGAGAAAAATCGACACGCAAGTGTACGGGTATCGTTTGATTGGGCCGTATTTTCTACGGGAAAACCTGAGTGGACCGCGTTACTTGCAATTTTTAATAGAATTATTTGATTATTATTATTTGATTTTATTGGGTATTAACATTTTAAATTATTATTGGCTGAAGTTGAACTGAGCAAGAAAAAATGATATTCTAAAATAGTCAGTACAACCGTTTATTTGTGATGTCTAAAACCTAGGTGGGTAGGTATAGAAAAATATTACAACTTGACAACATTGCATCATGTCGATATCGAGTTGAACTGTCAGCTGTAACCGACCAAGGCTGTGACCGGTCAGTGACAGTCTGAAAAGGGGGTTTAAATAATGATTTGAAAATATTTTTTTTCGGCGTAAATATGCATTTAGATTTTTTTTAATCACGTATTCGCATTATACTCATTATTCCCTATCTCCTCTTAAAATTAATGACATTATGACTGACTCACCCTGTATATATATACCGGGTGTTCCCTCTAAGACTTTCAGTGCGAATATCTCAGAAACCAGCACAGTCAGTGCGACGAAATTTGGTATACAGACACTAGATGGCGCGTAGAATCTGATGATAAAATCAATTCTTATACAGGGTGTTCCATTTTCCAAGAAATCGATTTAATTTTGATTTTTTGGTTGTCAGCCATGCTAAAACTTATGGTTAAATTGAAATATACTTAATTATGAACACATTCTGATAAATAAACATTCAAAAATTTCAAAATTTAACATAAAAAAACGCCTCCAAAAAGTACCCAAATTTCATTGTTTTGTCATGTAAAACGTGCATAGCCTTGAGCCAGACTTACACAGAAGAAACTAACATCGCTAAACGTCAAAACTATGGATTGTCATTGAATTGTCAAATATTAATGGCATACAGTATTTTATTTTATAGAAATAACGCTAAATAATGTATTTAATGCAATTTACGTATGCACAATGGTGTTATTGAGACTTGTCGATAAAAATTTAGACTTAAGTTGAACCTTTTGGAGCATTGGGGTCGCCTTGTCTACCGCTACAGCTAGGGTTACAGTGTGAATATTGTAAAATATCTGTGGATATTTTTAAATTGTTCCATTATAATGTAATAAAACTTCAGTAAATTGTTTTTTTATGTTACTACAGTGTACATAATAATTAGGTACCCGTATTTTTTATCACAAAATAATTTACAAAATTGTGTAAGTACCTAAAGAATATCTCTTTTCCAACTGCTGTAATTATTGATTACTTATTTAGCAACAACTAAATTCGAACAAAACGATTCCTAAAACTTTTTTATTATAATGTGAACGTGTTTGTCGTTGAAAGTCAGATTGGAACCTACCCCAGCACCACAAAAGAAATGTTACGAAAGCATAACCTAGAAATTATTGAGATTACTTCTGCTTGTGTCCACATATTTCAGCAGTTCAGCACTTTACTTATGTTCCTGATGAATAAAATATGTTTAAGAAGAACTCTACATCTGTAAAATAGTAAACAATGAACTACAATGTTTGTATTTCATATGATACAGAACTAAAATAAAGCAACTGGTTTTTGCTAGGAAGAATCACCTACAGACGTACTATACCCAGTAGGTACCTATTAAGTAGTCATTTAAAGCTAGATAATAATTTGTAATTGTTGTTTTTATCTTTCAGTTATGTGTGAGTACCTAGTGCCAGACTGCCACCAGAAAGAATAAGCAAAAAATATTAGACATTTTCTTGAAAATAATTCAGAACATGGCATGATGGATCAGGATAATATTATAAAGAACTCTCTAACTCACTTTGAAAAGTATTCTATAAGACATTAAATTCAGTTGTCTGTCGTGGGTTTTAAAATTTCTAAACGAATAAATTTAAGAAAAATAAACTAATTTCATAATTCTATGTACAGTATGAAAACATCTCGTTAGAATATCTTAAAAATGTTGAAAGCTAACTGTTGTTACAATATACACAACATAATGTAATAAGGTTGGTATCGAACAATGAAATGGCAAGATTTGTTTGTAATCGTACATGCATGACCATCCCTCAGATTGAACGTTGCTCTGTAATAGAAATTAGAATACAGAATAATTGTTTAATATCAAACAGATGTAATAATGTTGATACTTAATGTAATTTTATTTTATTGTTAATAAAGTCTGTATTTGTTGTTTTTTATTCTACACAAATTATTAAACAAATGTTTAAGAAATAATGAATACTTAAAGATGAAGGGTCAAGTTAATCAATTTAGTCACTAATAAAAAAAAATAAACCACTATGTAGGCAGGTAGGATTATTTTTTAATTGAAATTATGCTGGTAGATATAATAAAATATAAAAAATCACTCAGTAACATTTTTGAATATTTTGTCCTTGTAGAATACTGTTCGCAATGAATCATACTTACCTTATTTAAGAACTGAATTTTAATTCTTCAGTGAAATTTATGTTTTAGACATGTTAATTTTGTATAAAATTATTAAACACAAGTGGTATTTGCTGTAGTGTATAATAATACTAACAATTTAATAAACTTTAATTTCCGTTATACTTGCATTATTTACATTTTTTATTTAATTCACTAGTTAACTTACACATTCCATGCACTTTAATTTTATTAAATAATTAAACCAAGTACAGAAAGTTAGGTGTCCTTATTTATGGCAAAACGTAAAGTCTAATGTTTTCTAGCAAAATTTTCCTCGTCTCTCTCATCTATCTGTCGTATGAATAGAAACTAATCTTGGCATCTGGCTTCTTCAGTATCTTATCGAATCTTTTAACCAATGAATAACGTAACTGTGTATGTCAACCTGTTTGCATAAAGTACTTTGTTTTCCTGGTTCCTATCTATTGAAGATATGCTGGTGAGACATAACATTTTTGTGGATATTTTTACGTTTGTTCTTTCTGTTCTACAAATATTGGAAAATACCTTCTCATCCCTGCTCTTGAAAGTAAGCCAGAAATTTCCCAATAACTTCTTCATCTGAAAGCAATTAAGTAAAAATAATTCTCGTATATGGGTAAATGAGCAGTTTCTTATAAATATAACCCTACAGTTCAAAAGGTCAAAAGCAATATGCAAGTTGCAATTACCTACAACATTGACATTCTTGCTTTGTACTTACCTCTTACAGTTTTCCTTAGGCAAGCTACCATTAATCGTTGGGTTGTACTTAAAGACCTTATGTTATCATCTTTTATTGTATTAATGTACTTAATTTGTGTAGGAATAGGTCTCCAAATTCTACTCAGATTTGATAAATGTGGAATCGTTTTTGAAGCAGGTGAATTTTTATTTATGCTACTGGAACTGAAGTATTCACTCAAGGAACCCATTAAATCATTATTTATGATAGTTTCTAGAGTTTAAAGCCTTTCTACCACTTGTTGCCGGCACGTTATTATTATTTTTAATTCTAGGTTAAGCAACCACAAGTTTAGATTGTACTACATACATAGCTCGCACCGCGCTTGCGCGCTTCAAGTCGACCCAAGGGAGCTTCAGCTTTCTGATTTAGGGATCGTCCCCTATTGCTTGTATGATTTCCCACAATATTATATTTTTTTACAGCTGTTAATGTTTGCACGTAATAATTTATTAGTTTGAGAGTGATATGGTGAAAAATAATAATAATTCCCGATAAGAATTACTGTATCGTAAGGAAGATGCAATTAAAAAACGGCAAATGTTTCACAATTTTCTGTGTTCTGGGTATTCATTACAGACAAGGTTGCTCAAACTTCCATTTTCTTTTAATAAAACTATATCATTATTGCAAATACGTACGCACATTTAATGTAGGTACCTCGTGGTATTACGTATTTATAATAAAATTTCTACAAAAATACTCAAACTTGCTTTGACAGTTTCTGTCACTTCACGTTTTGATGTCTATCCATGCGGTAGTTGTGTGTGTGTAAATTGGACTCATGGCTATTCTCATTTGGCATGACAAAACAATGAAATTTGAGGACTTTTCATAGGAGTTTTTTTATGACAAGATAAAAATTTTTCGTGACTTTTTTTATCAGAACGTGTTCATAATTAAAGATATTTCAATTTAAATACAAATTTTGCTGAGGTTCGCTACCAAAAAATCGAAATTAAATTCATTTTCTGCAAAACCGAACACCCTGTATAAAAACTAATGCCTTCATCGAATTCTACGCGCCATCTAATGTCTGTATACCAAATTTCGTCACACTGGCTATGATGGTTTCTGAGATATTCGCACTGAAAGTCTTAGAGGGAACACCCGGTATATACAGGGTGTCCAGAAACTCCCCTGACAAACGAAGACCGGAGATTGCTCAGATAATTTTAAAACAATTTAACCCAATTCACCTAGTCCAAATATGCTTCCTAAGGGAACTAGAGCTCTTTGAAGATGGCGCCTTGTAAATAGTTTTGTTTAAATACCTCCAGAACGCTTCTACTTAGAAAAACTGGTATGCTTGTTTAGCCTTCAGAGATGAATCGATTCCATCAATTGCGAATTTCTAGTACCGGTCTTAGGCGTCCGTTTTAGGTAGGTCAACGGTTATTTTAACGCATAACTATTTTGTCTTTAACGTTTAAGCATTTGTGACACTAGATTATTAAATTTTCAGGTATTCTAGTACTAAAAGGTACTCTTACTTTAAGTCATTAGGATACACCGTTTTCTAGAAAAATGGATTTGAAAATTTTTCGTTAATAATGTCATGTAAAAATTTAGAATATTCTATATCCACTTCCAACGCATAACCGTAAACTCCTTCATCGGGAATGTCCATAACGTTAAATTTTAAAATTTCATCTTCTGTTAGCCACGAAAATCCACCCGTCGGTAAATATTGTGACATACTGTGTCCGTAGAGATTTGTGGCATCCAAATATGTAATAAATGATGAAGGTTCACTTGGATTATAATTTGGAAGGTATTTATTGTTAGCAACATGTTTCCTTCCAGAACATTGACTTATTCCACCGCTTATACCCTTCTTGAAGAACTGTATCATTGTAGCGTCCGTCAAAAGTTCCAATTCTATTTTTGTTCTCAACATGGCATCCCACGCGAGTCCGGGAGCCGTATAATATTGTGCAGGATCTAATTTATATGTATTCAGGGAGATTTTTCGAAAGTTTTCAAATACATCGCATAATATGAACACGTCTGATTTTAAATAGATGTTGGAATATTCACCCAAATTTCTACAATTAAACGTTTTCCATGTTTTTCGTGCCCTAGCATATTCATCATCTGATATATGTTCTTCATTTAATTTATCATAAAATTCTTCTTTGCACGGTAAATATGGGGTATTAAGTTTGTCTACGCTCGTCAAATAACTATATGGAAAACACCTTTTTGCCTTATTAAATTGAAATGTTCCTTATCTGGAAAATATTTAAGGGTTTCTTCGAATTGAGTTTCATTCAAAGTTGCAGATAAATTTTCTAAAGATGTGGATAAAAATTTGAAACTATCGATAAATCTCATCTTTAGAAAACTTTTCTTTACTTTACCATCATTTCCAACATAATCATGCATATAAAGGTGTTTTGTAAATGAAATGTATTTCTCTTTACTTTGGGCTATCACGTCACTTTTATCCTTATTTGAGCACAATTCACGCACGAACAAATGAGCATCGTACCCCGACATGTTATGTAATATAATTGGAATAAAGTTCGATATTTTATAATTTAGATTGCAACCCATGTGAACGGCTCCTTGTCTCTTTTTCCCGGTTAGATGACAGTGATCCCTAACTTTAACATGAAACCTTTCAAACGGTTTCTCACATATACTGCAAACAACAGCATTTTCAAAGTCACGCTCCTCATCCTCAGATAAGGGGGCCATTGGAACTATGTTTTTCAAATAATTATTATATATTTCCCTTAAATCTCCCTCTAAACGCTGTACAAATTCCTTTGCCACATTATCCCCCCTGTAAAAAACTAATTTTGAGAGAGAGTCATCGAAAGAACACTTTATCAAATACGCAAATGAATATGGCTCATGGCTGAAAGTCTTACATGTATAAGATTTTTCGGGGTTGAGTTCACATGTATCCATAGGTTTCAATATGGATTCAAAGTCGGCATATACTACAAATGGCACCTTAAATTGTTTTTCAATATTTTCAAATTTTAATATATTTTCAGGAATGCTTTTTCCAAACTTATCGACACGTAATTCCAAACTAGGTACAGTGGTATAAATATGATTGCAGTCTCGCTTTTGATGTCGTAAAAGCAATGTTTCAGAACCAAAGTAACACATACAACCATCACAGAAAAACTTTTTATGTTCATTATTAGAAATCTGATTAGAAACCAACCTCGACAAATCTTTAATCCAGCAATAATGGCTTATTGCACATTCCTTAACACAATGATGATTTTGACTACAATCCTTAGTAATATATAACAGATTCACATGATACCTCAATTTTTTTGATGCATAACGCAAAGGTCCAACGATTTCGTATTTTAACTTATTCTTTTCAAATGCACTCTCCAAACCGTATACGTTAACGGATATATCGTTCATTGATTCGAATTTTGAAATGTACTTTAATCTAACTGGAAATTCCATACCTACCAAATTTTAAACAGAGGAAAAATGTGGATATGATGATAGCTCATACACTGGACCTCTCGGTGGATATAAGGCCGCACTTATTGCCCATGCAAAACAACACTCATCCTGATTCTTTATATTTACTACTGCTTTCTTATTTTCCACAAACTTCGGCAATTTTATATAAGAGGAGCCACACAGAGGACTATTTTTATTCACATTTACCTCCATATACAATATTTCCTCGATGGCCCAACCTGTAACAATATTTTTATATGAATAAAGGTAATTCATGTCTCCTCTAATAAGATTTACTTACCAGAATCTTTCTCCTCAAATTCAGATGTTTGAGATTTCATCGTATCCACAAATTCCTGGTAAACATCATCCAAGTCCACAGACTCGTCGAGAGTTCTATTGCAACTATTAAATGCTTTCACATCTGAGGTCTCGCGAGTTTGTAATATATAATTGGCAAAAGTTTCCATATTCACTTTTATGGATTTATGGACCCTTATGACATCCTCCAGCAAACTTATTATTTTAGCTTTCACTCGATTGAAAAATTCATCAAAGTCTGTAAGCTTCTCTTCACTATGCACTCTGTAGCTTATTATTCTACACTTAAATGCTGTGTTAATAATTTGTGCACCATCAGATTTAGGAGTACATGACATTGTTCTATGTTCCAATGTCCTACGATGTGCATGTATTTGACTACGGGGTATATCCTTATTACAACATTTAACTGTTACAATTTCGGGCGATTGACCATCTTGATCTAATTTAGCCCGTTTTGTCTCAGGTTCACCTACACTTATGGGCTTACAAGACTGCCTTTTATGACGACGCAAATTATCACTACGTGTAAAACTTTTACCACACACGCTGCATAAATACATCTTTTTTTTATTTTATATTACTCTCGGTCAACACGTCATTGACAAATGAGTTTTCTATCTTCCTACTCATTCCTTTATATTCATGATGATTTCGGAGTTGAGCATGCGCTGTAGATTCTAGTATTATAACATCGGGCAAGGTTTTTCAAGTTCAAATAAAACTTACCAACTGACATGACCTTCAATCGATAGAGGGTCAAAATAAAAGTTACTACCTCATGTGACCTTCAATCGGTAGAGGGTCAAAATAAAACTTACCAACTAATATGACCTCCAATCCGTAGAGGTCAAATAAAATTTATCAACTCCTGTGACCTTCAATGTCATTGAAGGTCATCCAAAAGGTCACAGCAAAGGTCATTTCAAAGAGGAAAGTGGTGGGGGAGACTCAGAACCAGTGAAAATACCCTACTGACTATTAATTATGTGTTCTATGTATGTAACTGTACTGCTGGTTAAAATATTTGTACTTATTTAAGGTTCATCCTGTATGTATATTAAAACATATAATCGTTTCTTTTACTTCAACATCCTGTATCTTGGAAACGAAGCATTTTCCTGTACTTATGCAAGTGTTTGATACATACCCATACAACAATTTATATTTATAAAATATAAAAAAAATATTTCCGCTGTAATATTTGAATGTTTTAAAAATATTTGTATATTACGTTTTAATATGATGTAAATATTTTATAAATCAGTAAAAATCACCTCCTTGCATGTGAAATATATGTGGTAGAAATGTTTTTAAAATATTTTTGAAATGTTTAATTCACAAGAATTACATATTTTATTTATATATTACAAATATTTATTTAACATGCAAATACACATTTTTAAAATATTTAGCGAACATGTAGAAAATATTAATTTCTCATTCTGAAAATATTTTTTAAATATTTAGGAACACATTTTTATAACATTTATTTTATGTGATTTTTGGTGATTATAAAATATTTATATTGTGTTAAAAACAGTATAAAAATGTTTTCAAAATATTGAGTGCAGACATATTTATTTCATATTTTATACACTTTGTCCCATTGACAATAACTATTGTGAAATTTATAGCAGCAGTAGAAGCAGGATAAAATAAAATTAAATTTTGTGACAATATAAACTATGAGAAATTATAGAAATATGATATTTTGTTTGTTTCTTAAGTCACAAATTAGAATTCTTATCACACTGCTGCTATAAATTTCAAAATAGTTGTCAATAGGACAAAGTGTATATAATATGAAATAAATATGTCTGCACTCAATATTTTGAAAACATTTTTATACTGTTTTTAACACAATATAAATATTTTGCTTCTACCCTGGTTGCAAAAATTGGGTTTCAGATAAGCGAACAAATGAGTATGACAGAAACGGATAGGAGCATAGGCATGATAAACAAAGATAGTGCCAGTTTTGTCAGAAAGCATCGGTGTTGCAGAAATTTACCAAGAAACACAAAGGTTCTATCTTTATTTATCATGCCTATATTCCTATTCTTTCTGTCGTACTCATTTGTGCACCTATCTGAAACCTTATTTTTGCCAGCAAGATATATACTAACATGATACAGATACTTACTATTATATAACTTATGAAGTCTATAACAGGACTTTCAGATGGCCCCTGTAACCTTTAAAAGACAGGTTTGCAAAGTAGTGGTGAATGAAAACAGATTAATATTAATCACATGCAAATAGCATATGCCGAAAACGACAAGGACCATATTGCAAAATCTTTTGTGAAATGTGAACAATTTTTATTTAAGGAAGGAAAATATTTGTGAGAATAACTAAATTAAAAAAAAATCAAAATATATTATGTTTGATGCATACACATACAAATATTATAAATATTTATATAGGTATAATAAACATACATCTAAACCTTGTTAACCCCTCTAAACTTTGCCCTAACTTCTTCTTTGATGCAATTGATAATTTCCGTTTCAGTCGCCTCCTTGAAATGAATAGGGATGTACTGCTCCTGTAAAAAAAATATAAATATATATACCATGTATTTAGCAACAACTGAAATCAATATCCAGCAGAATGAATTACAACGTAATCTAGAATGTGCTAGAATTATAATATGACGCAAACCACAAAACATGCTTAAACCTTTACGAACTACTACTTGCAGATAATAAAATAAGGTAATTCTTCACTTTACATTAGCGTAAACCTGTCCAATCTTACTGATAAAACTACAGGGAGGGTGCTGAACACGAATCTAAAATTAGTTTTGTGCAGAATGTGTGGTCTTGTCGTTTTCGAAAAAAATTCTAAATTCTAACCTTTATATACATTACAACAGCTGTCATATATTTTTCATAACTTATTCTCACTTCACATCATTATTGTCAGCGTTATACCTATGCCAATTTCAACTTAATGTAATGTACATAGAGGTTAGAATTTAGAAAAATGTATACAAGCCTAAATAGCAATTGTATGTACTATATAGCTAAGGTACCTAACAAGTACAAATAGAAATTATATACAGCGATCACGTGGATATATAAATTAATTAATATTAAAAATATATATTACTTACTCGTAAGGTAATACAAAAATATTGTCTATCTAGCGGTTCCTTTTACTTTCATCCACAAGTCAGAAAAAGCCACAGGGAAAGAATAGGTATCTAACCTAACACTTAATACACTTAACCACACGTTTATATGCGTTGCTTGCATTTGTAGCAGAGAAGTAGTTATTTGTAGCCCTTGTACCACGAAACATATAAAAGCCTTGTACCTTGTCCTCTTCTCTCTGTTGTTGCTTCATGCCATAGAAAATATAGTACCCATAATAATATATTTTCTATGCTTCATGCTTGGTTGCGGTATGCGCCATGCTGTGTGATGGCGATGATTGATGAAGAAGGAAATACGTCATTAGTCTATCTTCCTTCAACCATGATATCTTTTATTACATCCGGTAAGAACAAAAGAGAGGCAAATTTAAAATTGTAAATTTTCTCTACGTACAGAAAATTCACCAAGATGTTCTTGCGCACAAAATGCCACGAAAACAAAACAAGTAAAAATCAGTTTACAGATTGACCATAGGAAAACAATGTTTGTTACTTGTCTATGGGTCGTGAATAAGATGCAAGACACAAAAAGGAATTCCATTTGCCGTTTATAATTTATATTAGCTACCTTTATTTTTACCTGTCCACAGCTTAAATATTTCATAACTATAAGCACGCATTGATTTATGTTTATAATTTCAAATATTTTTACATGATTTCAAAAGTATTAGAAAAATGTTTTCAATTTGTTTAAAAAACATTTTAAAAGTTAAATTAATTATTGTGACAATGTATATTTAATATTTGTACAATATATACTTGCTGATTTTTGGAATGTTTTTAAATGATTATAAGAAATATTTTTAAAATATTGTTCCTCAATATTTTATGCATATTATTAAGTCTTTATAAACTTTATAAAATATGTTTTAAATATTATTAAGAGAATATTTATAACATGATGTACATGAATATTTATAGGATATTATAAATATTTTTGCACAATAATAACTATATTTGAATATTTCAATAATATTTAATGTTGTATGGGTAGTGATTTTCCGGGTTGTTATGCCGTGACCTCGGTAACTGGTAGCTACCATAAACAGAGTTAAAATGCACATCTCTAGTGGTGTAGCCATGCCTTTAACATGTTTTTTTTTTTGTTGTTGAAATATAAAAAAGAAAGAAGGCCACAAGTTGGCTCGCGCGACGCGAGAATGAATAGATAGTTGTACCTACTAGTGGTAGTATTAACACATAATATATAGTTGTTGTAGTGAGATTGTTGTAAAATTCGAATGTCCTATTTTCCATTCTCCCATTTTCTCCTGCATCCTTGACATTCGAAATACAGTACGAGTTACCAGTCCATGGGGATTTGGTAAGTGAAAATTTATTACTATTTGTAATTATAGATTATAACCAACGATACAATTCACTTTTTTGAAAGGTGCAAGTTGTAGCTGCACCACATTTTGGTACCTTCGACCCGTATTATTCTTAGTGTAAACTATTATTAACATTTTGATTTTTTTCCTTTCATTACAGTATAGCTTTGTAGACAAATTACATTCAAAAGTTATTTTAGTGTAAAAAAAATATATTGATATTTTTTACTAAGTACATTAAATTTTCAGTTATTTTGGTATGAAGAATTTATAATAATAATTAAAATTTTATAAATTTACTTTCGCCAACATTGTGGTTTTCTTGGATAGGTATGTATAGATATACATATATATAAATTTTGGTTCCTCTGATATTGCTAAATATTAATATTTTAAGTATATTAATAACATCTAAATATTTTTTCATTGTAGTTTCCAATTGGTATTGATTTGGAACATTTTTATGTGAATATCACGTTTCCTAGAATTTTTAAAAGAAATAACTTTTTATTATATTTCTTTACATTCCACATTTGATTTTTTGTTAAGGTTCTAACAAGACTGTACATTTGAATATAGATTTACATTCAAAATGACGTCACGAACTAATAAATTAAAGGTACTCATAGCAAAAAAAGAAACATTATTTCAGAGAATACAATCATTATTTGATTTAAGTAAAAAAACAGATGAAGTGTCTTTAAAAAACTTTAAAATTTTGTACATAAGACTTGATCAAACCGAGTCAAAATTTGAACAATTAATTAAGGACATTAACATTTTACAATTAGAGATCATGATATTAATGTAGTTGAATCTGTTTATGAGTTATCTTGTCATATCGCTCGACATATAACGAAATAATTCAAAAAGAAAATACAGCTGCAGTGGCAGCAGGTTCTGTACATGTACAGCATAGTAATTCAAATAATTCGAAATCTATAAAATTACCTAAACTTGAATTACCTACTTTTGATCCAGATAAAGGAATGCATTTGTGGTCAATTTTTTATGAAAGCTTTAAAAATTCTATACATCTATGTAAAGACATTAGTAATAGTGAAAAGGTTCAATATTTAGCGTCATGTTTAAAGGAAAAGGCTCAACAAATATTTGTGGATTGCCACCAATAGCTGCTAATTATGAAATTTTATGGCAAAATTTTGAAAAAAAAATACAATGATAGTAGGACATTGGCCAATCAATATTTTGAGAATATGTTAAATTTCAAACCTTTAATTAGTGATGATTTAAAATCGTATAATATATTTTTAGAGAGGTTTCATACATGCGCTCAAGCATTGCAAAACCCTAATATTTCAGATTTTATGTTCGCTTCATTAGCTTTATTAAAATTAGAACCAGAGACGGTTAAGATGTTTGAATTAATTCGAGAAAAGGATAAAAGGGATGTTATGCCTGCATATTTATTTATTTATTAGTTACTCAAATTAAAACTTTTCATAGGTCATCGGTAAAACCTATTCGTTTTTCTAGTAGTTATAGTAGTTCAGATTCTCCTAAATTAACTTCAACACGGTCCTTTATGGTAAATCGAAATAGTTCTACTGGTAATAGCAATTTTTGTAAAATTTGTGAACGTGATTCGCACGTTATTAGTCGTTGTTCGAAATTTTTAAAACAGTCTCCTAAAGAGAGTTATAAAACAGTTAGAGATTTGGGTGTTTGTATTAATTGTTTAGGCTCAAATCACCAAATAGCACAATGTTTCTCAAAAATCACTTGTGATAAATGTAATTATGGTATCCCGATGATTAATAAAGTCAAAGTCTTAATCCATCAGAGATTTATTGTTAGCCTTGTGCGCAGTGCAACGTTGCCACTACCTCGCAGTAATTTAAAACATAATAGACTTTTACATTTTAAAAATAACAAAAATAGTGCCGAAGGCAATAATAGTGGTCGCGATAATAATTCTGGAAATTGTTCTAAGGTTTCAACGGAAGACAATAATAGTGGTATAGAAAATCCTACATGTCTTTATTCAGTTATAAATAATAACGATAACATGCAACAAAATCGCTTTCGATAAAACAGTAGTTTTGCTTTCCACAACAGTAGTTAGTGTAGTAAATGCTTTTGGAATAAAACAAAATTTACGATTTTTAGTGGACATGGGTTCACAATCTAATTTTTTAACTTTACAGGTATCTAGACGTTTGGGTCTTTCTGTAATCAAAATATTTTCACAAGTTTATGGTATAGGTACTACTACTCGACCTGTGAAAGGTAAAACTAATTTGGTTATCAGATCTCGTTTCGATGATAAAATAAAATACTCCGTAGATTTCTTACTTATAGACAAAGTAACTGAACATTTGCCTACTTGTACTTTGGATAATAAATTACTGAATTTAAATAATTTAAATTTAGCTGATCCAGATTATTATAAACCATCAAAAGTGGACGGAATTCTGGAAGCAGCTGTTTTTGCACAAATTTTACAGTCATATAATCAAGGGAACTTCAGAAACACCAGTTGTTATGCAAACAAGTCTAGGTTATATTATTTGTGGAAATATGCCTATTGCAAATAATAGTGTAACAAATAGTTTAGCATTTTGTACTTTTACATCTTTAGAACCACTTATAAAAAAAATTTGGGAATTAGATGATAATATTTCTACTTGTAATAGCACAGAAAATGATATTTGTGAAACTATATTTATTTCAACTTGTAACCGTGACAGTAGTGGTAGATATTCTGTAGCTTTGCCATTTAAAGATAATTATGATAAATTAGGGGATTCGCTTACAACTGCCAATAATAGATTTTTAGCACTAGAACGCAAATTTAAAAAATCTCCTCAATTGTATTTGAACTATAGTGAAGTTTTACAGGATTATATTACTCAAAGTCACATGATAGCTGTTCCTGATAATGAAATACACCATCTTTCTTATTATATTCCGCATCATTGTGTTTTTAAAGAATCAACTAGTACACCAGTTAGAGTAGTTTTCGATGCTAGTGCGAAAACAGATATTTCTTTGAATGATATTTTATATACAGAAACAAAACTTCAAAATAATTTATTCATAATATTATTAAATTTTAGATTGTTTCCAATAGCTATAACTGCGGACATTAAACAAATGTACCGTCAGATAAATATTATAAAACAAGATCGTAAATTTCAGAGAATATTATGGCGTTTTAACTCAAATGAAAAAATTGTTACATATGAATTAAATACGGTTACTTTTGGTGTTAAATCTAGTCCTTGGTTAGCATTGCGTACTATACAACAACTTATTAAAGATGAAGCTCAGTCATATCCAAGGGCGGTTGAATATGCTTTTCGAGATATCTATGTTGATGATATCGTATCTAGTATTGTTGATTTAAATGAGGCAAAATCAGTATTTGAGCAATTAGTTGGGTTATTTAAATCTGGTCAGTTTGATTTAGTTAAATGGTCAACAAATAATTCCGAATTATACGAGTACTTTCCAAAGCATTCGCGTTTAGAACAAATAGCAGATTTTGAAAAAGATATTCTAAACATTTTGGGTTTACAATGGAATACATGTATGGACGAATTTATATTCAAAATGAATCTTGAAACACAAGTATGTACTAAGCGTGGAATACTTTCAACATTAGCTAGATGTTTTGATCCATTAGGTTTACTTACTCCAGTAACATTTTATATAAAATATTTTATTAAACAATTTTGGAAATTAAAATTGAATTGGGACGAGGCACCGCCTTCTGATTACGTAACGAGGTGGACGCAGTTTCAGAACGAATTACCTGTATTAAGTCAACTCAAAATAGATAGACATTTGGGAGCAGATAATAATAGTAAAATTTATATCATAATTTTTGCAGATGGATCTGAAAAGGGTTATGGTAGTGTAGCATATATTAGAGTTAAAGATATTTATGACAATGTTAAAGTAAACTTAGTATGTGCCCAATCAAAAGTAGCTCGAATGAATCCGATTTCATTACCGAGATTAGAACTTTGTGGGGCACTATTAGCTTCAAAATTGATAAGCTTAATTTTAAATACTTATCAGTCACGGGTGAAAGTAGAAAAGGTATATGCGTTATTAGATTCTACTATTACTCTGCACTGGATTCATTCTGAGCCATATACATGGAAAACTTTTGTTGCCAATCGGGTAACTAAAATTCATAGTCGCTTACCAGCTCATAATTGGTATCATATTAGTAGCTCCGACAATATAGCTGATTGTGCTAGTAGAGGCCTTTTATCTAACAGTTTGCTTAATTATTCCTGTTGGTGAACAGGTCCTAGTTGGTTGTTATTAGAAGAAAATAATTGGCCTATAAAATCTTTCACTGTTGAAGATGTAGAACCATTTGATAATGATTTGTTAGAGTCCAAAGTAGTTGCATTTTCAGTGTACAAGTGTACTATAAATAAATTAATTTCATATTTTTCTAGTTGGTCTAAGTTATTAAATTATATGGTTTATGTTTTAAAATTCTTAAAATTAATACCACGGGGAGCGAAAATAGAACTTTCAGATTTAGATAAAGCAGAATTGTCATTAATACGTATAGTACAACACATATATTTTGCAGAAGAAATAGTTTCTTTAAACAGAGGCGATCCTTGTTCATCCTATTTGCGTAAATTACGACCGTTTTTACATAATGGCGTTATTCGAGTAGGAGGGAGGTTAGAAAACGCGCCACTAACATTTAATCATAAGCATCCATTATTATTACCTAAACCTGGCCATGTAGTAAATATTATTGTAGATTATTATCATAGAAAAAACTTACATGCGGGGCCTCAGTTGCTTTTGGCGATTTTACGACAACGATATTGGATAATATCAGCTAGAAAAATTGTTAGATTTCGAATTTGGTCTTGTAACATATGTTTCAAAATTAAACCAAAACCAATGTTTCCTTTGATGGCAGATCTTCCCGCTACTAGAGTAACACCGCCCTCAAAGGCATTTTTACATGTAGACACAGGTTATGCTGGTCCATTTCAGATAGTTATGAATCGCAAACGTGGTGTAAAAAGCCATAAGGCTTATTTATGTATTTTTATTTGTCTGGCAACAAAAGCTATACATATAGAGTTAGCTTCAGATTTAACTACTGAATGTTTTATAGGTGTTCTTAAACGATTTTTAGGGAGACGGGGTCAATGTGCAGTATTATATTCTGATAGAGGAAGAAATTATATAGGTGCAAAAGCACAATTAGATGAAATGTATAATTTTTTAGAATCCCAACTTGTTTCAACAAGAATTACTTTCACACAAAATAGAGTGGAGATTTAATCCGCCATCTAGTCCTCATTTTGGAGGTATTTGGGAAAGTAATATAAAATGTATTAAAAAACACTTAAAAATAGTAATTGGAGAGCAAATTTTAACATATGAAGAACTTTATACAGTTTTAGTAGAAATTGAGTCATTATTAAATTCGCGATCTTTATATTGTTTGAGTCCTGACACGTCAGAACCATTAGCATTAACACCTTCACATTTTTTGACTGGAGAACCTTTAAAATATTTACCATGCTATGAGTTACCTGATTCATTGGTACAGTCTTATTGGAAACGATGGAAATTAGAATACTTAACAAATTTGCAAATAAGTCAAAAATGGAATACTCCTTCATTACCAGTTAAGACAGACATGATTGTAGTGCTTATGAAAGAAAATGTTCCTATATTACAGTGGCCACTGGGAATTATTAAAGACGTGTATCCTGGTAAAGATGGGATTATTAGAGTTGCGTTAGTACACTACACTAAAAGTGGCACTTATAAGCGTCCTGTCGTTCGCTTATGTCCACTTCCTAATCAGTAGCTTATAAATTACTCTCATAATTTAGATTAGTATTAGTATATTGGTTTTGGGTAAAATTTAGAGCAAATAAAATGTATTTTCATTTTTTCTTTCGAAATATGAATCTTTCAAGGGGGCGGAGGATGATGTAGCCATGCCTTTAACATGTTTTTTTTTTGTTGAAATATAAAAAAAGAAAGAAGGCCACAAGTTGGCTCGCGCGACGCGAGAATGAATAGATAGTTGTAAATACTAGTGATAGTATTAACACATAATATATAGTTGTTGTAGTGAGATTGTTGTAAAATTCGAATGTCCTATTTTCCATTCTCCCATTTTCTCCTGCATCCTTGACATTCGAAATACAGTACGAGTTACCAGTCCATGGGGATTTGGTAAGTGAAAATTTATTACTATTTGTAATTATAGATTATAACCAACGATACAGTTCACTTTTTTGAACAGTGCAAGTTGTAGCTGCACCACCTAGCATTAGCCGAGATTCTTTTACCTGCCATGGTTGTTCTCGGGCTAGACTCTGTAGAGGGCGTCGGCTCTCGAGCCGAGCTACAGGCCCCGTCCACTACACAACTGCGTACACGCTCGTACCGGTCGTACCACTCCCCATGTTACACGATCGATGACTAATAATAGCTTGGCCACACCTTCGTGACTACTCAGCCGTGACGGGGCGTGCGTCATTGCTGGCATTGAGCTTGAGGCCCCGCTCACTACCCGTTTGTGTGCAATATATCATTATAAAAAAAAACATGTTATAATTAGTCCTGTAAAATACATACAGGGTGATTTTTTTAAAACTCCCCACTGCAGAAATCCCGAAAACGATTGCGATATAAAAAATTTCCAAAAACAGGTAAATCTTTATTTTTAGGGGGCCAACTTGTGACCTATAAGCGCATGCGCTTCTACTCATCCTCTCACCCCCATGAATCTTTACTTAAAAAAATTAAATGGAAACACCCCTCTTGTGATACATTATTGGATAGCTAAAATCTTTCTGAATACAATGGTATATGCATGTGTGCTTTTTGAACGCGTCTTTTTGAAACCCACCCTTAAATAATGAATGACTTAGATTTGATGAAAAAAAAATTAAAAAAAAAACAAAAACAAGGTTCAAGTAATTATAACTGGTAGGATTTAAAGCGAATAAATCTTGTACCTCCATTTGTGCCATTTACATTCAATTTACTGTAAGTTTTATTCAAATCATCTACAGGGTGTCCCTAAAGGTCTTTACAACGCTCGACCAGATACAGTGCGGCTCAAAATAAGTCGATTTAGCTAAACTTACCCTAAGGCTGCCCCGTTTAGGCGCTATACGACCCTGAAGCTGCAATTTAAAATCGTTTTTTTGTTATAAATTTAAAACGCCTTATGCGATTTTGCTAAAATTTTGTAAGTTGACACCGTTCTATAGGACAATAAACTCCATATCAAAATTATGAGTGATATTAAGAAGGAAATGGTCGAGACTGTGTCAAGGGTATACTCTGAAAGATTTCCAAAAACTAATAACATATCGGTATATTCTGCACTGGTGTATTGTATTGTTTAAAAATTTAGTTTAAATTATTAAATAAACGTCAAACTTTTCAATCTTAGTAATAATTTAGGTGTCTTAAATGTCAGAAGTTTTATTTACCAACCAACCAACAATCAAAATTATTTGCATAGTCAAGTGGAGACTTGTGAAAAAATCATATGGAATGCGCACAAAAACAACCGATTTGTTCATTAACTGTTCTGTCTCACATTATGATATCATTGCTCTCACTGAAACCTGGCTAAATGATGGCTTTTATAATGATGAATTAATGAATACTACTCGTTATGATGTTTTCCGCTCAGACCGTAATTTTGTTGAAACCAGCACTAGTAAAGGTGGAGGTGTTCTATTGGCAATTGATAGAAAATATAATGCTTGCCTGTTTGATCACAAATTGAGTTGTAATCTTTTTGATGGTTTGTTTTCTATTGATATCGTCTGTATAAAAATTAAAATTAACAATCGCAGTTTATATATATTTGTAATCTACATACCTCCGAAAGTAACATCAGAAACCTATAAAACGCTTTTTCATGCTTTCGAATGCATGCATCCCAGATAGCACAGATTGCGGCGAAATACAAATAGTGTGAAAAAAGTGGTCATAAATGCAGCATTATAATAAATGTACTTTAAAAATGTTTTCTAAGTACCCCACTCCCAGAATTTAAATTTTAGAATACATTTGAAATGCATTTATTGCACACAAATATTCTTATACTGGTTTACTATACTTAGTAAATACAAAAAAAGCATTACCAATAAGTGCAAATATTGAAGTACACAAAAGTTGCTTGAGAATTGCAATCTAAAAGCCATTAATTCCGGGTGCGCTAATTATGTGCAAAAATCCCGCTTGCAGTCGGCAGTGTTGGACAGAATGCAATCAGCGCAGTCGTGGCGCAGCTTTCTCAAAACGGTAGACAGCCGACTACCGACGCCAGCATCTTGTCGTATTGTATTTTGCTTGGTTCCCAGTAGTGCTAGTGTTTACATATTTAATTTTATGGTGCAGATGCAGCGCCAAGTACTAGCTTCAGTTATATAAAATCAAAATCTAGTGGTCTGATGGCTGATGATCAACATGAGCCGAAGGTATGTATATTTAATTCTATTAATTTGCTAGAGGTGCATTATATATTTAAACAATGGCGTTTTCGGCCACTGGTCAGTGGCCATTGTAGTTGAGGGCATGGCGTCAGGGTGTTGTGACTGCTGTGTAGACACTGTCGTTTTGTATTGTCCCAAGTTTCTGAGTAGGTACATTTTTTACATTTGATAATTATTTACATCTGCGTAAAACTCTCCAATATTAACAGAAAATATCCTACCTCCCTATTTTCGAGGGTACTGACCCCGAATCTGATATCAGATTTCGGCGGTCGCATGTAGTTTTGTATTTTCGACAAAAAAATTTCAAAATTGTAACCTCGTTAATTATTAGTAGATAATTCATATTTTTTTTCAGTTATTTTTTACGAAAAAGACAATGTCATAAAATTTTTTTTGGCTCTCTAAGTGATACAGATTTGATCTGCCAAAATAGTTCTTTTCTAGATCAAGCAATAGCAAAAATTTTAATATGTCATACACTTTCTGACGATGGTCACTGCTCATAAAATTTTTATATTTTTTACAGTGTGCAATGTTTCAAGTGGTGAGGGACAAGGATATTGTTGAAACCACATGTGGTGAATTGAAAAATGAATGAATTAATATAAATCGGGCAGGACAAAACAATAAGGACCTTTTTTTGACATATAGTAATAAAAAAAATTAATACTGGGTGAGTATAATTTCTTTTTATCTTGTTCGAACTAGAAAATAATTTGGCTTTACCTATATACTTCTTTGTACTGTAAAATTATAGTTGATTAAATAAAGAATTAAAACACCTATCTTTTATATTTAGTTGCTGTTCGAAGATATCCATTAGCTATTATAGAAATGCAACAGAGAAGGAGATTGAAAATGTTATAGTATATAAGAAATATTTGTAAATAAATAGGAAAATATATTTTTGTTTGCTTTATTTTTGTCCTGATATATCCTGAGAGGAGAGAGTAAGTATATTCATTTACAGAAAAAAAGTACATAAATGGTGCTACATAAACATATAAAAAAATCACTAAAAACGCGCAATCTGTGCGAAATAACAATGCTTTAAAAGTACCTTATATGTACTACATATTTTTTGCGACATAATAACAACTGCTTTTAAAGTGCTTCAAATGCACTTTATTTCAGCAAGATGCGCGCGCATACAGCATGTGAACCACTACTTAAGAAGTACTTTCTAGGCTGACACTGGGGTGCTTGCCAAATGAATTTTGCTACTTTACAAGTATTTGGATAATATTAATAAGTACTTTATTGGTACTTCTGAAGCTATTTTGGCTATCTGGGATATGATTTATGATTCGGATATAATAATGGTAGGCGACTTTAATTTACCTAATTACATTCAAAATACTTCCACTTCAGAAAATCCTTCACTTTGAATAATTTTATACATTTTTATGATCTTCGTCAATGCAACGATATTTTAAACCACAACAACAGAGTGCTTGATCTAATTCTTTCTAATGTGAAGTGTTCTGTGCTCCATGCTTCTGAACTGCTCTTACGTGAGGATTTGCATCATCCAGCTTTGATATCTGACTTTTTTTGTTCAGCGTGACGTGAGGGAAGGGTGTGGAATATTTAGTTCAGATCTCAACTTCAGAAAGGCGGATTTCCCTGCATTATATCAGGAGATATCTTTAATTGACGGGTCTATCTTAAAGCAATTTTCTTGTGTCAACGATCTCGTTTCGAAGTTTTACGAAATTTTAAATTCGGTTTTAGCGAAGTACGTACCCAAAAAAATATTTTCTAATAAAACATATCCGCATTGGTTCAACAAAGATCTGATTATGTGCATAAAAGAAAAGAATAAGGCCTGGCATAAATATCGCTCCACCTTAAATAATGAAGATCACAATTTATTTAAGCGACTTCGGTTATCCGTAAAAAATAATAGTAGGTTAGCTTATAATGCATATATTATTAATATCGAAAATGAAATAAAATATAATCCAAACAAATTTTGGTCATTTATTAATTCAAAAAAAAGTCAAAACAACATTCCTAATATCATGAAATATAATATTATTTTAAATGATTTCAAACAAGTTGCCGATAGTTTTGCTGACTTCTTTGCTTCTTCGTTCATAACTTCTCAAAACTATAACCCTACAGATGACATTTGTAGCAATACTAATACGCTCTCTAATATACTATTTTCCTCTGAAGAGGTGCTTAATGCCATTAGGCAGTTAAAACCGAAAATGACCATGGGACCGGATCTCATACCCGCGTTTCTGATTAGAGACTGTGCTTCTGTTCTGTTAGAACCTCTTCATATTATGTTTAACTTAATATTATCTACACATACATTCCCCGATTGGTGGAAAATTTCTAGAATTTGTCCCGTTTACAAAAAAATATGATAAAAATGACGTCATGAATTATCGGCCTATTACGATATTATGCAACTTCAGTAAAGTTTTTGAAATTGCTTTATATAATGTCTTATCATTCCATTTTAAAAACATGATTTTACCAGAACAGCATGGCTTTGTAGAGGGACGATCAACAGTCACTAATTTAGTATGTTTGACACAGTACATTAATGAGACCATTGATCGGGGTGGTCAAGTGGACGTCATTTACACAGACTTCTCGAAGGCATTTGACCGTCTTGACCACGGGTTACTATTATGTAATTTGAATACTGCTGGGGTGTGTTCCTCATTGATGAGACTTATGACCTCGTATCTTACTGGTAGAACGCAATTTGTTCAAATTTCAGGAGTCAAGTCCACTGAAATTTCACAGACCTCAGGAGTTCCTAAGGGTTCTGTCCTGGGACCACTAATGTTTACACTATTCATTAACGACATGGTTTCAGATTTAAATGTGCGTTATTTGTTGTACGCTGATGACCTGAAGATATTTTGTTCGGTAGATAATTAACTTGATGCTCTTAATTTGCAGCAAAATTTGGATTTAGTAAAATCTTAGTGCACTGCTAATAGACTAACTCTGAACGCCTCGAAGTGTAATTTGATGACTTTTAGTCGGCAGATGAATAAAATTTTGTATGACTATGTACTTGATGGGTTTGTCCTTCAGCGACCTGAGCTAGTTAAAGACTTGGGAGTATATTTTGATCCCAAGCTCTCCTTTGCTAAACATACTGAAAACGTGCTGAAAGCCGCTTATAAAAATATGGGTTTTATTGTTCGTAATATGATGAATTTCCAAAATTCTGATACACTGATCGTATTATTTAATACATTCGTTAGGTCTAAGCTTGAGTATGCATCCTTGGTTTGGGCACCGCTCTATGAAAATAGTATAATGTCAATTGAAAAAGTACAACGTCGATTTTTTAAATCAGCTGCATTTGTGCTAGATGGCCATTACCCGTCGAGAGGTGTTCCACAAATGGCATTTTATGAAAGATTTAATATGGGCAGTCTACTAAACAGGCGCAAAATGGCATCTGTGGTATTTTTATATAAAATTATGAGAAATATAATAAAATGCGAGGACTTATTAGGAATGATAAGTTTCCATATCCCTATAGCAAGTACGCGGCAACGACACCTTTTACATATGAAAAATTATCGCACTAATCTATATAGAGCCTCCCCAGTTTTTCAAATGGTTAGTAGTTACACCGAAATTGAGTCACGGTTGGATATTCTCTGCACGACTCTTAATCAGATAAAGAGTTTATATAATGCTCCTGCTTGATTTTGAATTTTATATATACCTCATCTTGTTATAACATATTTAGTATTTTGACATATTTATTAATTTAACATATTATTGACTTAGTTAGGTTTTAATATACGTTTATTTTCTATATGTATAATTTACCTACTTGTTTTTATCTGTTGCTTTTATTGTTTTAACATATTCATCATTTTAACATATTATTTTGACACATTAATTATTAGTTATTAGTTGTTTGTTTGTTTAAGTATAGGCATGTTTGTAATTTACTTTTATTGTTCAAGTTTTATGCGCCTTTTGTTTCTGTAATTGCTTTATTTTTTGTACTATTTTGTTTCTTCCCTTATCCTGTAACTGCAACTTGCTCGTTGGGTATTGTACTAAATAAATAAACGAAGCATTAAAAAAAATTCCAACTCTCTAGGAATTTTTTTCACCGATTTGTCTAATTTGACTGAGCTAATAGAATCTCGAGTTAATCAACCCAGCAGCGAGGTCATAAGACGGAAGACAGCATGCATTCGGGTTGCATCAGTAAACAGGACGGTTCAATACAGTCGATCACTTTCCTTTTGAGATAAATCAAATGAAACTTGTTGAAAATTTTATTTATTTATTTTATTATTTACTTGCAAATTTATGATTTTGTAAAAGATTCTGTAATAAACAAAAATAATAATATTGTGACTGAAACGATGCTACTTCATTAGACTAGATGGAATAAATTTAATAAAAATCAATTTGGGTTCATTATTTGACTAAACATTTTCTGTTGTTGTCCTTGCTTTTTCTGAAAATGTGGTTAGTTTTCATTTTTCAGAAGACCGTAGCGTCCTATTTTTTATAATCTTTCATATCGTAAGTTTGTAGCATCCACAAAAAATTGGAAAGTTTGTGTCCCGCTTTCAGTGGGGATTGGGATTATATCCAACGTTATAATTTTAAATAAGCATGGACTTATTTACTGTAAATCTATAACTAATTTAGGATAGATTTTTTGATTTTCCCATAAATTTATTTGACAATAGAGCATTTACATGTAGGCGGCGCTGCGATCAATGTTAGGTATTAAATCTAACCTCACAAATATTTGTTTTTTAATTTTTGTTGTGTTTCAATTTGTGTAAATATAATAGCCATATAACTGTTGTGTACCGCAGTGTTTATCTGTTGCTAATAAAAATAAAGATTTCATGTTTTGTAAGTTCCCCAACAATGCCGAAAAAAATGGTTTATAGCAATTGCATCCAGCAAGAAACCAACCCAGTACACAAAGATCTGCTCAAAACATTTTACAGAAGATTGTTATACTATTACTAGCATGGGTAAGTACAAGCATACATGATCTATTTTCGGTGCATATTTTTCATTATTTGATAAGGTTTCATTCTTATTTTTAGGACAATGGAAAATTCGCAAAAAACAGCTGTTTCAACATTATATTTACCCGTACACGAAAATACGATACTAATAATAATATTGTAAAAAATAATGAACTCATGAAAAGGTACTTGAAAAGGCGAAAACAGGATGAAAATGTAGACAAGCTTGCAGATGGAAAAATAGTAGAAATGTGACAGGAGTTCATAGACTTCTAAACTAACATGAGTTAAATGTGATAATACGATTCCTCAAATTGAAAATTACTTGAACGATAATAACGCCGGTAATCCGGTAATCCTGAAATCCTGAGAGTATAGCAAGTGCATCTAGTAGTAACAAGTTATTTAACGATATGGCGATTCAAAATATTAGTTACAAAAGGGCACAACTAATATCACTCAAATTTTTAAATGAAAACCATTTAAAACACCTATTAGGGTTTTTAGCTTTTTCTGTATTGTACTTGTACCGTAATAAAAATACCAAATAAAAACTGCATATGTTTACTATTTATTTATGTCACATGTAAATTATTTAAAACACAGATTTTTTTATATATTATTCGTATTTTTTCAGAAACTGGGTAGTCAATGTACTTTTTTATAGAGCATTTACATTAACTCAGTGTCATTAAATTCCGCTAGGGGCGCTAGCGTCAATGTTAGGTATTAATATTAATGTTCTATGGTCCAGTTCAGTCCAGTGGTTCTTATTTATATATATTTAATCTGTGGTTCATGATTCGATAATTTTTTATTTAAATTTGTGTAAGTCAAATAGTGATTGTAAATCTAATTTGCATACGTAAGTATTATCAAAATAAAGCTTATAATAAATCAATAAAATGTTTGTAAACACACAAAGACAACAGGAAAAAAATCACTTGAAAAGATATATTAAATGTTTATGTTAACCTCACATAACCATGTTTATTTGCATTTTACATTAGCAATATGGAAAGAGAATTAACAAAACGCTATTTAACACAGAAATTGTTAACGTTGGAGTGCCTAAATTATTTCCTGGTAATTCTTAATTTAAACCTCTTTGTTTTTAAAGAATTGAAATTTTATATATTACGAATCGATAGAAAAATGGTTAGTTGTCGCTCAGATTGCAAAAATGTTGCATGTAATATACCTAGTAAATAAAAAAGTACATTAAATACCCAGTTTATGAAAAAATACGAATAAATAAAAAAATCTGTGTTTTAAATAATGTACATGTGACATAACACATGGATCGGTCAGTGGTCGCGCGGTTTAAGGCGTTAGTACTTGAATCGAGGTGACTGGATCGCTGTGGGTTCGACCCCCGCAGCCGGTAGACCGTATATGAGGAGCTCCAAAGCAAAACGCAGTTTTCGAGTAAAGTTGACTATTTTACTTATAGATGGCATCGTGTACTTAAAGCAAAGGCAAATCATGTGGCGTTGTCGGTTTGTAACAAAAAGCAGTGGTTGATGTTGAAACTAGATATAATTTTCTATGTGTTGAAACAAAGCGCAGTTTTAAATGCGTTTTGCTTGGTTCAAAACGCAGTATTAGAATATAGTGAATTTGGTACAAAGTGTAGTGTTTTAAATTGATCGTGGTGTAACAAAATCCGCGTTCATTTCAAACTGCAGTTTTTTAGTAGTTGGAAATTTGAGGTTGTGTGTGTGTTACTAAGGGGTGTTTAGACGGTTTAGCTTGGAAAAAATAAAAGAAAAACGCAGAAAAAATGGAAACAGGAGTATTAGTATCTGAGGCAAGTACAGGAAGTAGACGAAGGATAAAACGAAACTCAAGGAGACAAAAAGCAAAGGATACAAGGTAGAAAATTCCTGTTTAGTTTACTTGAGCCATTTTTTCATTTTTTATTTTTTCTCCTCAGGTACACTAATCACTTTCCAAATTTGGAAGATTTTGAAATGCCTTGCAAACACGAGAACTGCATGAATGTCCCAAGACAAGATATTTTGTATAGTAGGAATGCATTGTATGCGACCACAATAAAGAAGGACCAAGATACAAAAATTTCTCATCTTCTGAGCGTACAAAGGCCTAAACGAAATCTGAGAAATATACAAAATGTACGCATAAAGTATATTTTGTGGAATGAAGGGCGAACAGCATCTTACAAAGTGTGCCAAAAATTTTTTCTTGCTGCATTGCATGTAAGTCGGAGAAGGGTGATAACGATTGCTAAAAACTTAATTAATGGTTGTGGTGTTGTTGAAAAACGTGGTGGGGACCATCGCTCACGTCGTTTTAATGAAAAAAGAACAGCGGTTACCGAATTTATTGGCAAGTTGAAGGGAACGGAATCCCATTACAATAGGAACAAATCAAAACGGATTTACCTTTCATCTGAATTAAACATTTCAAAACTCTACCAAATGTACAATAACCAAGTTGATGATGACTTAAAAGTAAAAAAATCATTTTTTTACGAAATATTCGTCAACAAATTTAACATTGGTTTTGGATCTCCTGCGACAGATGTTTGCACCTTCTGCTATAGAATGAAAAATTTAATAAGAGTAAACACTGCAGACAACGCAGTCAGGAATGATTTAATTGGACGACTTAGGCTTCATAAACTTTCTGCAAAATATTTTCAAAATGCGTTAAAGGAGTCTTCTGAAAATGCTGTGTCATACTGTTTCGACCTCCAGCAGATACAGATGGTACCAAAACTTCCAATACAAGAAGCATTTTATGCTAGCCAACTTGCCCTCTATAACTTCTGTATTACGGATTTGTCAACAAAAAACCCAACATTTTATACGTGGTAGAATGTGAGGCGGCGAGAGGAGCCAACGAAATTGCATCGGCTTTGTATGATTTCCTCAATAAAACTGCCTTTCCGGAAAACTGTGAAGTTATAAGACTGTTTTGTGACGGATGTTCCGGACAAAATAAAAATTCATTTGTTGTTCATATTCTAAACTACTGGTTATGCAAAAATGCCCCTACATCCGTTAAAACAGTTCTTATTATTTTTCCCGCCCGTGGACATTCTTTTTTGCCCGCGGAGAGTTTTTGGGAGAATTGAAAAAATAACAAAAAAGAAGAGCGAAATACTAACCAAGGAAGAATACTGGGAAATGTTTAAAGAAGTTGGTAAAGTTAATGTTCTGGGTATTGACTGGTCTTTATACGATATAAAGGAGGTTAGTAAATCGTTTAGAAAAGTGGATAGTATAAGAGAAGCTAAAATAATTTATATCCAAAAATTTACTAATAGGCGAAATCAGATCAGTATAAAAACGAGAGCTAAAGCCTTTTACCGTAACGACATTGCAGAAGACAAACTGTTGTTAAAACCTGGAAAATCTATTGAAAAAGTCACTTTAAAAAGAATGAAACCAGAAAAGCCAGTTAAGCAGAAGAAACTAAAGGACATTGAGTCTCTATTGAAAAACAGCTACGGCGATAGGTGGCCAGAAAAAGCAAACCTTAATTGGTACAAAAAATTAATAGAAAAGGCTAAGACATTAGGTGTAGAAGCCAATATTGAGGCGGAAGAGAATGCTTCCAAATATTGTGACTGCATAGAAGAGGACGACAGGCTAAAGCTCTAGTAAAAACACCATCTTTTAAGTTGTTTTTGCATAACTTTTGTTATTACATTTTTAGATTATTTTTGTACTTTGTACTTTAAACTCTAGAGTAAGTTAAACCTGCAAAATGAATGTCCCTATAGAAATTTCAGAAGTGCCTGTTTATTTATATTAGCATACCTATTGTATTTACTACAATATATTTTTTCTAAACGGTCACAATTTGATTCATTTACGTCAATAAATTGAAGTTCAAAATTCAGGGTCTTTTTAAATTTGTTTCAAAACGCAGTTTTGTTGGAGTATTTGTTTCAAAATGCAGTTTTTATTAAATAACATGACATTTACACTAAAATAGAGGACCAGAAAGTTTAACTAACTTTTCAGATACTTTGAGAATAGCTTCCTCTTCAACAATTCACAAAAAAAATCGCTAAAATCTGACTATTATCACTGAGATAAACAATGTCAATTTCCCGCCATTTAAGATTTTACAGAAAACTGCGTTTTGCTTTGGAGCTCCTCATATAAGCTATATTCGTGGAGAGATTGGCACCCCCTCTGCGGGTATGGTAGGGTGGAAGAATGTTGGCTTGGGTCAATGTGAGAGATTGACACCGGTTGACATTTGACTACCCCCCCTAATTAATGAGGTTTTCCAGGTTTCCCTCATTCCTGCACTGAATGGTGGTTAGGGCCTACCAACGTAAGTCGTTCCTGGGCGCAAATGCGGCCTGCTTAATAATAATATGCCGCCCCCTCTCCCGCACAAGTCTTCGACTTCTGGGCTAATCCTCGTGATTAGAATGAGGGGTAGAGATATTATTATTATTATTATTATAAATAAATAGTAAACATATGCAGTTTTTATTTGGTATTTTTATTACGGTACAAGTACAATACAGAAAAAGCTAAAAACCCTGATAGGTGTTTTAAATGGTTTTCATTTAAAAATTTGAGTGATATTAGTTGTGCCCTTTTGTAACTAATATTTTGAATCGCCATATCGTTAAATAACTTGTTACTACTAGATGCACTTGCTATACTCTCAGGATTTCAGGATTACCGGCGTTATTATCGTTCAAGTAATTTTCAATTTGAGGAATCGTATTATTACATTTAACTCATGTTAGATTAGAAGTCTATGAACTCGTGTCACATTTCTACTATTTTTCCATCTGCAAGCTTGTCTACATTTTCATCCTGTTTTCGCCTTTTCAAGTACCTTTTCATGAGTTCATTATTTTTTACAATACGATACTAATAGTATCGTATTCTCGTGTACGGGTAAATATAATGTTGAAACAGCTGTTTTCTGAGAATTTTCCATTGTCCTAAAAATAAGAATGAAACCTTATCAAATAATGAAAAATACTACTACCCATGCTAGTAATAGTATAACAATCTTCTGTAAAATGTTTTGAGCAGATCTTTGTGTACTGGGTTGGTTTCTTGCTGGATGCAATTGCTATAAACCATTTTTTTTTCAGCATTGTTGGGGAACTTACGAAACATGAAATCTTTATTTTTATTAGCAACAGATAAACACTGCGGTACACAACAGTTATATGGCTATTATATTTACACAAATTGAAACACAACAAAAATTAAATAACAAATATTTGTGAGGTTAGATTTAATACCTAACATTGATCGCAGCGCCGCCTACATGTAAATGCTCTATTAGCTAAAGAAGCACTAGTATTTATGCTTGTGTGTATAGATGAAGCTTGGAAAATACGATTAGGCTATTTTTTCATTTCAGGAATCAACAAAAGCTTTCCTTGTTGAAACAAGCTCTAACTTTATTAAAAGATGTTGGGGTTATCATTACAAATGTTACATTTGATGGCTGTGCAGCGAACTTTGGTATATGTAATTTATTAAATTGTATATTTAATAAGACAAATGTTAAAGTAGACTTTGTACGTGACAACAATAGGTACTTTTTATTACCCGATCCAGTTCATATGCTGAAATTAATAAGAAACTGTTTAGGAGAAAAGAGACATTTTATTGATGTGAATGGAGGATGTATTGATTTTGATTTTTTGATAAAATTAAACAATTTGCAATTAAAGGAGGGACTTCATTTAGAAACCAAACTTAGAAATCAGCATATTAATTTTTTTAAACAAAAGATGAAGGTGAAACTGGCAACTCAATTGTTAAGCCGATCTGTATCAGATACTTTACTTTTTTGTAGAGATTGGCTGCATATAAAGAAGTTTGAAAACTGTGGACCAACAGCCGAGTTTCTATTATTAATAAATGATGCCTTTGATATTTTAAATTCCCGTAAAATACCTAACAGATTTTGGGTTTAAGCAGGCTGCATGCTCGAGTAATATATACAATTTTAAAAACTTTTCTAAAAACTTTCATGACTACATTTGTTCTTTAAAATTTACAGACGGCTTACTCGTAGTTGACTCGCAGAGAAGAGCTTGTTTTATCGGTTTGTTAATGGACCTTAAGTCATTGTTAGGTATATATCATATTCATCGGTCAGTGGTCGCGCGGTTTAAGGCGTTAGTACTTGAATCGAGGTGACTAGACGGAGTTGGTTCGAGCCCAGCTGCCGGTAGACCGTATATAACCCACTAAACATAATTAAATTTCTTCAATGTTATAGAAACATTTCTGTTCTAGCTGTAATGTTGCTCTCAGACTTTTAATTAACTGTATGCAATGTCCCAGGGACCTTTATTCTGCAGGCTAGAAACATTGCAGTGTAAGGTTCCTAAGGGAACACATTACTAGCAAATTGCATTTTAATTTCTATTAATATTGCACACAAGTCGCAGTGCAATGTTCTTTTATAACATTCCAGACACTGCATTTGGAATCTTGGTAAGAATGGAGTACCTATTGATTTTTTTTTTAAATTTAAATATACACTATACAGTATACACTACAGGGTGTATATTTTCTTCGGGATTTTATGACCAAGCATAAATTAGGGAACTATTATTCCCTTGCCCGTGGTGCCAACCATGCCAATTGCCAAAGCTCATAAGCTCAAATCTTGTAGATATCCTACCAAAATTCGATTACACAGTATCAGTGAGATATAAGTGGCGCCATCTGTCGACTATAAATATACATATAATTAACTGAATCGTTTCGTGATTTTGATAAAAACGCATATTCCACAATTTTAAAGAATATTTATAAACTGGCCCGCTCGTTTAGCTGAAGCATAATATTTCTGAGAGTAACTATAGATTAAAAAAACTAAATAATACCATATGAAAAAGATATGCAAATCCGTTGCAGAAATGTTGTAGAATTAATTTACCCTCAACATTTTTAAATAATATTATATTATGAAACATTGTTCAAAGCATTCCACAACTTTCATTAGTTATGTATCGTAATTCAACTCAAATTCAGCTGTATGCAACGTTGCACAGATATGCTGTAATGTTTCATGCTTAGTGGGAAGCTATATTCGTAGAGAGGATTGGCACCCTCTCTGTGGGTATGGTAGGGTGGAATAATGTTAGCCTGCGTCAATGTGAGAGATTGATGCCGGTTGATATTTGACTACCCCCCTAATTAATGAGGTTTTCCAGGTTTTCCTCATTCCTGCACTGAATAGTGGTTAGGGCCTACCAACGTAAGTCGTTCCTGGGCGCAAATGCGGCCTGCTTAATAGTAATATGCCGCCCCCTCTCCCGCACAAGTCTCCGACTTCTGGGCTAATCCCTGTGATTAGAATGAGGGGTAGAGATATTATTATTATTATATGAAGAATATGTTGCAAAAGGAGTTTTAAAATTTATTCCTGCTTATAAAATAAATCAAGATCATATTGAACTATTTTTCGGTGCAATTAGAACGCAGGGAGGTTATAACAATAATCCAACCTCGAGGCAGTTTTCTTCAGCATATAAAAAAATACTTATTCATGCCGAAGTAAGAGATGAGGGAGCGGGTAATTGTATACCATTAGAACAAATTAATATTTTAAATGTTGCATCTACCAATAAAACACCAGAGCAAATAATTAATGAATCCGTTCCTAATCGCTTAAATGACGATTTCGATGATACTGAAATATCAAATTTTTTAACGGAACACGATTATGCCTTTAGTTTTAATTCTTTATCTCAATATAGCATGGAAGTGATAAAATATATATCTGGCTTTGTAAGTTATAAATTAGGAAACAAATTGCAATGTGAACATTGTATATCTCAATTGTATGGGGAAAAAGAAAATTTTTTGCACTCGTTAATTTCTCACAAATCAATAGGAGGTTTAACTTATCCTAGCACGGATGTCATTAAAATATGCGTAGAATGTGAAAAATTGTTAAGAATAGAACAAATAAGTAACAAATATAAGTAACAAATACAAAATTAATAAATCGTTAATTTCCTCAAAACTGTTACAATTTTCTATTCAAAGAAATATATTTTCAAATATGTTAAACCATGATTTAACTCCACTAGAAAGCCACAAAATATTACTAATTAAATCTATTTGCAATTCATATTTAGATATTAGGATACATTTTATTTGTAAACAAGTTATCACCCAAGAGAAAATAAGAAATATGTATACGAAATTAATTTTATTTAAGGGACAATAAATATATGTTTGTATTGTTGTGTATTTTTCTATTACCACCCAATCCATTACTTTCATTCGGCCTATCGCATAAAAAAAATCACGATATGGGGACAGTGGGAGAACAGTGTTTAATATCGATCACACTGTTGTAGGGACATCTACACAGATTAACCCCTAATTTAGGGTTAGCCCTTGAGGATTAGAATGAAGCTTCGTTAGAGATATAATTTTATTTGTGAACATAAGCTCTTCGTTAATAAATTGGTTTGTTTCGTCAACATAATTCTCTGTTCGGAGTATGATTAGTTGTTTCATGAACAACGAAGAAACAAATGTAATGTGAAACTTTTGATTTTAATGATCTGCTATTAATTTTTTGATATCGTACTTTAGTAAGACGATTTACTTAACACTTTCCCTAACATTTGCATTGGTTGTCAATAATATTGATGTTAAAATAATGCAAAAAATATATGCAACATTGCTTCTTAATCTAATTAATTCAAAATTATGACTGTGAAGAATTTCTTTTTCAAATATCTTACTATACTATAAAATATATGAATATATAATTTAATTTCGATATTTCAAATCAGTGCTTATAAGCGCCACGGTATCCCTTTGAATAGGTACGCCACTGACAACCGGAAACTTGTTGTCCGCCATAATATGCAACACCCATCCCGGACGCACATTTTGTTGGCAAACCTTACTTCCTGGGATTTTATATTCTAAGGTAGAAACACGTCACGTAGACAAACAATATTTATTGTCACTCTTGATAATAAAAGAAAAAATATCCTTCAAACCAATTTCACAACTGTCAACGCTTTACTTTGACGTTTGTCACTCGCGTTTGGCTGCTCAATATAAACTGACTGTGACGGCGGAATGGATCTGTTTATATAAGATTTTTAGAGTTCTCGAAGTTTCTGCGAATTTGATGAGTATAATATGCATTTCCCGGATAGCAGCTCAGAATTAATTAATTCACTTACCTTGATTTTCTAACGCACCAGTCTGAAGCGTAACACTTACCTTTGATTTTGAATACAGTTCCTGAATTATATTTGTTATTTATTTTTTTTTAATTTTTATTGCTTCAGATACTATTCTGTATATACTCTTTTTTTTAAACAATTTAATTTATTGTAAGCATGAGAAATCTTTATCTCAAGGGCGGTTCAGTGATGTTTTTTTTATATTAATTTAGCTTTTAAATAAAAGGTAAGACAATTTTTTATGTTATAGATAGATTTCAATTTATTATTTTTTTTTTAAATTAAATTTTCTTAAAAATTACCCTACTTAACCTGCTATAACTTAAATATTATAATTAACATTATCATTCATAATTCAAAAAAAAAAATTAATACCCCTGTTTTATGTCCCTTAAATGAGTTGCAAAACACTTTAAAAAGTCTATTAGTTTATCTTCTCAACTCAGTTTTCTTTCTAGTCAGTGATTGTCCTTAGCAGCACGTCTTCTTCTTCTCTGGATATCGTGTTGAACTACTTATTGTCTCTTTTATATTTAGCGCCTTTTAATTTGTCAGATTTGATGTTGACTCGGTTTGCAAAGTCCAATGTGTAGTTCTCAAGCTTTGGAATAGTTTATTATTAGCTTTGTTCCTAGAACGCAAAAAATTGGTTTCAAACTGTCAGGGATTGTTTGACCAGGCAAATATTGCTTTGATATCGCTGAAAGTATAGTAGTAACATAATTGGTCGCATATCTGTGATAGTTTGAAACAGTCTCAAACTGACTCTTGGAACAAACCTATTACATAAATACCTTTTATATAGTTATATGTTTCTTGTGAGGTGGCAAATATTTGATATATTCCTCACTATGGTTTTCTTCTGCTTTGGAACCTTGGATTTTAACACAGCAATGTTTATTCTTCTTGCAGGTTTGTGTATTCAGGTAATGTTTTTATTAATATATTCTGATATAATTTCTTCTCTTCACAAATTCCGCTTCTACTTTGTTTATTTTTTAAATCAACATTTTATTTATTTTTTCGTTCCTATGCAACGTTCTGACTATCTCACAGAGAGTTTTTAATACACTTCAGTAACTATATTTACTAATTATAAACTAGGTTGAACATAATTTTCTTTTTTTTACATTTTATTATTTTAATTTGATATCTATCTATATTTCTTTCTAAACTTCAAACTTTTACTAACTAAATATTTATGTTTTCTATCATACACTGTCCACTCTCAAAATTGTCCTCATGTATACAAATTTTTAATAACTATACTAAATATAATGCTTTTAAATGCCTTCTTTTTTTTTAATAACTGAAACTTTTATTTGTATTTCCCGTCATTTCAGTCTTTGTGTTCATTACAACATATATTTTATTGGACATAAATAACGTTAAATAATGTACCTATTTAATGAAATTTAGGTTATGCACAATGGTGTTATTTAGACTTGTCGATAAAAATTTAGACTTGAGTTGAGGCTTTTGGAGAATTGGGGTCGCTGCGCCGGCGAAGTTTTCCGTTACAGCTCCGTTCAGCGTGAATATTGTGTAAAATATATGTGGATACTTTTAAATTGTTCCATTATAATGTAATAAAACCTCAATAAATAATTTTTTTTATGTTACTACAGATAATAATTAGGTACAGGTACCCGTATTTTTTATCACAAAATAATTTACAAAAGTGTGTAAGTTCCTAAAGAATTTTCTTTTTTTCCAACTGCTGTAATAATTATTGATTATTTATTTAGCAACAAATAAATTCGAACAAAACGATTCCTAAATCTATTTCTATTATACCTAATGTGAACGTTTTTGTCATTGAAAGTCAGAAAACTGAATCTGCCCCGCAAAAGAAATATTACTAAAGCATAATCTAGAAATTATTGATGTTGTTTGTTGTTTCCACATATTTGAGCACTGTATTTATGTTTCTGATGGATAAAGTACTGTCACGGGTTTCCTAACCCGACCTTTTCTTTTACCAGAAAAACACAATCCGTTAATGTATCAATTATCTTTATTAACTACTCTGTACACTACCGAATACTAATTACAACTCAACTAAACACTATTTAATTAGTCACTATCTAAATCGCTTTGATCTCTCCGAAATATCCAAATAACAACTCTCTAATTCAAGACTGACTAACTCGGCCGTTTATTCTTCTTTTATAGACCAAACGAATATTCCAGGTATTTTCTAGCATCTCTAGATCCATGTCTCGAACGATTCTCGATAATAATACAAACTTTTGTTTTCATGGCTTACTTAGGTTTTTATTGAAGATTATTTGTTAGAAAAATGGTAGGTACGTACCTACGTACAAATTAGAATTTTTATCTTATTAGAAAATATTATTTTGTTGTAGAATCATTTCATACCAGTCCAATACATTATTCTGAACAAAAAATAAAGAATACATAGTTTTTATTTTACCCCATTTGAGCCCATTTTACAGATACAAATTATTTTAAGTTGAAAAAAATTGTTTTTCGACGGCCTGTATCTGAAACATCTTTGAACCCACAACGATGTAATCTTGTACAAGAGGGTTTATAAAGTTGCTGATTAAGAATATCTTATACTAGTTTTTTTTTCTAAAAAAATCGCTAATACTTTTTTTGAAAAATCGACTTCCTTTCTCCATATTAGAAGTGGACGCCTCTGACTATAATCAAATATGACTACGTCTAAAGACTAACATTATAGGTATATGTATATTCACCACCAAAATTTCAAAGTATTCGGATATGAGGTGAGCGAGATACAATATATATACAATGTGTCCCACTTTTCATGGAGCCACCCTGGTATCACGCTCACCTCATATCGAATACTTTGAAACTTTGATGGTGAATATATATTGTAATGTGAAATAGCTCAGAATTAATTCACTTACCTTAATTTTCTAAAGCGCCAAGTCTGAAGCGTAACACTTTTACCTTTAATTTTTAACACAGTTCCTGAATTATATTTGTTTTTTTATTTATTTTTAATTTTTGTTATTGCTTCAGCCACTAATATTCTTTATATTTTCTCTTTTTAAAACAATTTAATTAAATGTATTGTAAGCATGAGAAACCTTTCTCTCAAGGGCGGTTCAGTGATGTTTTTGTATATTATTTTGTTTTTTTTTTTAATAAAAAGGTAAGACAATTTTTTTATATTATAGATAGATCTCAAATTTATTATTTCTTTTTTTAATTTTTCTTAAAAATCACCCTACGTATCCTGCTCTAACTAATTTCTATAAATAACAAAGTTATCGTTCTTAAATATAATTTTTTTTAATAACCCAAAGTCCCTTAAATCAGTCTTGTAAAATCACTATAAAGTCTAATATTTTACCTTCCCCGTTTCTCCGTTTGAATTTCTCGTATGTACTCGTCCTTAAATGCTTGTCGTCGTCTGCAAATATCTTGTGGAACTCCTTACCGTGGTCGTTTGAATTTTGCGCCTTCTACACTGTGATTTCTTCTACCCCGCTTTGCAAATGTCAAATGCGTCCTGCTTTCAGCCTTGTAACAGATTTGTAATGGTTATAATAGTTGTTGTATACCTTTTTATGGAGTTTTCATTAGTTATACGGTGCTTGTGATGTGGCCAATACTTGATATATCATCCAATGAAGTTTTTTTTCTACTCTGGGAACGTGTACTTAATACAGCGATGATTATTCTCCTTGGAGGTTATGTTTTTCACACAGATACTGTTTTTATTAAAAATTTTTTATAAAATTTTCTTCTCTTCTCAAATTCTGGCATCTACTAATTTATTTTCAAAATCAACTACCTTTTATTTTCTCTTCGTTCGTTCGTTCACTTCACATTAACTATATCTACTAATTATTATAAACTAGATTTAACATAATTTTCTTTTTGACATCTTATTATTTTATTTTGATATCTATCTATATTTTCTTTATAACTTTCAAACTTTTACTAAATAAATATTTATGTTTTCTATACTACACTGCCCACTCTCAAAATTGTACTCATGTATACAAATTTTTAATAAATATACTAAATATGCTATTATATTAAATATATATTACTTTTAAATTCCTCCTTTTTTAATAACTGAAACTTTCGAAGGCGTAAGCTGTAGGTATTTTCAATAAATAATAATTGCACTTAAAATTTGTTTGCATCCTAAAATAGTAATTTTATAAAATTTAAATTTTTTTTACAAATTATCGTACGTAATATTCAAATATCATACTTTTTGATAATTTCGCTTCGATACACAAAAATTAACGTTTTACAAGAAAAAGAGAGACGAAATTTAGACATTGAATCAAGGGAGTAAAAAAACATTTCAAACTTTACCAGGGACGTACAAGAAAAAAATTCTGAAGGGTTTCATAATAGCAGATCCTTGAAAAAATATCACCCTGTATAACGATTTTAAAAAATGAACTTGTATAATATCCGAGACTAGTTGAGCAGTACATGTATCAAATTTGGAGGCTCTGTGTGCAATACGAACTTGGTAATAAAAAAAATAAATTTATTTTTTTGAAACTTTAGCCCCCCGTAACTCCGCTACTGATCGAGAAAAAGACGATGTTCATATAAAGTTTTCCTCTTAAAATTGCTTATTCTATCTGCGGAGGTCAATTTGTTCCAAACAAACCGGAACACCTTGTATACAGGGTGTCCGGAAAGTAATGGGACCCAGCTTAAAGATAGCTTCCTGTGATCAAATAGAACCGATTTAGACAAACTTAGCTTAGTCCAAAAGTGCTTCATTTAGAAGTTACAGGGCTTCAAAGAAAAAAATTGTTTTCTTGCTATGACCATAATTAAGGAAGGAAACGTCCAATCATGTTCAAATTTGGTACAGTTATGTTTTAGATAAGTACAAACATTGTGAAGTAGTAAGTAGTGCCGCATATTGTAGAGGGCGCTCTTGGCAGTTTTTTTGCAATTAATTTTTATTGTATCTTTTTTGTTGGTCCTATTCTGATACGCTTGACTGAAAATTATGATGGAGAAATTAATTTTGAGTAGAAAAGCTATACTTGTTCCATATTGGATTCGGTAAAAACGCGTTTGAAATCAATCAAATCCTGTACCTTCTTTCTGCAGCTCCTCCATTAAATTGATTTTGACAATAAACAGCGATCATATCTGCCGTTTCTGAGTTGGAAAACTGATTATGTTGAGGTATGTTTTCAAAATTTGACAAAATAATACTAATAATTTGAAATTATTTACACATTACATTTACACAACTACACAACGATAATTACTAACTCAGTACAACAATTAATATTAATCTGACAAGCTTTTGATCAAATTTCATCTAATTTAAGCGTATCAACGTCAGTTTGACAAGTGATAACTTGATCCAAATTTAATTCTATTTTAATGTGCGGAAATTTTCAAACGCGTCCGGGCACACTGTATACTCACACCCTCCGCAACTAGACTGATTGCCGAACAGCAACTCAAAGTTTGACAAGAACTTTAATGTGGACCAGGAATTTCAACCGTATTTTCTTGTAAGTATTGGATAACAAAAATTGTACTTTAAATTAATATATGACTTAGCTAACAAGGTTTTGTTCCTAATATCGTCAGTAATTTTATTCCTCCTTTCCTTGCTCTTAATACTCAAATTTCGTCAGGAATTTTGTTCGTTTTCTTGATAACTTAAATCCGTTCTTCTATGTCGGGCGTAAACTTTCCAAATACGTTATTTTATAATGTTTGACTCTTCTTATTTCAATCACATTGCTGTCACCGATTTAACTGTAGATCTATTTTATTAAATCATATACAACAAATTTTATTCTTCTATTTATTTACATCTCCATTTCTTAATTACCTGCTATTTTAGAGATCCTGATTTTTATACAGGGTAAGTCAGTCATAATGTCATTAACTTTAACCACGTATTCGGGAGGCCTAATAAAGGCAGAACATCGAAAAAAAAAATTACTCGACCTTAAAAAAAATAAACAAATTACCCTATAAAATTCGGTAACACGACGCTCCTGATACGCCACAAACTTTCTGATGACGCAGCCATACGACAATCGAATGCCGGAGGAAATATCGTTGCCACATCATGTTTACATACATAATATCGTCTAACATTTCAGCGTGTTATATAAATTTACCACTATTTATTCGCACTTTCTGCATTTCCCGTATTTCTTTCTCCCCAAATTTGGAGATCACACCACACATTTGGAAGGGGGATGGAGAGAATACAAGCAGTAGTTGGTTTATTTCGGTCTCGTGTATTCGTTGTAAATTCACAATGCCTAATTTTACAAATTTCGAATATGCGGAAATGGTAGTTTTATACGGAGAATGTACGAAATGCATGCCGCAGCTGCTGAATATCGGAGACGTTTCCCTAACAGTGTACAAGTGCTTTAACGCCTTCGCGATACGGGTTCTGTGAAACCGCGTCGGGAACTTGCTGAATACCGGCAAAATGACTTAAATGTGATAGAAGCTGTTTTAAATATAGTTGAGGAGCAGCCTACTATTTCTATAAGAACCATTTCAACGCTATTGGAGATATCCCATTTTCAGAAAGTTCAGGCTTTAGAACCTGCTGATTCCCCAGCCGTCTTGAATTTTGCAATTGGCTGACCCTAATGACTTTGATATGTGGTGTAAGATGTTTATAAAAGTGATTGTTGATGTTGTTGATTAATACCTACATACCTGTGACAAGAAAATTATATCATCGTATCAAAAACGTTTACCTTGGTTTGATGACAATTTAAAGCAGATGAACAAATGTGTGCATCTGCTTTAATCTTCAGGATTTTTATAATACCTACCTATAATGATAATTTTGTGAGCAATTATGATAATTCAGAAAAAGCAACGTGAAACAATGTATCAAAAGAAAAAACTACAACAACGGCGAAGGAAAAATAGAAGTGGATGATGAATGGCAAATCCCATTCAAGAAAATTCATGGATTCTTCAGAAATTAAATACTGACGGTAAAAAAAATTCAAACTGTGATAGTTGAAGATGAAAGCATGTCTAAATTATCTCACAGTTGAAGCTATTAAAAGTACTAAATTTCATAACATTTACGGAAAAAAATTAACTATAAATTTTCAGCCGCTATTTCAGAAACTATGTAAATATCTAACTTTTTCCTTATTTAAGCCTCCCTGCACATACTATCATTTCCGAGATCCCTATACTGCGCATCATAAAAGTGACCACCAAGTATATATTTAAATATATTAATTAACAAAAACATATGTGTGTTTAGTTTCAAAGTCCATACAGAGGACAGCGGATACAATTACAGTTTGAAAATATATTTCAAATGGCATTTCACCTCTATTATACAGACTCTGGATAAAACAATTTAGCACCCCCTTCTCCCAAATCAAATCGATTCCATTAAAAATATATCAGTGAAAATAAATGAAAATAATTCCAGAATGGCGCAAATAACCAATTACATGAAAAGACATAGTGGCAAAAATACCCAATTAGGCAAAAGTAATACGTGTATTTTTAACATATTGTTACCTACCTTTTTAGTTTGTTAATTATGTTACTGTTTGCGTTAGAATCTATAATTTTTGTAATAGGTACCTTTATTTTGACGTTTTCTAGAACATTCCAGGCTATGTTCGATTTGCTTCTCGATACGTTCTTGACTAAGCGGATCGGTTTCGTCGCTACAGTTCAGTTTATATTGAGCAGCCGAACGCGAGTAACATAAACGTCAAAGTAAAATTTGACAGTTGAGAATTTGTTTGAAATATACAGGGTTAACTATGACTTAGTACAAATATTTGAAGAGGGGATAGGAAAAATTCAGAATTAACGGTATCACCCTTCAAAAAAATTTCAAACTTATTTATAAAGCGAATAAAAAATGTTTTCAAAACCTTATTAACCTCTAATTTCTCGGCGACTATGCCGCCTGCCAGCTGCGAGGTTAGGTATATTCTGCCAAAGTCAAAGTTGTCAAAGGTAGTGACAGAGCACGGCGTTGCCACGTGTAACGATTTACGGCGCTTTTAAAGAAAGTTTTATTTACAAAATACTAGATTATTTAATGAGAAACACGATATGGTAGCACTGAGAGTAAAACCTACCTTACTGATACTTCCAGGACTGATATTTGGAGATTTCAAGAAAGTTGAATTATTTTCTGTTTTCTAACTTGTTTACATTATATCTATAAATGATACTGCAGGAAACAACTACATCTCTTACATCTCACATCTCACTTGTTTACATTATAACTTGTCGTTGAAAAAATTGTTGTACTTGCTGGGGACCTCTTGGTTTTCCTCGACCATTTCATAAATAAAAAAAATACTTTTTTTCTGTAGGTATATCTATTGTAGTTTAAAAATGCTTTATTTTTATGTCACTAAGTAAAAAAGAAGTTATAACGAATTTTAAAAAGTATGAAATTGGTTCTTTTTTATTTTCAAGTTAGGTACAATGGTCGTCAGCTTAAAGTCACCACTTCCATGTTTTGTCCCTTTCTAGCACCGTGTATAATAAATGGCAGTAGAAAAGAATGGATCATGGAACTGGTGACTTTAAGCTGACGACCATTGTACATACGTATTTAAAACTACAGCACGTGTAAAACAACATTCGTGACGTTGTACAATTCGTACAAATGTACGAGGATTTGGCATATTCCGTCTATTTGGAAAACGTCTTTGATATTCTGCTGCTGCACGATATGCACTTTCGTCGCCCTTCCCATAAATTAGTACCATATCCGTAATTTCCGCGATTACACGAATTTGAATGTGCAAAAAGCAAATAGGGCATCTGCACGTGACGTCACGATTTTCAAGGTCGTTGTTTGGAGGATAAACAAAAGTATAACCTTATATTTATTCCAATTTATTATTAAATATTTGAGTGTTATTTGTATTATAAAATGCCTAATTATTGTATGGTAGTAAACTGTGGCAGTAATTCTGCAAGGGACAATGTTAGTTTCTTCAGAATTCGTTCTGAATTCGACAGACATAAATAATTTAATCAGTTAGCATCTGAGAGGCAAAGACTTGGATGAATAGCTTAAAAAGAGCTGACTTTGCAGAGTCCAAAATTAAATTTGGACAAATATGTTCAAAATATAAAAGAGCAAAAATTATACTATAGAGAAACCTGCAAATTTACACGAGCAAAATAATCCGGATTGGATCCCCACTGTGAATATGAGTTATACATCTGGTACTTCATCAAAAGAATCAAGAGAAGATAGATATGAGAGGATAAAAAGGCGAAAAATATTAAATAAAGAAAAAGAGATTTGAAAAAATAAATCATATCAATTTTCCGTGGCTGTGCAAACGCCACAGCAGCATATGTATTGATTGTAAGTGGCAACCTATTTCAGGACTAAATTTTTATTTATTCTTATTCTGTAGATATCTACTTTTGGAAAACTTTGTTTAAAACTGGCACATATTTCTGCTATTTACAAATTCAAATGTTTTCAGTAATATTTTTTTTGTGAAAAATTTAATATTTTATGTAAAATCTTGTAGAATGAATACCATATCGGAGTACCATTTTTTAGTTATAAATAAATATATCTTTTGTAGGTAATTAAAATTATTTGAAATGAAACTGTTTTAGCATGTTGTATATGCATACCTATATACCTATATAATATGCGTACATTTTCAGTGAGAAAAATTACTTATTTTCTAAGCCTTTAATATGCTTTAAGGGCGCCGTATTCTTGAAATAGTGTTTTGTACAAATACAAGTAATTTAAGAACTGAATAATAAGTATAGAATTTAGCAATTAACAAGAATGTTATCTCATGCCACCTGCGAATATTTAATTGTACCGAAGTAAAATCAATACATAACGTCAGAAAACGATCTATCCAGCAAATTTTTAGGTACTATCGTTTGCAATATTAATGACACTCACTAAAATGAATTTTGCGATTTCTTTTGAACTTCTGACGTATTCATATTGAAATCTGCTTTAAATTTTTAACATTAGTTATTAGGTTTTCATTTTCCGAGAGATTTAATGAAATTTCTATTCAGAACTTCCCGAAGTTCAAAAACTGTTTTAAAGAGTGTCATTATTATTGCAAACGATTGTACCTACTGAAATCTTTCAAATTACGTATTTTTTTAAATAGATGTAAGATTGTTCCATTTTGTTAATAAGTATCTGAAAATAATTGTTAAAATGTAGGGTAGAATAGCGAAATAATGTGTGTCATACAAATGCTTTTTAAAAGATATTATATTATTTGAGGAAAGTTTAAACAGTAAAAGTGGATAAAACATCAGTAATTTTATTTTTGATATTACTTTTGCTCTACTTGTTTTATTTTTCGAGATTTCAGTACCTAAAAAACACCACAAATTTGATCATTTTACGGCGAGACAGTGTTCATGTGCATAAGCACTTTTATTATATAACAGATAATTTACAGTATTTGGATATAAAGTTTTAGAAAAATCTTCTTCATTATCAGATTGAATGTGTATGGATCTATTCCAATTTCACTTATTTTATGTCTATATCTAGCAGCACTTTCAGCATCTATGACTTTCAGTGTCTAATGTATAATAATATTCACTATACATGATTATATAAATGAACGAATATTGTAGCCACAAAAAAAAACGAAAAATAATAACAATAAACTATAACCAGAACACAACCACTTAAGGTAACGTGAAAACATATAATAAATAAATAGTAATAAATACGATTGAGGTTATGATCGCTGTTTGTTTATCCTCCAAACCAGTAGCCACGCCTACTTTGATCACGTGCCGCAGATGCTCTATACTGAAAACTAATATCAAAATATTTGCGATATTTGACGGATCTTCCAATGCTGGCGCCATCTGTAGGTCATTAGCGCAAAGTACACTAAAGCTCGTTCCAATTTTTAACTTATTATAGAATTAAATAATAATAATACTAATAATAGATATTAACAATAATTGACCATGTTTGCATATAATAATATTGTAGTATTATTATTTTAAATTTCCCGAGGCGTTTACAGTGCTCTGTAATATTACTTTTCTAACCACTACTGCTGTTTGACATTTGGAGAGTATTAGAAACAATGCAACCAACAACACAGCATAGGTTTATATCGACTGGCAAGTGCTATGTGCGTGTAACCCCGTGTCACGGAGGAAGTGTCAAAACAATACATAGTCTTCATAAATGATTAAAAGCCACGTGACCAGTAATTTTGTTTGAAACGGTTATTTTATTTCCTTGGTGTTGGCAATTAAATTGTGGCAAATTTATTAGTTCCTAAAGAATAAGACCAAAGTTACATTAAAACACAATATTACGCGGCTGTGATTGGTGCAATTTATTCTTGATATTTTATTCAACCAATCGCATCATCTCGCGCATGATACAACCGTTTCGCATTATTAATTGTAAACGAATCTTTATGACGTGTGACGTAAATTTGGCATTTCTGTATCTTTCAGTAGCGTTCGTCTCCCCGCGCCGTTGGTGATTTATTTTATCCTTGCGATTTTTTAGTGTCTTATTGTTTTCATTTGCCTCATTAATAAATCATAAATATTTCAAACTAATAAGTTGTTTTCATAGCTAAACTTTTGGTACTATGTCGTATTACTGGTGTTATAGTATGTTGCAACGGCGAAAAAGATCATACGAAAGGCAACCATTTCGCAGCAAAAATAAACTCTTGAAATGACTGTACATTCGCCCCGACAGACTAGCGCCGGCTAAAATTAGGAAATTCACTATACCTGAGATCGAGACAACCCATTGGTCTGGAATCAAAAATCCGAAATCCCATTGGCCCTTTACCCCAGGTATGGGGGTAAATATAGCAGGTATCCCTGAGGGGTTAAAACCGAGCCGATTTTTGAAATCTGGATCAGTCGCTCTAGACCTTCGTCAAGTGAAGATCAGTGCTTCGAAATAGTGTTTTGTATAAAGTGCCCTTTGGCCATACAATCTTCAAAGCTCCTTTGAGCATACCACTCTACAGAGTGCTTCAAAAATTCCAGTACAGTTGCAAGCCGTCGCTCTGCACCTAAATCGCGCTTCGTTAAGTGCTTCGATAATTCCCACAGACAATTGTAGTAAATAGTATCTTCGCAAATCAGTTCATCGTCCTGCCAGTACCAAGATTAGTGAAATTCTCCGTCGCAACGAAACCAGTCTCGATTTTCCTGTTTTTGGAATATTTTCTCAAAATATTCCTGGCGCCCAAACATCAACTATCAACCTATGTGCTACCTCATGCCTGGACTTCCTGGATAGGTTCCCGAATCCATACACGCCCTGAGAACTAGCCGTCAACCCGATAAACGGACCTTTTTCCACATTTTCACGCACAAAAAGACGAAGAAAAAGGTCTTTCCGTTTACATGGCGCCCAACGTGGGGCGTGGACGAGATACGTAACAGTGCGCGAAGTCAATCCGCGACCACGCTCGCGAAGTCAACCGCGAAAAAATCCGCGGGCTTCGGAAAATCAGAATTTAATGGAGCGAACACGGATACTAAACACCAGCGCTCAGGCAGACGAGGAAATAGCCGCAGCTATGGACCGTCTGGCTAACGCGAGTCTAGAGGAACCGCTCACCCCTCTCCCACGTACGCATCATCCACTGCCTGGTCAATCGACCGCGAGTGGGACAAGCAGTAAGGCCTAGGTCAAAATGCCTAGCCAGGTTTCACGGAAACCTCAACGAAGATCCACACCTGTTCCTAAACAAACTCCAGGCCTATTTTCTGCGAAACCACATCATCGACGACGAAGAGAAATTGAGCGTCGCAGCCGAACGCCTGTTTGACGATGCTCAAAAATGGTTCAAGCCTTATTACTCCGTACGCTTGGACTACCAAGGATTCACATCGCTATTTATAGCAAAATACGATTCAGTTGCTGCACGATCCTCAGCTAAAACTAAACTATATAGTGAACACCAGAAGCCTGGAGAATTAGCCGAGCCGTCCATTATCACAAAACGGAATTTGTTCGATCGCCTAAACAAACATGTACCTGAGGTTGAACAAATGCAGACGACCCCACAACCAAGATGAGAGCGCCTTCTTCGAAAAACACACCATCGAGGACGGATGTTTTAAAAAGATGACATGTCAGGGACCACGCGTTTGGGTGCCCCGAAGCCAATATCAGAGAGTAATCTACCGATTCCACGACGCCCCAGATTATGCGCACCCAGGCAGAGACGAGACTCTTAGGAATATTCAAACCGATTTCTACTAGCCTCACATGGTAAAACACGTAGGAAGATACGTAAAAAGCTGTCTAACGTGCGCCACCCAAAAAAGCCGCCAAGTTCAACAAGCCAGCTGCACGCGCACATCGCAGACACCCCATTTCACACCATCAGTTTAGACACGCTTGGGCCCTATCCCGAGACCCGCGTGAAGAACAAATATATAATCATGTGAGAGGACATCTTTTCCAAATGGGTTGAAGCCAAAGCCGTACCGTCCATAACAACACCCGACATAAACAGCTTTATTCACAATGACATCATCAGCCGCTTTGGGCCACCGAAGAGGATCATCAACGACCAACGGACATCTCTACAGAACGTCCGTCTCTTTCGGTACTGCGAAGAAAATGGGATAGAGTGGATAACCACGTCGCAGTAGAAAATCAACGCGCAAATCCCGTGGAGAGGCGCGTTCAAGAATTCAAAAAAGTGATGAAAATAGTCGCCAAAAACGATCCAGAGACAAACTGGGACCTCGTCATTCCCGACGCTTTGTACTGCTTACGGTCCCACCGGAACGCCGCAACTGGAGAATCCCCGAGTAAGGTCCTTCTGGGGTACGAACTGCCACGAAAAGACTCTTGGTCAAACCCGTCGTACATTCACCGCCGACGAGCCACCAGTCGTCCCCTACATCAATTTATCCAGGACCAACAGCGAAAATACGCCCCACGCGACAGACCAACACCAGTGATGTTCAACGAAGGAGACCGAGTGATGACTCGGAAACCACGCACCCAACATAGATTTTTCCTATCCCCCTCTTAGGACGGACCCTTTCGCATCATCAGAAAAGTATCAGACGAAATCTATGAGGTCGATAAAAACGGCACACAGTCCCCCCTCTATGTAGATGACATACGGCCTGCGCCCGCCGGTAACGAGGAGCCCCCAGATCCTGAAGAAGGTTATTCAACAAGCTCCTTAGATGATTCTGGAAACGATCCAGACTCCGAAGACGATGAACCACCACCGCCTTCCGACTCCGAATCCATTCAACCCTCCAAAAGGCCTCCTTCGCCCGTTCCTATTCCGAACTCAATTCCAGAAGCATCCCCTACCGTGGCAACGGAAGCCATCGTTCACGACGCGTCAAAAACACCAGAGCCAGGCCCATCGACATCGCTACCCCGACGAAAACGCCGAAGCTAGCTCATCATAAACCACCCGCCGAAACCACCTGATTCCGACGAAACCACAGAGGCCTCGGAAAAACAATCACCAGAAAACCAATAGCGAACCATCCAGACCGATAGTCCAAACCAACGGCCTGTACACATCGCCCCAGAAGACCACAGCACCACTCTCCCCCAGCAATCACTCCTAGAGGAAAATCGCGCCTCGAAAACGAGGGAGGGTGTTATAGTATGTTGCAACGGCGAAAAAGATCATACGAAAGGCAACCATTTCGCAGCAAAAATAAACTCTTGAAACGACTGTACATTCGCCCCGACAGACTGGCACCGGCTAAAATTAGGAAATTCACTATACCTGAGATCGAGACAACCCATTGGCCTGGAATCAAAAATCCGAAACCCCATTGGCCCTTTACCCCAGGTATAAATATAGCAGGTATCCCTGAGGGGTTAAAACCGAGCCGATTTTTGAAATCTGGATCAGTCGCTCTAGACCTGCGTCAAGTGAACATCAGTGCTTCGAAATAGTGTTTTGTGTAAAGTGCCCTTTGGCCATACAATTTTCAAAGCTCCTTTGAGCATACCACTCTACAGTGCTTCAAAATTTCCAGTACAGTTGCAAGCCGTCGCTCTGCACCTAAATCGCGCTTCGTTAAGTGCTTCTATAATTCCCACAGACAATAGTAGTGAATAGTATCTTCGCAAACCAGTTCATCGTCCTGCCAGTACCAAGATTAGTGAAATTCTCCGTCGCAACGAAACCAGTCTCGATTTTCCTGTTTTTGGAATATTTTCTCAAAATATTCCTGGCGCCCAAACATCAACTATCAACCACTATGCTACCTCATGCCTGGTCTTCCTGGATAGGTTCCCGAATCCATACACGCCCTGAGAACTAGCCGTCAACCCGATAAACGGACCTTTTTCCACATTTTCACGCACAAAAAGACGGAGAAAAAGGTCTTTCCGTCTACACTGGTAAGTTGTAACAGAAAGAAAATTTGAAGGTTAATAATAATCTTATTTCAGTTCAGAACAGTATGCCTTTTACGGTTGAGCAAGATGCCTTTATTTTAATGGCTCATCCTGAGGGTTGAGCTACCTACCAGGCGCGTCCCCGGGTGGCGGATAGGGGAAGCCATAGGGCTTCGGCTCTATGGCGAGGGTTGCTATAAGCAGGTCCACTGGGGCTAACCCCCTGGCTTGGGCCTTTTGCGAAAGCTCCCCCGCGGACCAGCTCCCACGTGTTTGTGCCGTGCGTGGCGACCCGTGTCGTCGGAGGAAGGGTGCCTGGTGGCTGAGCAGGCCGCGCCTGCAACACGTCACTTTGGTCTGGAATTCGGCTAGACGGGCGGCTGGGAACTAACCCACTCCCAGTCAATCGGCTGTGCTGTCCCGTCAGAGGGACAGTAGGGTGAGCTCTTGGGACAGGGGGGCGCGTAGGGGGCTGCAGAACTGGGCGTCGGTTGGCTGCGGCATTCAGGGATGCACAACCCTCTCACGTCGTTGTCCTGTTTCCGGGAGCTATATCTACCTGGTAGCCCTGGTGATTGCTATGCAACATCCCAAATTGAGGCTCCGTGGAGGGTGGGGAGCCAGGTAGATGAACAAAAACAATCCCGCATGGATAATTCAAATGCCAAAACCACCCAGGAAAAAGTGGACCGCCGATAAAGAAGGCTGAGCACCCGCAAGGTGTGCCACCTTCTCAGGCGCAACCACAGTCCAAGAAGGGAGGGCACCCACATGGAGCACCACCTTCCAAAAAGAGGATCAGGTCGGGGACTTCATCGGATACTACTCCGATGAAATATAAGAGGGCTAAACAGGCCCCCTCCGCCACTACCTACAGAGAAGCGGCCCTAGGACATCTTAGGGTTGCCATCATTGACAAGGATAATCCTTATGGGAAAATCAGGGTTGTCTGCGAGGATGACTTCACGCGGTCATGGCTAGCGGACGCAGTGGTAAGGCTGCGACCCTGGGAGGGCAGTGCCCTTACCGTGGTGCGCTCTGACCAGTTGCCAAGGCTGACGAAAGCCACACTCTGGATCCCCGTGGAAGCCGAAAGCGACCTCGAGGAGAAGGAAGTGGTAATTCGTCGCCTGGCACGTCAGAACCCCATGGTAAATGTGAGCAGGTGGTGCCTGTTCCACCACGAGGTCAAGGCCGCCCCGCGTGGCTATCTACTCGTCTTCGGCATAGGAGACGAGGATTTAAAAACCCTTGGGACAAGGGCGATGAAGGTGTTCTACATCTTCCAATCCCTTGTTCTCAAGGTAAAAACGAAACCTGGGCCGGTATCAACTGCCCCTGGACCACTGGAGCAGGAGCAGATGGAGATTGAGGCTGGAGAGGCGGAATTGCTTGCGAATGCAGCTGCCTCCTCAACTCCTCCATCCCTGGCTCAGGAAGCAGAGGAAACCCTCCCTTCCTCCTAGGAGGCCCGAGAGGATAAGCAACAGCCACCACAAGATGGTCAAGATGGTTGGTGATACCAAGGTAAGTGTTGTACAGTGTAACCTGCAACACAGTCGAGCGGCCACGGCTGCGTTATGCCGCCGTCTTGATGTGGAGCAGGATACACTGGCACTAATACAGGAACCCTGGATAGTCAAATCTAGGGTTTCGGGTCTAACCAAACTAACTGGGCGTATTTTCAGCACACCCAATACAGACAGGCCGAGGACGGCGATATACACCCCTCGCAACATCAAAACCCAACCACTACAACACCTTTCAACATCTGATCTGACTGCCGTGAAAGTAGATTGTGTAGTCAAGGGTAAACAGACTGTGGTTGTCATGGCATCAGTTTACCTCCCAGAGAATTCGGCCACCCCACCACCAACAAGGGAAATGGAGGAACTGGTGGCACACTGCCGCGCCCAGAATTGGGAACTCATCATGGCCTGTGACACTAATTCACACCATGTAGCCTGGGGCAGTGAAGACAACAACACAAGAGGTAAGTCATTATATGATTATATTAACGCAAGCAACCTTTATATAAGCAATAAAGGCTGCGTACCGACATTTGTTAACTCTAGAAGTCAGACATTAATAGACGTCACTTTAACTACGGCGTGTATATCTAAGGTAATCCGGAACTGGCATGTTGCAGACTCTGCTTCTATGTCAGATCATCGCTGGATAAATTTTGAGATTAATCTAACTAAGACTCCTTTAAAACTGTTCCGGGACCCTCGAGGAACTGACAAGGATAGATACCTATGTCACCTCCGGGAGAACCTGGCAGCGGTACAAGATCAGGAACCTAAGAATAATGGAGAGATTGAGGTATTTGTGGATACTGTACAATCTGCCATAAGGAAAGCCTTTATAACATCCTGCCCCCTCAGATCAGCCCAGCAGTCTGGTGCAACCGCCAGCTGGTGGAACCGGGAACTGAGCAAACTGAGGAAGAAGGCCAGGACATCATTTAATAGGGCAAAAATGACCAGGCAAGACTCAGACTGGGAACTATACAGAACCCACCTGAGACTTTTCAAAAATTAGTCAGGAAAAGACAAAGGGATGCTTGGAGAGCCTACTGCGAGGAGATTGAAGACTACTCGCAGACTGCTAGGCTATGTAAAGTCCTTGCAAAAGATAAAGACCATGATTTGGGTTTACTAACGAGAGAGGATGGTGAAAAAACCACTAATCTAAATGAAAGTCTAAAACTGCTGATGCAGACCCACTTCCCAGGATCCACACCGATGGAACTGGAAGAATGGTTAGACAAAACTGAGAATCAACCTTCGGTCATGGAATGGCAAATTGCCAACCAGACTGTTACTAAAGATAAAATAAGATGGGCAGTGCAAACCTTTTCACCCTTCAAATCACCAGGCATTGACGGCATTTATCCAGCCCTTTTACAATGGGGCTTGGATGCTTTAATGCCGCACCTGGAACGGATGTTTAGGCTGTGCCTTGCACACCTCTACATTCCGAAGATTTGGAGGGAAGTGAAGGTTGTGTTTATTCCCAAAACAGGTAGGTTGGACTACACCACCCCAAAGGCGTATCGGCCCATCAGCCTGTCCTCGTTTCTGTTGAAAACGATGGAGAAGCTGTGTGAACGATACATAAGGGACAGTGTACCGATGGGTAGACAGTCTCACCCTAACCAACATGCATACACTCCAGGGCGATCCACCGACACTGCCCTTCACCAAGTGGTGGGCAAGATCGAAAAATCACTGGACAATAAAGAGTCCACCCTGGGAGTATTCATAGATATATTTGAGCATTTGATAAAGCAACCTTCCCCAAAATAAATTCAGTTCTTGTGGAAAGAGGAGTCTCTCCTACCATCTGTGGTTGGATATCAAATATGCTCACTAAGAGCCATACAAATCAGTGTGGCGGATGCCTCCGTAAGAGGCATTGTTGCGACTGCCCGCAGGAGGTGTTTTATCACCACTGCTATGGAACTTGGTTCTGGACAGTCTCCTGCATCACCTCAACTCGGAAATTGGCATCTATACCATCGCTTATGCCGATGATCTTACCATGCTGATTAGTGGAAGGTTTGAAGGGATTCTTTGTCAAAGAATGCAAACAGCCCTAAGAGCCGTTGAAGAGTGGTGTGAGGATCATGCTCTGTCTGTTAACCCCAGGAAGACGGAAATGGTTCTCTTCACGAGGAAGAGGAAAATGGGGCCCATAAAGGCACCAACTCTCCTAAACACTACGTTAAGCTTCGAATCGGATGTGAAATACCTAGGAGTCACACTTGATTCGAAACTAACATGGAATCTTCACTTAGAGAGAAGACTAAAAAAGGCGTACATATCCTATGAGCAGTGCCGCAGAACCGGTGGTAAAACCTGGGGAATGAAACCAAGGGTGGTTATGTGGATATACACTGCCATTGTGAGACCAATGTTAGCCTATGGAGCTGTCGTCTGGTGGCCGAAAGTTCAACAGATGACAGCTAAACAAAAGCTCAGCCAGGTACAAAGGATTGCCTGCCTAAGCATAACTGGAGCTATGCGTACGACACCTACCATAGCAATGGAGGTGATGCTATGTCTACCACCTCTGGATATTTATCTAAGAGAAGTGGCTATGACAACTATGCTTCGCCTCAAAAATACTGGTATTATACCTGATGTAGGATGTGGAGAAGCTAGAAGTCGCCTGTGGAGTGGGGCCGTCAGGAAGATGCCCCTTTTGCAGGCAGACAATGACAGCATTTCTCCCAAGTTTGTGTTTGACAGACCCTACACGGTACTTATCAGAATCGAGGAGACCGCCAGTGAAGATGTTATCAACATCTACACGGACGGGTCAAAAAGGGAAGGAAGGTGCAGGATGTGGGATTTATTCCAGATCCTTGCATATTCGTTGTCAGTGGGCAATGGATAGGCATGCTACCGTAGTGCAAACGGAATTAGCAGGTATAACCATAGCCGCCAAAGAAATTGCCCGTAGAGATACAACGGGCAAAATCATCAGAATCTACACAGATAGTAGACAATCACTACTGATCTTACGTAATCATAAGATAACAACTAGGTCAGCATGGGAATGCCATCAGGCACTAGTAGTGGCCTCAGCTAACAACAGCGTATCTGTACGCTGGGTAAAGGGACACGACCGGTGCAATGGCAATAAAGTAGCTGACGAACTGGCTAGGAGTGCATCGGGTCTGAATATTCTCGGACCCGGTCCTCCAGTATACTTCCGTTGTCAGCATTTATTGAAATTATCAAAGGATACACCCACAAAGAGTTTAAGAAACGCTGGGATGAAGCAAATGGCTGCAATTTGGCAAAGGAGTCCCTAGGGTACCCCTGCAAGGATACAGCCAAAAGTACCTGGCTATGTCTAGGACAAGCCTCCGTCTAGTGACAGGTATTCAAACTGGACACTGCTGGTTAAGAAAGCACCTCTACAACATGAGGAAGTGTGATACACCTCTTTGTAGGGGTTGCGAACAGGAAGACGAGACAGTGCTCCATGCACTCTGTGAGTGCGCTGCCATCTCGTCAATAAGAGAGTCCGTGTTGGGAGAGCGATGGCCTTCTATGGCCTACATTAGAGAGATCCCCCTGAGCAGCGTCACCACCTTTTTCTCCTTGTTTGGTTGGCTGATGGCTTAGGTGGACTGATCTCCTAATGGGAGGAGGTACAATGGGCCCAATGGGGCCTAAGTGCTGTAGCCGTTTTTGCTACCCTCCCCTTAATTCCAGATTTAATGGCTCATTTTCGAAGTGGGACTAGAAATGAAGACGGGATGTGGACATACTCCTTACAATCTTGCATTGAGCAATTTATGACCGAGTTCCCAATCGCAAATATTTAGTATGACACATTCTCATACCGAAAGTGTACTATCGTCAAACGATTTGAAAATAAACAATGCATTTCCAGGCAGACCAACTGTACTGACAGAAGATGTCGTTGATAATATACAGCAACGAATAACTCAAAAGTCATACAAAATCTATATCAAAATTGTCTGCTCAGACAGGTATTTTTTTTATTAAGTTGATATAAATATTCACAAATTCATTTAGATTGCATCTCTAAAATATATCAATTTTGAAATTTTTATTTGAAACCGATATCGAATAGTTAATAACCAAAAAATTTTTATTTTTAGGACTCAGCTGGAACATGTCACAAGGCTTAAAAACAAACGGTTGCATTTACACCCATACAATGTAACTGTTGTGCAAGAATTACTTCCCGTTGACTATGGAAGACGATTACGCTATTGTGAATGGTTTCAAGAAAACATGAATCGTACTTATTGAACTTATCATTTTTCACTGACGAAGCATGGTTTCATTTATCTAGTTATGTAAATAGCAAAAATTATAGAACCTGGGCTGCAGAAAATCCTCATACATTTGTAGAAACCAGTTTACATCCCGTAAAAGTTGGTGTTTGGACAGCGATATCAAGAAGACGTATAGTAGGGCCCATATTCTTCTATGAAACTATAAATGCTGAAAGGTATCGAACCCTTATTTTAGAGCCATTTTTAGAACAGTTACATGATGACGAGCTGCAAGTAGGTTACGTTCAGCAAGAGGGAGCAACTGCACACACTGCAAGAGCAACAATTCAATATTTACAGCAATTTTATGGCAATCGCCTGATTAGTGCAGGTTTGTGGCCAGAAGGATTTAACTCCGTTGGATTATTTTTTTGTTTGGACATTTGAAAAACACTATATTTAAGACAGCGATACACACTATCGAAGAATTAGAAGCGGCAAATTATTCGAGAAATCAACAACATCACAGAAGAACAGCTACAAAATGTATTTGAAAATATGCACAGGAGGGTAAATTTATGCATAGCAAGTGAAGGGCACCATTTTGAACACAACATGTAATTATTTTAATTTGTTAATTTTTATTCAAGTGGCAAAATACCCAAGCAAAGATAAATAACTAAGAAATGCACAAATACATTGTTTTTAACACTACAATATGTAATGCTTTTATCCCAAATATTGTAAATAAATCTTAATACAGTAAAATATGTTTCTTTTACCCTGGAATACAATAAAGAAATCAGTTGTGTTCACATTATATACTCTTTGTTTTCATAAAAATTTCAATTTGTTCATTAACAAGAGAAGATTGGTAGTTTTCTCTCTTTAATAAAGTTAAAAACATTTCAAACGAAACAAATAAACATTATTTTCGTCAGTAACTGTGTAATATTAAATTTGATGTATTAAATTTCAGTAGTCGAACAATTTATTAGGTTATGTACTCAATTTCAAAAACAAATTTATTTAAATCAGTAATCCCTTCATCCACACCACTGACATCCACTGATGTTTAGGGATTTTCATGAACCTGCTATAAACTGTGCAATGTTGGTTGCATATGCGCGTAGGTCACGTGGCTTGGAATCATTTATGAAGGCTCTGTACTAGGATGAAGATAACCCAAGATTGTACACAAAAGAATAGAATATTCATTATATTGATTACCATAAGAATATTTATCTGAAGATGTCGTGCGGCTAGTGTCGAAGAAGTGGGCGTGGCTTATTTTTCAAATTCATATAAATACGGAGCGCATTTCGGCTCCGTTAGCAGACCTCGTTTAGCCCTACGTCACGCCGCAACGATACTTTGTTCAGACTATTCGGCTCTGCTCATTCACACTTACAAAATCTTTTATTTCCAAACAACTTAAATCTAAAACGAGACCATTCGGTCCACACACGCATATTACAAATATACCAAAAGAGGCATTACCCCCGACATACAAAAGAGGCATCCACTGCCCACAGAAAAGAGACATTTGTCCAATTGTGTTGTTCGAAAAGAGGCATTTGTTCAGGATTAATGGACTGTATTGATATTTTCTTTTAATTGTAGAACTAAATTTTTATTTGCATATAAGTACAGTATATTATATTAAGGGTTATGAAGGTATAATAATATTTCGAGTCCGATGCTTCCCTATGACTCGCACTCTGTCCTATTCCTCCTTCCTACTGAGTTGCCCGCATGCTGGGCGCTCACTGTCCCTTTGTAGAGTGGGGATTATGATGCGGTTAGCCTCGCTTCTAGTCTCAGTCTAGGTCACACGCGTTAACATGCCCCCCGCCTTGGAAGTAAAGGCTTTCAACGAACTAAAAAGTCACTGGTAAGGGACAAATTTTGGAAAAGGCACGACGCACTTCACCGTCTGTAGTCTTGATTGTAGCAACGCGATTAATTTTGTCACTTCCGGGGAACACTTCAATTATACGTTCTAAACGCCATCGCATGGGTGGGACGTTGTTTTCCTTGATGAGTACAAGCTGTCCAATTTGCAGTTGCCCACAGTTTTGCTTCCATTTGGAACGCTTTTGCAACTCGAGGACATACTCTCGACTCCAACGATTCCAGAAGTGCTGGTTGAGTAGTTGCAAATGTTGGTAATGGGAAAGTCTGTTCTCTGATATGCCTTGCACGCTTGGCTCAGGTATCGCAGTAAGGGGTCTCCCGACCAGAAAATGGGCTGGAGTTAAGGGAGAAAGGTCTTCCGGATCGGACGACAAGGGAGATAGAGGACGAGAGTTTAGTGTCGCCTCAATCTGGACAAGCAAAGTGTTAAAGTCTTCATATGTTAAAGCTACGTTACTTAGAATACGCCGTAGGTGATATTTTACAGTTTTGACGCCGGCTTCCCAGATACCTCCAAAGTGAGGTGAGCTGCTGGGTATGAAATGCCATCTTATATTAAATTCCGTGGTTTCTTCATTTATCTTTGTAGAGTTGTCTACGAGAAAATTACCCAATTCTTTAAGTGCGCCGACAAAGTTCGTACCATTGTCAGAGTACACGTCAGTGGGCCTGCCGCGTCTCGAAATGAAACGTTTTAAGACCTGTATGAATGATTGGCTAGTCAAATCGGTAACTACTTCCAAATGGATGGCTCGAGTAACAAAACAGACGAATAAGCAAATCCACCCTTTTGAAGTTTTACTTCCACGACCTTTCCGATCTTTTAATAAAAATGGACCAGCATAGTCCACGCCTGTTACAGCAAATGGTGGCGCTGGCTGTACGCGCGATGCAGGTAAGTCGCCCATAATTGGTTGTATCGGTTTAGAATTAAATCTAGCGCATTTTACGCAACTTCGTGTAACCTTTCGAGCTATGTTCCGTCCGCAGATTGGCCAAAAATTTTCTCTTACTTGAGCCAAAGGTAATTGTGGTCCAGCGTGTAATAAATTTTTGTGCTCAAATTCGAAGATTAACTGCGTAAGGTAATGTTTCGACGAAATTAAGGCTGGATGTTTTTGTTAAATGGAAAGTTTGAATTTTTTAGACGTCCACCAACGCGAATAATATTATCTTTATCCATGAATGGATTAAGACTCAAAATTTTGCTATCGGATTTAAGAGTTTTTTGTTGTGAAAGTCTAACATAGTCTATCGGGAATGATTGCCTTTGGGAGAATTTTATCAAAATTTTAAGTGATTGTTTGAGCTCATCGACACTTAATGGAGAAACGTTGCGTTCATTTGGTTTGCGACAATTGTTAATGAATCGTAACATATACGCCATAGTGCGTTTTATTTTAGAGAGGCTTGAAAATCTTTCAAACGGAAAATTGAATTCGTCTTTATGCGTCACAAGTAAATTACGTTTTCTTATGTCGGGTAAATCAAGATCGGTTAATTGTAAGTTTAAATTTGGCCATGCAGTATCATGTTCTTTCAACCATGTAGGTCCAGTCCACCATAAACCTAAATGTATGATGTTTTTAGGGCTAATTCCCTTGATACGAAATCTGCTGGATTGTCTTTCGTCGGTACGTGACGCCAGGCGCTCGGATCGGTATGTTTTGAATTTCTGCAACGCGGCTGTCTACAAATGGTTTTAATAAGTTCGGTGCTGTATGTAACCAACCCAACACAATGGTGGAATCTGACCAGAACACGACTTTATCTATATTAACACGTAATGAACGTTTGACCTTGATATACAATCGAGCTAATGTTAATGCTCCGCATAGTTCTAAGCGTGGCATTGTAAGTTTCTTTAATGGTGCCACCTTAGATTTTGCGCATAATAGTTGGATGGTACATTCATCATTAGCATTTGATGATTTTAAATAAATGCACGAGCCATACGCGACTTCTGAGGCGTCACAGAAACCGTGTAACTCTATTGACTTGGGATTATCACACAAAACTCGACGTGGAATTTTGAGATCATTTAAATGGACCAATTCCGATTTAAATTCAGACCATTCATGATGTATTTGGATTGGAAGTGACTCATCCCAGGTTAATTTTTCGGCCCATAATTTTTGTAATAAAATTTTTGCCTTTATCACAGATGGTGCTAAAAGTCCTAACGGATCAAAGATGGAAGCTATTTGAGATAAGATGGATCTTTTGTTTACTTTGTTTGAGCTAGTATCCTCGTGTAACTTTAAAGTATACGTTAAACTATCAACATCACACATCCATGTCAGATCTAATGTTTTATAATTTTGTTCCTTATTAATTGTAAATTCTAAATTATTTGAGGTTATATCGTTTGTCATGTCACTAACTACGCTCGGAACATTACAACGCCATTTCCTTAGCTCAAACCCGCCACTGGCTAAAATCTTAGAAATGTCTGCGCATAGAGCTTTAGCTTCTTCTGGCGTATCGGTGCCAGTTAAAAGGTCGTCGACGTACATGTCGGAAGAAATTATTTCAGATAATTTAGGATGTGATACTTTACATTGATTGGCTAATTCTTGTATGCACCGTATGGCAAGAAATGACGCGGATTTAAACCCATATGTAACGGTATTTAAGTTATAAATGCATAATTCAGAATTTGGATTTTCGCGCCAAATTATTTTTTGCAATTCTCGTTGTTCAGGCTTTACTAAAACCTGCCGGTACATCATTTTCACGTCGCTTGATAATATTATTCGATGTGTTCTAAACCGAAGAATAATAGACAGTAGGTCGTCCTGAATAACCGGGCCGGACATTTGCAGGTCGTTCAAAGACAATCCGGATGTCGTGCACGCGGAAGCATTGAAAACTACCCGCAACTTCGTTGTGAGGCTTGTTTCGCGGAGAACGCCATGATGCGGCATGTAATATTGTACATTGTCAGTGATCTTATCATCGCTCTTGGTCATATGACCTAATAATTCATATTCTCTGAGAAAATCTACATATAATTTACACAACCTATCATCTGATTGCAATTTATTTTCGAGTTGATAAAATCTTTTACTGCCAAATTACGTGACTCTCCTAATTTCTGCAAATTATCCTTAAATGGTATTGACACTATGAATCGCCCGTCGTTATCACGAGTAAAATTTTCACAAAAGTGAATTTCACAAAGTTCTTCCTCGATTGAACGAGGTTTTTTTGAATCTATTTCCTCGATTTCCCAGAATTTCGATAATTCGTCTTGAACGTTTATATTTTTAGAAAAATTGCAAACCGCCTTTTGCGTAAAATTATTGACCGGGCCTGCTATAATCCATCCGAATCGTGTTTTTTGTAATATCGGACTATCCGGGCCTAAACTTATCTGACCGACGCATAAAAGTTTCCAGAAAACGTCTGCTCCTATTAATATGTCTATCTTTTCAGGGATCTCGAAATTTGGATCAGCTAACTTTATATTACCAGGAATTTTCATATCAACTTTGTTTACTATTATATCTGGAAGTTTACCTGTAATTTGTTTAATAACGTAACAAGAAACATCAACATTAAAATCGTTACATGAAGAGTAGAATGTTACATTACATTTGTGACGAATTTGTGATACCAAATTATTTAAACCCTAGACTGACAAGTTTGAATCTATTTTATTTAATTTTAATTTATTTGCTAACTCTTCTGTCATAAAACTTGTTTGTGAACCCGAATCTAATAGCGCACGTGCTACATGCATAGTTCCCTTTGAATCGCCGACATAAATCTGAGCGGTTGATAATAATACGTTTTTTGTGAATGCAGATAACGAGGTGGCCGGTGCCTCTTTCTCTTTAGGAGCTACCGCCGCCGCCGTTTCAATGCCCGTATTATTTGCGTCTTTTATCGAATTTTCTTCGTGTAGTAACGTATTATGTCTCCCGCGACATTTTCTACAACCGCCGATTGATCTGCAATCTTTAACATGATGCCTTCCTTTTAAGCAATTGCTGCATAATTTTAATTCTCGTGCTTTAGCCATGCGATCCTTTACATCTAAACACAAAAAATCCTGGCAAGTGTAAATTAAGTGATCTTTTTTACAAATTATGCACACATTTAATGGCTGTTTTGAAAATAAACCGCGTGTCTGTTCTTTTTTTGTAAACCGCTTTTCCTGTACATTTGTTTCAACTGTTTCTAAAAGATCGGCTCTATTTTTTAGGAAAATTTTTAGATCCTCTAATGTAGGTGATGTAGTTAGCTCAGATTTGTATTTTTCCCATTCTTTGTTTGTCACACTATCTAGTTTACTAGTTACAATAAATATTATAAGTGTATCCCACGCATCTACTTGCTCGCCTAATTGCTTAAGACTTCGCAAATGTTTAAACACGTCATCACACAAGGTTCGAATTTTATTTGAAGATTCTCGTGAAATATTGTCTATATTGAATAAGGCTCTAACGTGATTTTGTACTAGTAATCGTTTGTTATCGAATCGGTCACATAAAATACTCCAGGCCATGTCATAGTTGTCTGAAGTTATTTGTATGGACTTTATTACCTGCGCCGCGGTACCTTCTAATGACGCTCGTAAGTATTGAAATTTAGATGTATTGCTTATTTGTCCAATAGAGTGAATTAACGAGTTGAATATGTCTCGAAATTCCATCCAGTGATCGTATGAACCGTTAAATTTGGGCAGCTGAATCGTAGGCAACTTTACACTTTCTTGTAATACGTTATGTATGCTGGAATGGGCAACGTTATTGTCTGAGACTGTATTTTCTTTTATTTTTTGCTCTAGCTTTAAAAATACTGATTTTGCTTTAGACATAACACTACAGAATTTTGTTTCGAATTCTTCACGTACAACGTAATGATCTTCGGGATTTGTGGCTACACATTCTAGTTCATTTTGTATGTCATCAAAATCCTTAATTATTTGCTCTCCCCTAATAATTCTTTGTTCTAGCTCCATATATTTTGCATCGTTTATAGTTTGATCTACATTAATTATGTCTTTATCTAAAGAGCTGACATATTTTTCAAAAGTTGTCAATCTGGCTTTAACGGATGAGCGTTTTTTAATTAAAGTTTGCTCCGACATTGTAAATAATATTTTTGCTTGTCAAGAATGAGTAGACACAACCCACAATATAGGATATGAATTGATAAGGACTTACCCAGTTCTAGTCGTTTTATTTTGTTTGTTTTTTGACGCCCTACCGTGCTTGAGTCTGTTGACCGCCTTGGATGCTGCGTCGTATTTCTACTTGGGTATCGTTTCTAACGCACAACCGGTGCTTGAATCTGTTGATCGCTGTGGCTGCTGCGTAGATTTCTTTGTTGAATGATCTGCAATCCGTGCTCGTACGGGACCAATTGATGTTCAGGATTAATGGACTGTATTGATATCTTCTTTTAATTGTAGAACTAAATTTTTATTTGCATATAAGTACAGTATATTATATTAAGGGTTATGAAGGTATAATAATATTTCGAGTCCGATGCTTCCCTATGACTCGCACTCTGTCCTATTCCTCCTTCCTACTGAGTTGCCCGCATGCTGGGCGCTCACTGTCCCTTTGTAGAGTGGGGATTATGATGCGGTTAGCCTCGCTTCTAGTCTCAGTCTAGGTCACACGCGTTAACAGCATTTAGCCCAAATAACCTATAAATAATATTAAAAGCACATATAAATCCACATCATGTCCGTCGGCGACGACCTCGAAGCCGTCCTACGAGCTAGCCGGAGGTGTCCTGGCAACGACGTCGCGCCCGCAGACAGCGACGAAGCCCAGCCTCGGCGACAAAAAATGTCGACGGAGACGACGAAAAATCCACTCCGTGGTTTTGTCTGGATGACCACGCCCGAAAACAGCGATCTGACCAATCCAGCCTGCGCGCGGAATCGCGGGCTAGCGAATTACATAAATACAGAGTATTTCAGAGCTCTCCAGCTTAGTCTGATTGCTATCGAGACAACTCTGTCTTACTACAAACGTCAGCTTAGTTCTCAGAAGCACTTCAGCGCGTGAACATCGACTTAGAAGATTTCCGGGCTACAGTTTTCTAAATTCCAAATCGTACCAGGTCGCGTACTTTGGCATTAACTTAATCGAGCAACGATACACCAAGCGTGGATTCGTCCGAGCATCAAGCCGACAAATTCCTCGCTTATAAGAATTCGAATGATATAATAGAAAGTAGGTCTGGGAAGTTATAATTAGTCGCTACGGCGCTAATTAGGTATATACAGGGTGTTATTACTTAACATAACACTTTTGTATAAAAAGATATTCGTAATATACAAAGAATTCGAAAGTGTGGTGCTTTTTAGCGCTTTCACTATAAAACATAGGACCGTGTGTCCCGAAGAAAGAAAACTTCAGAAAGAGGAAAAGAGAAGAAGTGTGAGGGTTAGTACAGCTCGAGCCTAAGGTTAGAGGAAGTATCGGTGCTGACCAACCGGTGGCTCGAAAACGGAGTGCTCTCACACTGAAGAACCAAGACATCGGAGGCATTGCACTAGGGTCGACGCCGGCGTCGCCCTAAGTCTCAGAAGCAACAAGACAGTAGCCTTCCCTTTCCACGACGGGTGCAGACAAATAAGCCGCCCCGAAAGTGGCTGGCCCAAGCCTGAAGACATAAAAATCAACGTATTACTATCACTTCTAAGAGAAATAAGAAACGAGCTTCGTTCGACAGGTGTAGTGGCAGCCGGGGCCACACGCGCCGTTCCTCGCGAAGGAAGGAAACCCATTCGACGTGTACGCGAGCTGCGAAACGTGAAACGCGACGCAAGCGCGAGGGATTAATTAGTATTCAGGGCTAAATTAATGTTTCTCGGGGGTCTCAGTCCAAATTAGCTTTTTTTTATAGCCGCGATGGAGTTGAATAGAAGACAAGAATATTAGGTTCTCGGTCGTGGCGGACCGAAGACTGAACGGTTGTGTTGACATTGTAATTTTAGTTTTAAACATTTTATTTATTAAATAATGGATAGTTGCGATATATTGGGACATATGCAGTTTTCCACAATTTTACTGATATTTTCTAGATTTGACAGAAATGCAATGGAGTTACAGTTATCGGACAAAATTTTCTAAATGAAAAACTGCCACGGGCGTATTCGAAGTTTTCTGTTAGTATTTCTTTCAATCAATTTTCTTGAAATAAGTGGGAAATTTATTAACTGCATCTACGCGAAGTGTGTATTTTGTGGCGAGTAATTCTGACGGACCTGGAATGAGTGAAAATGAAGTTTTGGCAGTTTGGAACGAAGGAACAAAAAACGAATGCAAAATACTGTAGCTAAATGGATTCACTGTTATCTATCAGGTACTTAGGTATTATTCAGGCTTATTCTATAACTCCAAATCGAATAGAAATGTGTTCCATCGAGTAGAGGTTAACTTGTAGAATTGGAATTCTTCGAAATCGGTATTCTGTAACTGTGTTTAACTCCTACTATCGAGATGTCTAATAGAAATCGATTTCGACCGGGCAAACGTTGTCGAAGTGCAATTTCGATATCGGAATGTGATGTAGCGCATGCGCATTGTCGATTTTTTAATTCTACTTCCTTTAGTTCCATCTTTTTGGTGAAACATCTCACTTTCTGGATTCGGTATTTTTATTTCCAGTAGTTTTTCCAAAATTTGTGCTGTTTGTTTTTGTCCTAAAGCATATGCCTCAGCTGCCTTCTGCAGATTATTTGGTTTTTCTAAAATAAAAGATACGAAGTTATACTACACCAATATATAATACATAAAATAAAAAAAGTTTCTTTCTGTTATGAATTTTTTGACGAATATTTTTTTAATTAATCGGCAGGTGTAAAATCATATTACTTTCTAGTGGTTAAATACGGTAATAAATACACAAATATTTGACATGTTACCTTGCTTTCTCCTTTTTACTTGTGAATATGCAGGTTCTCCTGGTCGTTTTGATGCACAAGGCGACTCATTTACGTCAATTACGATAGTGTCCAGTTCACAGTACTTAGGCTCCATTGAGCCCCTTGCGCAATTTGGTGTAGGTTCATCAACATTTATATTATTTACTTGTGTAACAGTGTCACACTTATCTACATCTTCGAAACCTACTTCATTTACGTCTGCACCTCTTACTGCTATCCATGACAACATTGACATTAATTTTTCTTCAGTTGAAGTTAATTTTTTTATATCCGCTTTGCCTCCATCAGTCTTCTGTTCTGATTTTAAACATTCCCTTGCCTTTTTTTTGTGTGGCACTTCCAATCAATAAAGGTCTAAAAAATAAAATTATGTACAATTATTTATTATAAATGTATCATATCAGTTTAACGCCTTTTAAAGAGATGTAGAAATAATTAAAATAACTTACTTTTTTCCATTGCATTTTTGATTTGTGTGGAACAGAACCTATAGCATTCAGTGATGATGTTAATTCATTCTACAATTTTTCTATCACATTGTTGTTGGCTTCTGAGGGCGTCTTACCATGAAGTAATATTTTATTCTCCGAAATAATATCTACCATATAAATGAGCTGCTCGGGTGATGTTTTTTCTTAGAAGGTGTAGCACACGACATGTCTTCAGATAGTCCTCTTGAGAGAATATAACAAACTAAATTTCTCCACAAAACTACTTGTAATAGAAATAAAATTTTATAAATTCCCTTAATTGGGTTTTTCTAAAATCTACATCTGGACAACAATTGTTACCGCTACATGTAAATATTTCAGTCATCATCACGTATTTGCATTAGTAAAAGCCATAAACGACCCATTTACTTTTACTATTATTTGATCAGGTTAGGTTCACTAAACGTCAGTTGGTCGTTAAAGGTCAAATTCGCATAATAAATGCGGGGTTGCCGTTGTACCGGAGGCTCGTCAGATAGACGTTCTCCTTTACGATTTGTTGGAACTTCTACATGAGTTACAGAATACCAATTTGTGCCAGGGATCAACGCGGTAGATATTCAACATTCCGATTTGTAAATATTACGATTCGATCTGTGCATTTCTATTCGATTTGTTAAAAGTTACAGAATAGGCCTGATTATTAATAAAAATGTTTACTTTCGTTGTTTCTACATTCGGGAACGTTGTGAGAAACGACCGCATGGTAGTTGACATAATATGTAGCCATCTTGGACGATGACTGATTGACATAGGCGCCGACTTTCCGTAGGAAAAAAGGGTTTTGCCCCATTTTTAAAACATCGAGCTAGAATTCCGAAATAAAATTGTTATTGTCTTTTAGGCCTCCCTGAGCACGTGGTTAAAATTTTTGTACTTAGTCATAGTTAAGCCTGTATTCGTTGTACAATCAAGTAGTGACAATTAAGTTTTTTTTTCTAAGTGACGTGATTCAAGGCTAAGTCAACGTAGAGGTTACAATGCCGGTAAAACTCTAAAATAAAATTCTTTTATAATTTCTAAACTATCTCTAATCTGTTTTTACTTTAATTATCCATTTGTTATGAACTACACATATACTCACTTTTTAACTGCTGTGATGTTTTGTTATGCCGAATAAATACAATATGTGAATAGTGCAACCATTGTCAGCAAAATGAAGGCCATGATCTGAATCAGAGTTCTGGATATGTTTGGTAGTGATATTCACATAATATTCTCCCTTGCCATTTCTTTTACTCTTGTACAACTATTGAAATAACTATGGCACTGTCGATTTGTTTTGACCTGTTGTTATCTACTTTCAACTTTTAACATTAGTTCTTAGTTATTCCACTCACCAAGAGATCTAATAAAATGCTTACATAGAATTTCCAGTAGTTCAAAAATGTTTTTAAAGAAGTACCATTATTCTTGCAGTAGATTATTGTACAAAAAAATGGTAAGGCTATAATTTAGCAAATTTTCTTTTAGCAATATCAGGTTTAACTATATGTTACTCTTTTAGAGTTATATTGTTAAAATTTAATATATTTTTTTCAAATCTATATATATATATAATAGAGATGTGATCAGAATAGTGTGCCATAAGTGTAATGTGTTAATAAGAGATATTATAGGCAATTGCTAGGCAACCAAGTCTTAGTCTAACAAATTACACTTATGCCATTTTTTTACTTATCCTCCACACTGGTGGATACAGATTCCTCAGGCATTGCATTCTTTTAATTTTAAGAATGTGTTCCAACAAAATATGTAAAAATATACTGCATAGTTGATTAAAAAAAAATAAAATTTGACATATTCCTGAAACTAAATACTCAGTTGTATTTTTATATGGATTAAAATCACAAGAGCATAATTCATAATGCATTCCTGTACTCTTTTTATATTAGAAGGTAAAGACTAGAAACAAGCTACATTGTTATATTTGTTTCCAAAACAAAAAATAGTGCTGATTAAGTTATCAATAATTAACAAATAATGTGAACATGCAAATTTTTTCATTTTCCTTAAAGGGCATCTCTATTAACAGGACATGGATGACAATACAGGGCCGTGCCGTGCTATAATGCGGCGAGTCGGCTGCATTAGACGCCACCGTAAAACAGGGCCGCCATCGAAAAGAGAGGGCGGCATATGCAGCAAAATAGAAATAGAATTGATTAGATGAGCATCCAATAGTTCACTGTGTTTATGCAACAGTGCAGTGCATTGGTGTATAGTGTAGACCTTTTTTTCTACTTTACATCACACCCACAAAATGTACCGCACGGCTCTGTCTCAAAAATGGTATATAGAGTAAAATCCATGATAAACAAAAAATATTATTGACAAAAAAATGAATTAAAAATAATAAGTGTTCTGTCAAATATATTCCTATTTCTAGCACAGTCAATTACTTTAAAAGTATCTTTGGGTAAAATTATTTCTTAATAGTGAGTTTTTATAAATACTAAATGCTCTTTCAAAAATTAACAGTAATGAATGTGAAATGAATTAAATGATATATATTTAAAACAATATGCATGTACAAAACAGACAAGCGCGCTATACACGTACATAATAATAATATTGACATGAGCTGGAGCTTTTAACTTTCAGCTTTACTTAAACTTATAGCTAATTCAAAATCAGCTTCTTCTTGCAATTGTCTTTTTTTTCGCTCTTCTTCTAATTTCAAACTCTCACAAGCTGCCCAAGCTAACTGCTGGTCCTCACTAAGTAGTTCAGAACTAACTGGAGCTGATGCTCTTCCACTAACACTAACAAAAGGAGCAGAATTGGGTAGTGGTACAGACTGCCTACCATCAAGTCCAAATGGATCAAAATTATCCTTTGTATTAAAATGGATACTGCTAAAGGCATCAGTTGATGTAGTACATTTTTTTTCATCTGTTGGAGGTTCGTCATCAAATGAAATATTACACAGATCTTCATAACGGTAATCTCGAAAAGGATCGTCAGTAAAATCAAGGCCTTTAACGGGCTGAACTTGGACCTTGGCAGTTGGCTTATTGGAAAACTGAAGAGGAGAGATGAGATTATTAAGGCTGAAATAATTATTTAAAAATATGTTAGTTCAAAGGCCTCTGCAACTTCACCTAAAATTAGTTAGGCTGGGAAATTTAACTAAATAATACTTGCGAATATATCTGGATCATGCAGGTGCCATCATACCAGTAACTTCAAATAAAAATAAAATTAAACATACGTAATAATAAAAATAAATTAAATTTTGAAGTACTTTTACTCTACTAGAATTTAAAGCTTCCATATTTAGTAATAAAAAACAACATAAAATAACTTGAAAATATTAAATTTTTTCTGATTTTTGCTCTCACAAATTTACATTAAATTAGAATTACTATACGTTTGGATTTTCTTAGACATTTTGGTTTTTCAAATAGCCGGGTTTTCTTTCATTCACTTGAGTTTTTTTAACAACTATAAGTTACGTACTTGATAATAATAAGTTCAGATATCTTAAATCACTAAATGTAGGTATTTATTTACATTATTCAAGTCGGTAGATGCAATTATAGAATATTACATCAAAAGTACAGTTTTTTTGAGTGAAAATAAATTAATTTAGCCAAGTAAATTTAAATATTTTAAGTTGGTGTTCAAAAATTTATAAAATAAAAATCATTAACTAGAACGTTGCATCACAGGGGCTAAAGATTAGTTGTACGCAAACTTGGGAACATTACTGTTAACAACATTATTTACAGTTTAGAACATGCACAAAAAATACAATTACTAAAACAGTTTATTCTGTAACCTTTAAATAAGTAGTAGTCCATTGAAATGTTACATTATTTTGGCCTTAGCGTGCATTTTTTAGAGGACGCAATTTTATTGTTTGGTTGTGAGGGCGGAGTCAAAAAAAGATTAACTTGAAGTTTGTGGGGTCACAACCCTCGAGGTTTGGCCGCCATCTTGGAAAAGGGGGTTAAATTGTTTTTAGCATTTATCAGGTAAACTATTGGTCATACAAAAATTTTGTAAAAACATTTTTTATTGCAATTGATTGTTTTTCTTTAACATCTTTGTTATTTTTGATTTTACAACAAAAAGTTCCTGGACTAAAATTGTAGAGGATTCAATTTGCAATAAAAAATGTTTTTTTAAAAAAAAATTGTATGACCAATAGTTTACCTGATAAATGCTAAAAATAATTTAACCCCCTTTTTCCAAAATGGCGTCCGAAGTTGGAGGGTTTCGACCCCACAAACTTCAAGTTAAGCTTTTTTTGATCCCCCCCTCACATCTTAACAATAAAACTGCGCCCTCTAAAAAATGCAACCCCAAATGTAACTTTTCAATGGACTCTAGGGAAAATTAGTGTCACTTCACAGCGCTGTAAAACCCAAACTAATGAATATAATAAGAAAAATATATAATAAAAATTCTTCGTTGAAAACCACTCTACAAAAATGCTCTGATGTCATTTTTTCCTAAATAAAAAAATAAATAAATTATGGCGTCCAAACGAAAATCTGTCCAAAAATTTTGATGGTTTTTCTTTAATATCTTTGTTATTTTTGATTTTACAACAAAAAGTTACTGAACTAAAATTGTAGAGGATTCAATTTGCAATAAAAAATGTTTTTACAAAATTTTTGTATGACCAATAGTTTACCTGATAATTGCTAAAAAAATTTAACCCCCTTTTCCAACATGGCAGCCAAACCTCGAGGGTTGTGACCCCACAAACTTCAAGTTAAGCTTTTTTTTACTCCCCCCTCACATCCAAACAATAAAATTGCGTCCTCTAAAAAATGCAACCCCAAATAATAATAATAATAATAAATGTAACTTTTCAATGGACTATAGTTGATGTGATGTAAAGGGAGATGAAAATAGCTGTTAATATTAAATTTCAAGTAGTATCAAAAATGTCGGATTACTTGTTCTTATGTAATTACCAAACATAACCAATAGGCAGGTTCGGCAATTTTTGTATTTTATTGAAATCAACTGAATATGCAATAAAAAAATAGTCTTACCAAATTTAAGATCAAAATATAAAAAATAAAGCAGTTTTGAGCACTTGAACATCTCCAACCGATGAGAGGCTACGTAACGTACCTGTATGCGAGACTAGGATGCGTGATGTCAGTCAGCTACCTACCTCGTGTCACCTGACGTGGACATTTATTACAGACTACGCGGCCGATTTTATCTAAGCAAGAAGTGACATGCCAGCAAGAGTGTGATGTTTTGTACCTAAATGTGTTAATACATACATACAGTATGCGCCAAAAGTATGGAATAAATTCAATAAAAACGAAACAATTATTTTTTGGGAAAAATCCTCGAACAGGTCGATTTTTAATTTAAAAAATACATATTTTAGCGTAAAATGCGATTTTCAAATGTCATTTGTTTTCGAGTAATGACGTCATCGATTTTTTTTAAATGACAACACCATATTTTTTTTCCTTGATTCTGAAAGATCGTTTAATTCTCTATCAGACAGTACTAAAATTTTGCCCTCTTACATAGGAAAGTTTTCGAGTAAATGACGATTGAATGTTAGAAAACGTAAATTTTATCCATAAAAAGTAACAATTCTGAGGTATGTAAAATAAAATACAATTGATTAAATTTTATACTTAAATTAAATGTTCGAATTGCCATCCACCAACTTCTTGACAATGCGCAAGTCTGTGAAGAAATTCTTCTTGCACATTATGAATGATTTCTGGGGTAACTCTGCGTATTTCGTCCCGAATGCGATTTTGAAGTTCTTCTAAATTACGTGGTTTATTAATGTACACTTTTGACTTCAAGTATCCCCATAAAAAATAGTCAAAGGTGTAAGATCTGGCGATTTTGCAGGCCATTCTATCGATCCGCGTCTGCCGATCCACCTTCCAGGAAAACAGTTGTCCAAAAAATCTCGTAAAGGGCGCGCATAGTGCGGAGGTGCACCGTCTTGCTGAAACCATATGGTATCGTCAGGAATGTCAGGGTCATTATCGTTAGGAAAAATTACTGCAAGGGCTGGAACAAGGTCATTTTCTAGAAACTCTAAATATCTTTGTCCTGTAAGGGTTCCTTCAAAGAAGAAAGGCCCTACTATTCTGTCGTCAACTATTCCAGCCCACACATTTAATTTCTGAGGGTGTTGGGTATGTGCCTCTGCCATCCAATGAGGATTTTCCCGACTCCAATATCTGCAAGTTTGACGGTTTACTGTACCATTCAGACAAAATGTGGCCTCATCCGAAAAAAGTATTTGCCGGTGTAAATTTCTATTTCCTTGACATAAATCCATTAGAATTTCGCAAAAGTGTAAGCGGCGATCGGGATCATCTTCATTGAGTTCCTGCACAAGTTGAATTTTGTAGGTATGATATTTTTCCTTCCTCAAGATACGTAGCACTGTGCTCTGACTAGTGTCATTGTGTAATGCAACCAATCGTGAAGAATTATGAGGATTTTCCACCATACTTATCAAAATGTTCTGTTTCTGATTTTCATTAATGCTTGGACGTCCAGGTTTTGGAATATTTACAACATTGCCAGTTTCTCTAAATTTAGACTCTACCTTGATTGGCTGATAGGGCGATCTGGATATTTTTCATTAAATAAATCGCAAACTTCCTGCTGAGTTCTAGTCATATTCCCGCATCCGATAAGAATTAAAATTTCAATTCTTTGAGTAACAGTTAAATGTGCCATAATACTTTAAATTGAATAATAATTTCTATGTCGCTTACAATACTTATTAGAAAGTCGGTGTGGCAATGACACTTTGCAAAGATTTTCACCTACGTGATCCATAAAAGAACTATGGAATTCGAAAAACTAAACTTGATAACGTTTTTGCTTTATTTTAATTGATTTACGTTTTCTAACGTTCAATCGTCATTTACTCGAAAACTTTCCTATGTAAGAGGGGAAAATTTTAGTACTATCTGACAGAGAATTAAACGATCTTTCAGAATCAAGGAAAAAAATATGGTGTTGCCATTTTAAAAAAAATCGATGACGTCATTACTCGAAAACAAATGACATTTGAAAATCGCATTTTACGCTAAAATATGTATTTTTTAAATTAAAAATCGACTTCGAGGATTTTTCCCAAAAAATAATTGTTTCGTTTTTATTGAATTTATTCCATACTTTTGGCGCATACTGTATATTTATTAAATCAAATGATATAGGTATATCTATTATTTATATTGTATAGGTATATGATGAGTAAAGAAGTTAAAAAAAAAAAAAAATCTCGATCGCTTTAGTGTACGTGTCGCAAAAGTGCTCCGGCATTAAAGTCCAATTTGAACCGTGCCGAGTTATTTTTGGGATACAAATAGTGTGAGTTTTGGTGGTGCAGGAAAGGGGCAAGCAGTCGAATAAGAAAATTTGGAAATAACAGAGTAAAAGTAAAAGAAAGACAGAAATTTTTCGGAGGTTAGTGAAAGTAGGTCATCAATAAGGTTCAGTGTTGCTTACAGAGATTGACAGAGAGTCTCCGATCGGTCGACGAGGACAGCTCTGTCACGCGCGTTAGGTAGGCAACCAGTAGTGCAAAGACGTATTGCAGAAGAAAATAACTGGGGTGCGTTAGCGAGCTGATGTCAAGTGAGATAGGCAACCAGTAGTGCAGAGACGTATTGCAGAAGAAAATAACTGGGGTGGTTTAGCGAGCTGGTGTCAAGTGAGATAGGCAACCAGTAGTGTCGGAAATGTTAAGGAAAACTGAAAAACCGGTGGTCAGTAAAAGGGTAACAAGGACACCCGAGCGAAGAAAGGAAGAGATTGAAATAGAAACCGAAAGTGATGCCAGTGGAACAGATAAGGGAAAGAAAAAGAGAAGTATGGAAGAAGTAGCGGAGGTATTCAGCAAAAACTAGCACGTTCGCCAGTAAAGAAAGGGGATATGGAGTACAACATGGAAAAGGTGCTGCGAATGCTGGAATGCTTAACACAGGAAGTAAAAGAGGTGAGAAGAGAAGAGAAAGAATATAGAGAGGAGATAAGACAACTCAGAGGAGAGATTGAGGACATGAGGCAGGAAAATAAGGCGCTTAGGGATAAGATGAGAGAGGTAGAAGAAAGAGTAGAGAGTATAGAGAAAAGGAAGAAAAATATAGTGGTGCAAGGCCTACAAATTAGAGAAAATTTAGATCAGAATGAGCTAAAAGGACAGATAGAAGAGTTTATAAGAAAGTCAATGCATATGGAGATTGGTACAAAAGGGGTAACGAAAATAGGAGTTAATGTATTTTTAGTAGAATTAAAAAACTAGAATTAAAAAAGCCAAAGAAGTGAGGATGGAAGGAAAGGTAGCAAAAGTAGGATATCAAAAACTCGTAATTGATAATGAGGTTTGGAAGTGGAATAATGATGCAAGCAGGCTAGAAAAAAAGGAAGCAAAAAACTAGATATATCACTCAGCATAAAAGAAAGATCGCTGGCAATGGACACGGTTATGAGAAAGGAAACGACATAAATAGAATCAGGAACAGAAAGTAAACAATACAGAACGAAGCTAGAAGGACGGAGAGGGGGAAGACAGAATAAGACGGAAAGCAAGAAGACACAAATCAAGAAAGAGGAATGAGAATGGGAACATGGAATGTAAGAGGGTTAAATGAGGAAGGATCATTAAAAATCCTAGAAAGAGAGGCAAATAGATTCAAAATGGACATAATAGCGATACAGGAGACGGACACATGGGAATTAGAAAATTATTTATTCTTTACGAGCGGAGGCGAAACAAGGCGATACGGAACAGCATTTTTAGTAAATAAAAATTTGAGGAATAAAATTTCTAAATTTGAAGCAATTTCAGATAGGTTATGTATGATTAAAATCAGAGAAGAAATAAACATAGAGATATTAAATATATATGCGCCAACAGAAGAAGAAAAAGATGAGTTTTATGAGAAGCTAGAAGAAAATTACGGAAAGCTGAATAAAAACACAGTAAGAATGGTGGTAGGGGATGCAAACGCAAAAATAGGGAGAGAAAGGATGTATGAAAGTATAGTAGGGACAGAAAGTAAACACCTAGAGAGAAAAGACATACATAAGGGGACCTGGATCTCTCCGGATGGAGCATATTCGAATCAAATTGATCATGTTTGCATAGATGAGAATCACAGAAGCTTAATAAAAAATGTTAGGTCATGCAGAGGGGCAGATATAGACTCGGATCACTATCTAGTAAGGATAGATTTGAAGATAAAAAAACCTATTAAAAGAAAAGGATTACAAAGGAAAAAAAGACAATTAGATATGGCGACATTACAAAATGAGAGAACCCAAAAGAAGTATGAAGAAGAGATAAGGAAAGGTTTGCAAGAAAACATACGGATATTGGAAGCAAATATAAATGAAGAGTGGATAAAGATCGAAAATGTCATACAAACAGCAAGTGAGAAAGTAATACCAAAAAAAGAGTTTGCAGGGAGGAAAAGATGGTGGGATGAGGAGTGTATAAGAGAGGCGGAGAAAAGAAATAAGCTAAGAATTAAAGCACTTCAGTCACTACAAGAGGAAGATAAGGAAAAATACAGGGAACAAAGACAAAAGGCAAAGAAAGTGTTTAGACAAAAGAAGAGAGCAGAGCAGGTTAAGAAAATAGAGGAAATAGAGCAACATTACAAGAGGAAAGAAATACGTAACTTCTACAGAGAGATAAAAAAGGGAAAAAAGATAATATATGTGAGAGATGAAAGTGGCAATCTAATTGGAGAGGAAACAGAGTGAGAGAAAGATGGAGGCAATACTTTGCAGATATGCTGAATGAAGAGAGTGTAAGGGAAGAAGAGGTGCACGAGGAGATGATACCGGGAAGAGAAGAGGAAGGGGAAGTAGAAGAACCTACAAAAAAGGAAATAGATATAATTATAGAAGCTTTAAAGAATAACAAAAGTCCAGGGAAAAACGGAATAACAGCAGAGAACATTAAGTACGCAGGAGAGGATTTAAGACAAAGAATATACGAAATGGTACGAATGATCTGAAGAAGAGAATGTATGCCTGAAGATTGGAGAGATGCTATGATTATACCAATCTTAAAAAAGGGAGATGCAACAGACTGCAGAAACTACAGGGGTATATCATTGTTAGATATAGGGTATAAAATTATGGCAACGTTAATAAAGCAGAGAATAGAACCTATAGCAGAACGACAAATAGGGGAGTATCAAGCAGGTTTTAGAAAGGGAAGGTCAACAACGGACCAAATCTTCATGGTGAAGGAAATGCTGACTACATGCTATGAGTATGGGATCAAAGCAATGGTTTTATTTGTGGACTTCAGGAAAGCATATGATTCGATCAAAAGGAATAAACTAAGTAAAATTCTGGAACAATTTGGGATACCAACTAAACTGATTAGGCTATTGAAAATGACCTTAGAAAATACTAAAGCCAAAGTACGAATAAAAGGTGAATGTTCGGAAGGCTTTACTATTGATACAGGACTGAGACAAGGAGACCCACTCTCAACGCTTCTTTTTAATTTAGTACTAGAAAAGGTCATAAGAGATAGTGAGTTGAACAGAGAAGGACACATATTGTTTAAAAGTCACCAAATAGTAAGTTATGCGGATGACGTGGCCATTATTGCTAGAGATAGTAGGGAATTAGAAGAAGTAACGAGAAAACTTGTGGAGGAAGCAAGTAAAGTGGGATTGCAGATAGATCAAGAGAAAAGTAAGCTGCTGAGAATAGGAGAACAAAAAAAGGATACAAATTTTAAATTGAGAACAGAGCATGGAGAGATGGAGTTTGAAGAAGTTCAAGAATATGGGTATTTGGGGGCGCTAATAACAGCTAACTGTGATGAGGAACAAGAAATAAATAGGAGAATAATAAAAGCAAACAGAAGTTCGGCAGCAGTCAACCACATATTGAAATCAAAAAATTTGTCCAGACGAGTAGAATGTATAAAACAATTTTGAGACCTACAGCGCTGTATGGTAGTGAAACCTGGGTTCTCAATAAGAAGTCAAGAGAAAACCTTTTAAGGTGGGAAAGGAAGATCTTAAGAAGAATTCTAGGTGGTAAGAGGACAGAGGAAGGCTATGTAAGGAGAAATAATGAGGAAATATATGGAATGTACCAGGCACCAACAATAGACGAATTTGTAAAAGCCAGGAGAGTGCAGTGGCTAGGGCATCTAGAACGTATGGAGGATGAAAGGGCAGTTAAGAAAATAGTAGGGAGTAAACCTAACTACAAGAAAAAAGAGGTAGACCGAGGAAGCGATGGAGAGAGGCAGTGGCAATAGATCTAAGGGAGAAAAATGTAACGGATTGGAAAAGAAAGGCGAAGGACAGAATGGAGTGGAGGAGAATAACACAGCTCTGGGCCTAAAAGGCCTGTAAACAGCTTTATATATATATGAGCGATTTCTTACATAGCACGAATATACTCATTAAAAACACATAAACTTAGATATCTACTAAATAAATTTTTACAATTACTACCTATATAATATTGGAAATATGTAAATTTTCCAAAAGTCAACTGCGCCATAGAATAGATGTGCTGTAAATTCAGCATCGCATTTTACAAGCACTTTTAATAATTATTTTGGAAGATCAAAAATCCAGATAGGCCACACAAAATATACTTTATTTTTTGAATTCTTTTGAAGCGTTTATAAATTTATTTGTGCGACATTTTAAAAAAATTCTCAACTGAAATTAATGTATTTAGAAAAAGTTTACCAAAGAACCCGTTGCAGTTTTACAAACACAAATTTTAATATAAACCAAAGTTCAAACCACAATGAATATTCACTTTGAATATGGTGCAAAGAATTTGCAATTTCAATGTTTTTTGTGTGAGAGTCTCTGAACAACAAAAAATTCAATAGCAATAGAATCGATTATCGTTTCATGAACTGATAATTTTCGAATATCACTTAGTAACGTAGGTATTAGGTATGATTTAAAAATGGACAAATGTAGTTGTGCTTATTTAACATCCGATTATACTTACTTCTTCTAAAAAATTGGTAGTAGCGGGAGCCATAGAAGATTTTTTTTATAGTTCAAGAAATTCGGCTTTAAAAAATTAATGAAACCAACTTGCCCAGAATAGGTTGCCGAACTCCCCGATCTCTAAATAGGTGTTAATAACCAAAACCTATTGTGCAAAATTTTATCAAATTGGGTTTTTTTAACATCGTCTTTTTCAAGTGGTACTTTTCAAGTATACCTGTCTATAGGTATGTAGGTATATCTTTGTACCTACTTAATATCTGGTTATCTGGACTTATTTTTTATGTTGTAATAATTTTTCTTAAAATGATAATTATAAAAATATTACTCTACTTTTATTTTACGTTGCATAAAACTTAGGTGTAACGAGGCGTAAAACGAGTAGGTGATACGTTGCGTTGAATACTGTTCGTGTTGGTTGGCTAAAAAATCATTTTTTTCGTCAAATAAACTTTTCCGAAAGCTTGACAACAACACAGAGTGTTCTTTTTGGATTAGCGCTTAGCACTGTTGACTGCAATCTCAAATACATCTCTGGTTTTTATATATATGCAACAAAAAACATATAGGTCAGACAGGTAGCTGTCTTAAAGACAGCAGGACTGTAACTCACAAGGGTGATGTAAGAGTTGGTAAATCCTCTTGTGCGTTAGCAAAACATGTAATTGATGACGGACATTCTTTTTCTTATGATGACGTCAGTATTTTGGATTCTGAAAACAATTTGTTTAAAAGAAATTTTTTAGAGATGTTTCATATTTATTCCGATAATAATTCTATTAATTCCAGGAAGGATGTTGATGGCCTCAGTGTGATCTATTCTTTTTTACTTACTCTCAATAATAATTCTAATAATAATAGTGACGTCGGTATTGGTCAGTCCTTTGCCGACACCCAGTAGGATTTCTTATTAAAAATTCTTTTCAGTACCCCCTTTTATGGACTTTCTTATATGGTATTGAGTTTTGGACGGTCTCCTTAATTCTGTTCTTTTCTTTTCTTATTCAAGGTTCCTAGTATTGCTAACAAAATTGTTAGGTTGGCAATAGTATATTTTTCAATTGTTCTATGTTGGGGTTGGTCAGCAGATCTAACTCTCTTCATTGGCTTAAGAATTTTTTGTTTATTCTAACCTATTTTTACTACCTTGGCCACCTGTTGTGGCTTAGATAAGTTTTTTCTCAAAATTTTTGTAATATGTTTGAGTAATCGGTGTTTATCCTGGTTTTGTACCAGTGTTTTAATAGTTACTTTTAATATTACACATGATGTAAGAAGTTGTTACATTGTGATGATGTTTTTTTGAAGTTTTCTGTTCTGATGGATAGTTCCATTTTTATTAATCTTAATATTTTTAAGTCCCTTTAACTTATCCTTTTACATTTTGATAATTATTATACGTTTTTGTAGTTTCCTAATGAAGAAGCAATAAAGGCTTCGAAAGCTTGAATAGAAATAATGAGTTTTCATTTTTCTTGCCTAGTGACTGCTATACCTGGTTAACTAATTTTAAAATAAACCATAAGTTTTGCATGCGTATCCATGCCTATACAGGATGATACAGAACTTATCTAAAAGAATTTGGGAATAGATGCGTCATGAAACATGGGGTCGATACAGTAATTTTTTTTATAAAATCCTTATAGTTTCCTAGTAAAACATTATTGAAGTTGAAGTATTTTCAACCTTTATATCGCTGGGCCACTGTAGTCTCTAGACAGGCGATTTCGAATATTGAAATCCCATTACTTTTTGTACGCACTAAAGTTTTTGTGACACCAGTGTTTACATTACTTTTTCAAGTGTCAAAAATGGCTTACGTGTATAGTAGCAACTCGGAGTTGATAGGTATCGTTTTAATTTATTACGCTGTGAAAATGATTTAGCAGAACGATTTCCCGAAAACATGTGCCAAATGCAATTACTTCTATCGCGGTGTACAGTGTGTGCAATGCAATGCAACGCGAGGGAATTTTGAAACAGAATAGTGGAAGAGACGGAGGTCCAGGACAACAGTGTGACATTGTATATACGACGCTCAATTATATCCGTACAGCATGTCCAAGCATTAACACCAAGGGATTGGACGAGGAGGACCGGTACCATGGCCGCCACGATCTCCTGACTTTAAATCATTTGGACTTCTTTTTGTGGGGATATTTAAAAAATGAAGTGTATCGCACCGAAGTGGATACATACTATTGATGATTTACGGAAACGTATCATAGTTGCCGCCAATAACTTACGAGTTCAAAACGGACAAGAAGCAGAAACATTTGTGTTAGTTTGTAGAAACTGGGTAAGACGGGCCCAAAATGTTGTAACATCAGGTATGTCAAACTATTTTATTAATTAAAACCACAAATTAAATCTATTAATAATTAATAACAATAGCGGGCAAAAACAGTTTAATTTGCTATATAAAATCGGCGTTATAAAATATTATTTATTTCTTTCCTTGAGCATTTCTTTCAATTTTTTGTCCGGTGGCAGATTGCCGCCTTATCAGGTTTTATAGTGGACCAGAATTCAGTGCCGTGCAGAACTGTATTTTTAAATTATTTTCGAACTGCCCTTTTCGATTATTTCTTTACAAAAGTTGTAATAGTCCCCTGTACACTCAGAATTTTTTTAGATGAGTTCTGAATCACTCTGTATAAAATTATAACAAAAATTCTAATAGCACAGTGGATACTTACAGGAAGTTCATTTATGCAATACCTGAAATTTCTAAAGTTTCTAATATTTACAATTTTTTTATTATGTAGCTTATAATTAAAAAAAGAAAAATATTGAAATTTAATTGCGCAACATTGAAAGTTGTAATTAGATATAGATATTATACTTACCTATCATTCAAAACTGCTTAGCGTTTGCATATTTTTTTGTAATTTTTAATTTTTATTGCATACATTGTACGTTTTTTATAATAAAGATCCTTAATCAAATCGCTCTGTACATTAGATCAATCTGAATATTATGATAAAGTATTTTCAATGAATAGGTAGGTATCTATATTTTTAATATCCAGCACCAACAAAAAGACAATGATAACAATATTAGCACAAAAAAATGAAATGTAAATTAATTCAAGTTAGCTACAGAAACTGCGTACATACTGATCTAATATTAGCCACTGAAGAGTTAAACAGGTCAAATTTGTTTTTAAATACAGTATTATATGTGTTACACATGACATACATTGGGGAATGTGAGAGTAAGTTGGTCCTTGATGTCTTAAGGTAAAACAGTGCATCGTTCCTCGTATCCACTCTTGGAACATGGAAACTTAAAGTTTCTAATAAAGTAGGACAATCAATTAAATTGTTAATCAACTTAAAAAGGAAGATTTCGGAGTGCATAACAAACCTATTTTCAAGACTAAATACGCCATGCCGCCTTAGCAACATATTAGGATTAGTGCCAATTTCCGGGTAAAATCCATCGAGTTTAAAAGACATGTACTTCAGAATTTTTTTCTGGATATTCTCCAGCTTATTGATAGTATTTGAATAATGTGAACTCCAAACTGTTCCAGCGTATTCTAACTTAGGAAGAACAAAAGCGCGATATAAGCTAAGTAACACACGACAGTCGGTAAAAGAACGTGAATTTCTAATAACAAATCCCAAGCTTTTGGAACATTCAGCTGTTAATTTGTTAATATGTTCTGTAAAGCTCAGACTCGAAGTAAAAAGCACACCTAGGTCTCTGATCTCAGTAACTCTAGATAAAGGGGAACCAGCGATGGAATAACTGTTATACAGATAATTAACTTTCCGAGTAAATGTCATAACATGGTATTTACTAATGTTAAGAGAAAGATTGTTATCTATACACCAAGTATTTATATTATCTAGCGAAGTTTGCAATTTCTGGGCATCGCAATATGAATAAATTTTAGTAAATATATTCATATCATCAGCGTACATGAGACAGTTAACATCATGTGATTGAAATATATCATTGATAAAAATTATAAAGAGGAAGGGCCGTAAACAGGATCCTTGGGGAACCCCTGACAACGATAAAAACTTTGGAGATCTGAGATTGCGAATTTCGACAAATTGCGTGCGCAATGAAAGATAAGATTTAAGTAGCAGAAGTAAGTTATCTGGAAACCCCATAGTGCCCAGTTTATTCATCAAGATTACGTGATCAAGTATATCAAACACTTTACTGAAGTCGATATAGACAACGTCTACTTGAAGACCAGCATCCAGGGTTTCGCTAAGATATTGAGTGAAACAGAGAAGGTTAGTTGTAGTCGACCGAGTTTTCATAAAACCATGTTGTGCAAAGCCAATTGCATTGTCTGTGAATATTATAGTAAAATGTGTTGTGAAGTATTATTTCAAAGACTTTTGAGAAATTATAAATTATGGCTATCGGCCTATAATTAACAACAATATTTGATTTACCTTTCTTATGAATGGGACAAATCTTGGAAATCTTCCAGGTGTCGGGATATACACAAGTTTCCAGAGATAGATTCAATAATATTGTTAATGGGGCTGCTAGAACATAAGCACAATCACGCACAAGAAAAGAAGGAATATGATCTGGTCTAGAAGTCAACTTAGGCTTGAGCTTTTTCATTGCAGATACTATTTCCGACTCTGAAATATTCTTGAGGAGAAACACGTTTTCATGATTTATGTCCTCTAATGTACTGTTATCTGATGAAGCAGATGGAAGAAAATTAGATTTAAAAAACTCAGCAAACGTATTAACAATATCCCGATGATCATGAATTTCTCTATTTTGGTAGGACATAGACATAGGTACGGACTGATGGCCTTTCATACAGTTAACAAATGACCAAAACTCATCAAACGTATTAACAATATCCCGATGATCATGAATTTCTCTATTTTGGTAGGACATAGACATAGGTACGGACTGATGGCCTTTCATACAGTTAACAAATTACCAAAACTTTTTGGATCTTTTGTTACATTTATTTGGATATCCAACAGAAAACTCCTATGAGAAATTGCAATATCACGTTTAACTTTGGCACGCAGCTCAGAAAATCTTTGATAAACGTCAGGATTTTTAGATCTAATGAATTGTTTATGCAATTGAAGCTTTTTTCTCAAGTCGGAAATTATATCTTTAGAAAACCACGGTGGATATTTTCTAGGCCTAGGAGAAACTTTAGGCACATACATGTCAAAAATTGTATATAAACGTTTGTAGAACTCTTCACAAGCAAAATTACAGTCACAAAAGTCACAAAAAAATGTTGAGAAAACAAAAAGAATGTTGACTATGAGTGATACTGACTAGATAACCTATATACTTAGGTCTAGCACTAACAGATCGCGGGCACTTTTTACGCAAAACCCGCCTGGTATCTATCGGGGAATTGTACGCGACGCGCAGGGCGCGTTTTCGGTTCCTCCGCGGTGCTGTCGGCGACATGTGGCTCGCTCCTTGACGTTGACGGTGTGGTTTTTTCCTCGCTGCTGCACAGTTCTGATATACTTAGTTCGTCGTTCTCCACGTGAATATACGCGGGTTTAAGTCGGTCAATAGATATGTTCACTCCACGACCGCGGGTGGAGACGGTGTAAAATTTGTCGTGTCGAGAAGTCACCGGGTAGGGTCCTTCATATGGTTGCTGGAGGGCTCGTTTGGGACTGTCGACGCGCACAAAAACGTGCGAGCAGGAAGTCTTTAAACACAAACGTTTTTTGCGGTCTGTGTCTGGTGGCTTGTACAGGTTTAAGTTTAGACATGTGTCTTCTTTAACGGGCAATAAATTCGGTGGAGTTGTCGTTTGCCGGAGTCGGAGTCAGAAATTCTCCTGGAAGTCGTATAGACTCGCCGAATACCATTTCACCTACTGTTGCCTTGAGATGCCGATTAAGACGGTGGGTAGGATCTCGGTCCAGTTTTCCGTTTCGTGACACCTGCTGCTTTGTGTTGTCTGTGAAAACGCTCCACCATGCCATTGGCGGCTGGGTGATACGCGGTTGTGCGCCAGTGTGTCGTTCCGGTAATTTTTGTTAATTCGCGGAAAACATTTGACCCTAGCTGCCGACCTTGGTCCGTGGTGATACGTAGGGGTACACCGTAGCGTACAATCCATCCCTCGTACAACGTTCGCGCGACGGTTTCGGCTGTAATGTCCGCGATCGGGAACACTTCCGGCCAGTGTGAAACGCGGTCAATACATGTCCGCCACTAGCAAAAACCATGGGAATATTGCAATGGTCCTACTAGGTCTACGTGTATGTGTTCAAATCGCGCACTTTCGAACAGAACCTCGCCGACGGGGCTTGATATGTGCCTGTTTACTTTGGCACTGCATGCATTCGCGAGTGCATTGCCTGCAATCGCGTTGTACAAATGGCCACACGTAACGTCGCGCGACTAGACGTGCGCTTGCTCGCGCCCCGGGGTGTAACAGGTTATGCAGAGAAAAGAACACCTGTCTCCGGAATTCTTGGGTAACATTTGGGTGCGCAATGTTTGTCGACACGTCACAAACGAGTGGTGTTTGTGAACCTGGAATTGTCACTTCGCGTAACTGTAATGACGTACCGACGCGCTGTAATTCGCGTAGTTCATTGTCGTTTTCCTGTGCGCGGGCTAAGGCTTCGAAGTTTATAGCTTCGCCTATCGATTCTACACGCAATAATGTGTCGGCTACTACGTTGTCCTTGCCTGCGATGTGCCTGATGTCCGTGGTGAACTGGCCTAGAAAGTCCAGGTATCTGAATTGTCGCGGGGAACATTTGTCAAGTTTTTGTTTGAACGTGAATGTTAGGAGTTTATGGTCGGTGAAAATACTGAAATTTCGACCCTCAACCATGTGCCTGAAATGTTTCACAGCTTTGTAGATTGTCCATAGTTCGCGGTCAAAAGCACTGAATTTCTTCTGTGACTCACTCATATTTTTGGAGAAGAATGTTAGAGGTTCCCAACCGTTAGGTGATAGTTGTTGCAGCGATTCCTCGGCCGCCCAGTCAGACGCTCGGTGAAGATCGTGAGAGGTAGTTGCGGGTCCGGGTGTGCTAGCACTGTAGCCTGCGCCAACGCTTCTTTGCAGTTGGAAAATGCATTTTCTAGCTCGTTCGAGCAAGTTATGGGGGTTTTCTTAGATATTCTGGGTCCCGATAGACACTTATTTAGCGGCGATTGTAGCTTTGATGCGTGTGGGATGAATCGTCGGTGAAAGTTCAACATACCTAGAAAACGGCGGAGTTGGGTTACAGTCTGTGGTTTTGGAAACTCGCTAATTGCGCGAAATCGCTCATGGAGCGGTCACACGCCTCCTGCGCTCACTGTGTAGCCGAGAAATTGAACTTCATGTTTTCCAAAAACACATTTTGTTGGATTTTCCACGACACCGAACTCGTTTAAACGGGATAAAAGTTTGTGTAGATGCTTCTCGTGCTCGTCTTCAGACGACGACGCGACGAGAATGCCATCTATATACACATACGCAAACTCTAGGCCGCGAAGTACCTCGTCCATAAACCCTTGGAAAGTCTGGGCTGCATTGCGGAGCCTGAACGTCATTGCGGGAAATTCAAACAGTCCAAACGCCGTTATGATAGCTGTTTTCGCGCCGTCTTCGGGGTGTACCGGGATTTGGTGATAAGCGCGCATCAGGTCTATTGTTGAAAACACCATTTTCTGCGCGAGACTTTGTGCCAAATCCTTGATGTGTGGGATTGGGTATTTGTCTGGGACGATCCTCGCGTTTAACGCTCGGTAGCCGCCGCACGGACGCCACTCGCCTGATTTTTTTCGTGTGAGATGTAGCGGGGCGGCCCAACAGCTGTCCGACGGTCGCGCGACGCCGAGTTTTAACATTGTTTGAAACTCTTTTTTGGCGTCCTTCAGTCTGTCCGGCGCTAGGCGTCTGGCTTTGGCTGACGTGGGTGAACCGGGCGTCGTCTTGATATAGTGGACGATAGAGTGTTTTACCTGGCTTGGTAGTTCACTGCGTTTTGACAACTCCGGGAATTTCGCGAGTATGCGGTGATATTTTGTGTCGCCATATACGACTTTTATGTGTGCGGCATCCTCACGCAGTCCGAGATGTCCGCTGGTGCAGAGGTTTGTGAGGCTGTCGACTAAACGTAGGCGCTTCAGATCAACGAGCAATCCGTAATGTGCGAGAAAATCGGCGCCTATGATTGATAGCGTCACATCGCATTTCATAGAAAATCGTATGCGACATGGACCGATATAAATTAGAGAATCGGTTCTCAGCCGAGTTTAGATTACACGTATTTTATATGATGATTGATAACGATAACACTGAATTTTCATATACTCTTTCAGTGAATTGTAAAATGAACGCCGACGTACAGAATGTCCCCCAATTGACTGCAATGTACAAGTAAAATGAAGTATTTTTTTTTAATTACGAATGTATGTGATGTTTGGGAAACCAGGCCTACTTGATTATAAAGTAATTTGTATATATTTTTCTTTATAAAAATCAAGTACTTAAACCCTAACAGGACTAGCAGCATTGGCTTTATAAGTTTCGGTATAAAAATTAATGCTAGCAGGAGTCAAACTAATTTTTTGTTTAGGTAAAATATCTTTTCTATAAAAGATATGGGAATATTGTATATAAAAATTATTCAGAATTAAAAATGATCACTTTGTACCAAATTTGAAACCAATCGGTCTAGTTCATTTGCATTTTTTGTGCATTCCTATGCATCGTTTTCTTGAGAGATGTGAAAAATTTTCCGGGACAAATTTTTCTGGATTCCCATGTGTTCGGATCATATGTTGGATTTCAAAATAATATACTAGGTGCGTAGAAGTACCTACTTTGATTTTTTTCTTGTATGCTTACACTGGTAAATTGGTATTTTTTATTACATATAACAAAAACGGACATAACTTATTAATCTGATTTTAAAAAATCTTTTACAAGTCAAAAAAAAACGAGTAAAAACAAAGAAGGCCTGGTTGTTTTCAAATTTGGCAAAGTTATAGTTTTCCAAACAATTTTCCCTAATACAATTTTCGACATTCTTTACAAAACAATTTACCTAAACAAAAATAGGCTTTTTGTCTAGGTACTAAATTACCTACTTAATTTAAAGAAAAACAAAATTGTGTCAAAAATTACTTCCTAATCAAACTGACCTAATCCCCAAATGTCAAATTTCAACTCAATTGTTTTTTGTTTTTGTAAATTTACTCTTAGAGTGATGAGTGATCTATTGAATGCAGAACACCTCTCTTAAAGTTTTATTTGTTATACGATTTAAATTATATTTTTTTCAATAATAGAGGTTCAATAACTCTGGTGCTAAATTTCAGAATGAAATTTCAATTTTCAAGGCCAACTTCTAATTTTTTCAAGCGCAAAAATCCAAAAAAAGTCATAAAATGGGTATGACCCAAATTAAAATATATACCGGGTGTTCCCTCTAAGATTTTCGGTGCTTATATTTCAGAAACTATCATAGCCAGTGCGACGAGATTTAGTATACAGACTCTAGATGACACGTAAAATTTGATGAAAATATCAATTCTTATACAGAGTGTTCCATTTTTTTAGGAAATCGATTTCATTTCGATTTTTTGGTAGTTAACCCCGCTAAAACTTATGTTTAAATTGAAATATACTTAATTATGAACACATTCTGAAAAATAAACATTCAAAAATGTTTAAATTTAACATAAAAACGCCTCCAAAAAGTAATCAAATTTCATTGTTTTGTCATGTAAAACGTGTATAGCCTTGAGCCAGACTTACACAGACGAACTAACATCACAGCATAAATAAATACAGCAGTGAATCTCCTAGTTGGCGGGCAAGTTAGCGCAGCCAACATCGCGCAGGTAGCAGCCATCTTGTTGGGCTAACCAGCATCATTTTAACTGCCCGTTGTGTCCCGAACTGTTTGTGTGTCAAAAAAGTGAGGTTATCAGTAATATCTGTGGTGATATTTCAAGTGTTTCATTTTACTGTTTATCGTGTTATTTTGTGGTGTGTGTTTTAGAACTTACAACTTTTTTCGACGATGCAACGAACTTCGAGAGGTTATAATGCTTGTGCAGCAGTTCGCTGTACAAACAATCAAAAGAACTGTAAATTAAGTTTCTTTAGATTTCCAAAAGATATTCATCGGTAAGTAAACAAATTTGTTTCGAAGATCACTATAAAGTAAAATTACTATAAAAAACCAACATTCTAGATAACTGGGGGGTTGTAAGTTTTCAATCAGGAAAAACGATTAATTTTAGTACATAAACAAGGTTAATAGTAATACAACATAACATTCTCTTTTTTTAGTGCTAGAAGATGGGCCATAGCTTGTGGTAAACAAAATTTGCTGGAAAAAGACGATTTGTACACCAGTTATAGATTATGTGGTGCACACATTGAAAATCATATGTTTTTAAATGACTTCAAAAATAGATTACATCAAAATGTTACTCCCACAATATTTTATCAGTTGGAGGGTTCTTCACCTTCACATCAAGGGCAATCTGCAGACGAAATTGAAAAGGGTTTTTCTTCAATCACTTTGATGTTTTAAACAGCGGATTATTCTACGAAAGGTATTTTTTTTTTTAATTTTAAACATAATGTACTGAATTTTTGTTAGCTTTATAATATACAGGGTGTTCTCTAAGTCCACATTCACAATTTAAGGAAGTTGTGTAAACATATTTTTCTGTTCTATTCTTTTTTGTTTGTTTTAATAAATTGCAGTGTCAAATTAGACAAAATTATTAAATTATTAAACATTATTTTTAAAAGTTTGTGTCAGTATTTTATGTAATCAAACTACAAATATCCATTAGCCAATGGTGTATATTCTGGGAGCCAATAAAACCTATGCAAAAAACAAATTAACTTATCAATAATGTCTATGATTACAGCTAAAAGGGTGTCAGCTTTGACTGAGGAGAATCCTGTTATTCCAGTGAAGATTCCCAAAATTGTGGATTTAGTGGAGGGTACGTTATTTTATTAGTATCAATTTTAAAATGTTACATTTATTAGATGTACTTTCTTTTTCTCATATTTTTAGCTTATTCATATACCTATAAACCGTTAGATATACTGTTGTATTTAGTTTTAGTTAATATGCATGTATACCTATATTTGTTTGTAACTTTCTCTATTTTAATGTTTGCTTTTTTGTCACAAAAACATATAATCAGTTTTAATTTTTTTATATTATACAAAGAGTTCAATTTATATTATCAAAATAATCAATATGATATAGTATGTTTGGCGTTGGATTCAAACTAGGCATTTTTTTCTTTTTCAGATACTATGACACCACTAACTATTGACATCAAGACGGAAGATGCAACTGTAGATTTACTTTCACCAGTAAGAAGTACCCAAACTCCAAGTACGCTCACTTCAAATACACCACAAAAATAAAATTATAAAAATAAAATTAAACAATTGCAACGGGAAAATGCTCAATTAAGGGAACAAGAAGAAAATATTGCACAACAAAAACATATTGAAAATATTAGTTTAGAAGAGTTTCAACAATTAACTTATAAATTCTGTCCCAGAGAACTTGCAGCTTTTATAAATATACAATTATCGCAAATACAGATAAAGCCCAAAGGACGTTTACATTAAATAGAGATTTATGTGAGAGATGAAAAGTTGCGGCAAGAATTCAGATGACTTACGTCATACGAACAAATGAATAATTCATTGCATTTTCACTAAAAAAATGTAAGAAACTGCAACTGAGAATATTAAAACTATAATATGCTACACTAAATGTATGCCTTATATATTACACTAAATTACAAAAAATAATTGTTTTTTACGCGATAAACTATCGAAAGTCGTCTGAATTCTTGCCGCAACTATAGTTGCAATTATACACGGAAATTTATAATTTTGACGCTTACATGTTTCTTCAAAATTCAGTTTAACCAAAGCCTTAAAAGTAATTGTAATTACATGTAATCTTAAAATTATTGTTGTACATAAAAACAGTAAATTTTATTTTGTGTGGCAGCTTAGCTGAATTATTGGTTTCAATATAGTACTTTTGTCACCTTTAGTACAATACATACATACACTCGTAAATTTACATCAAATTTAAGTATAACCGTAAATAAAGTTGCCTCTGTGCATGTGTACTAGTAATTTGTTACAGTTACATGTATGTACTCCACATCTTAAAGTTAATTAACGAATGTTTGTTTTATTCGTACTTCATTATATACTTGTTTAAATTTTTGTAAATGAATTCACTCGTGTATTAATAGAAATAAAATTTTATTTTTATTATCATTATACCTGAAAATACTATTGTATTTGATAACTTTTGTATGAATAAATAAATAAATAATAAAGTATTTCATTTACTGATGTAGATAATTAAGAATATACATATATATATATATATAGGGTTAACTATGACTTAGTACAAATATTTTAAGAGGGGATAGGGAAAAATAAGAATTAACGGAATCACCCTTCAAAAAAATTCCAAACTTATTTATAAAGCCAAAATAAACGTTTTATAGTTATTAAATAAAGGAATATGTGTCGGGTACAGATATTTTCCCACAATATAGTTCGCCGGTTTGTTTTTCTAGGTTATGGGACAAGACTGCGGGTGCACCCATTCCTTTTGTCTGATTTTCTTATAATTAATAGGCATTTAATCTAATTGTACCTATGGGAAATGTATTTTATCGGTAGTGAGTGGCTGTAATGAGCGAATATGTAGCTTTACCAGTTTATAATGAAAAACGAATGCAAAATACTGGAGCTAACTGGATTAACTGTTACCTATCTATCAGGTATTATTACTAATGAGAATGTTAATTTTTGTCGTTTCTACATTTACAAACGCTACACAAAGACGACAGCATGGTAGTTGACATTGTTGACAGATGTAAGCTTTATCTATGAATCTAAGCCATCTCAGTCGATTCTTATCATGGGCGCCGACTTTCCGTAGGAAAAAAGGGTTTTGCCCCATATTTTAAATATCGAGCTAAAATTCTGGAATAATTTTTTTATTGTCTTTTAGGCCTCCCTGAGCACGTGGTTACATTTTTTGTATTTAGTCATAGTTAACCCTGTATATATACAGCCCGGGGGTGCGAAGTCGGGTTCGGTCCTTCGGTTGTCTGTTATGCGTATTTTGGTTGGTTATATATATATATGGTTGTAAAATTTCTCCGGGTTCCTTTCCGCGATGAATCTGCATGGTCTTCAAAAGAACCATTTGTTTGACAACGTTTCGGTAAAATCTCATTTACCATATTCAGGTCTTCTTACTTCTGCTTCGCGTTACTACGTTCGGCTTACTGGTGTGTGGTTTTCTTCGCATGGCTGCGCGTAACGGGTCTTGCGTTTAACGGTGCTGTAGGTTCTTGTGTTCTGCTTGGCCTACTCTCAGCGTTACGTATCACTGGTTTAGTGATCTTTTTGGTTTCCAGGACAGGTCTCCAAGCTGTTGGTAATCTTTGGGTATCGTCACGCGTATTGAGATTTTGAGAATGTTTTTCAATTTCGATGGGCTCTCTAATTATTCTTTTTGCCTTATGCTCCATTCTTGCTAGTACTTTGGTATTATCGAAATCAATCTGGCGGCCAGTGTCTTTTACATGTTGAGCTAATGACGTTTTGAAGTTTTTTCATTTTTCTGGACAGCATTCCGATGTTCTTCTTTCCGAGTTTGAATTCTTCTGCTAGTTTGTCCAATGTACGTCTTCTCACAGTCTCCGCAAGGAACTTCATATACTCCTTGGTCTTCTAGAGGAATGTTTGTTTTGGCTGATAATAGCATATTACCAATCTTCCTGTCCGTGTTGAAGATGGTTTCTATTTTATTTCGATACAAGAAGTCTTACTCAAATTCCACAGGCTTCGAAAGCTTTTATTTTTTTCTTGCCTATGTAGCTGCTATATAGTGAAAGAGGTTTATATATATAGTGAAAGAGGTTTACCCAACTGGTAAGTTAAGGAATATACTTGAACAATTAATTAATCCAGGTATAGCAGCCACATAGGCAAGAAAAAAATAAAAGCTTTCGAAGCCTGTGGAATTTGAGTAAGACTTCTTGTAATCGTGGACTATTTCCACTTACTGTGTAATTTGATTTGATTAGATACGTTAGACTAGAGGGAGAAAGCGTCCGCTCTCGACAACGTCTTGCTAACTAGTGTCTGTCTGCTTCACATATCATTTTTACTGCGCATATGAGCACGCAGGCTCGCGCCAGCTTGTTTAATTTTCAATTTGTATACAATATGCAACATGCCGCCCGCCTAGTCATGGCTAGGCTGTCAACAGAATACAATCTGAAAATATGATAAATGGACATAATCAGTTAATTAGAGTCATTCATCGGAATTATACATATATTTGTTACCGCACGTTTAACCTTTGCGTCAGCACACTGCACAGACACCACTCTCGCATATCCATCGGTACCGGGATACAGCTCAACGAAACGTCCCATTCGCCATCATAGAGGGGGTAAATTGTCATCCTGGACAATGACCAATGAGCTGATTTTTAGCAAAGTCTGGTGTTTCTAACGAACTTCTGAGAGATACTCGCGACTCCACCTTTTCCAAAAATGTTGGATGATGACTTGTTGACGCTGGAATGCGGACGGTCTGTTTTCGGGTATGTGTGTCACATCTGGATTAGGAATTCCAGTCAATTTGCGTCCGATGAGAAAGTGCGATAGTGTTAATGGTTCTAAGTCAAGGGGGTTATCAGATAATGGGGACAAGGGTACGGAATTTAAGACACTTTCAATTTGGATGGCTTCGTCCCATAACAGTTTTAATTTCCACAACCTTTGAATTATTAGCTTAGTTATCACGATAACCGGACCGAGAAGTCCCAAGGGATCGTAGATTTGGGCTGTTGTTGCCAAAATATTTCTTTTGGTTCACGTTAACCTATTAATGGAAAAATTAAATCATACTTACTAGGCCAAATCCAAAATCAAGCACTGCATGCCGCTGAATACTTTACTAAATGTGTACTATAGCCTGGTTTATAGTCATTTAGTTTATAATGTTGTTTTATGGGGTAATTCTACTGATAGTAAGAGAATTTTTTTAACCCAGAAAAAGATTATAAGAATCATTTTCAATCTGCGCCCTAGACTTTCTTATAAACCAACATTCATTAATAATAGCATTATGAGTTTTCCGTGTATTTATATTTATCACACTCTACTGTATACAGGGTGTTAAAAAAAGAGTGTAAAATATTTCAGGAGGTAATAGTATGAACCAAAATAAGCAGAAAAGTCTTAATAAACATGGGTCCGCAAAGTAACGGTTGCGGAGATATGGACCACTATTCGTTTTTCAAACATTTTATTTTATTAGAAATAAACCGACAAAGGAAGCTTTTAATAAACAAAAAACAAAGTTACAGAAGATGTTCAAAGTGCTCTCCGTCCATTTCCAAGCAGGCACGACATCTTCGTCTCAACGATATTCGAACTCTTTCGAAAACACCCTCCTTGATTTGGATTTCTTGACACTTTTGATTAATCCGTAACTGCAACTCTTCCAGGCTATTTACAGGAGTACCATACACTAATGTCTTCAAATATCCCCAAACAAAGAAATGCTCTCTAACAGCCATGGAAAAATGAGCTGGAGCACCATCACGCTGGAGCCACATTTGTTGCCTCTGATTCAAAGGAATGTCTTCCAAAAACTCATACAGTGTGTTCTGCAGAAAGTTGAGGTAAACAGCGCCTGTTAATCGGTTTGGTAAAACAACAGGACCTAGAAACCTGTCACCTACAATACCCATCCAAATGTTTAATGAAAAACGTGTCTGATGTCCAGATTCTATTAGAGCATGAGGATTTTCGTCGGCCCAAATATGCGTATTGTGAAAATTAAACACTCCATTTCTTGTGAACCCGACCTCATCAGTAAAAAGAATGTTTGCAAGAAAACGAGGGTCTTCAGCATTGACGTAGAAACCAGCGGCAAAAAACCAAACGTGCTTGATGATCATTTATTGGATTTAAGGCCTGTATTCGTTGCACATGGTATGGATAAAGCAGTTGCTCGTGAAGGATTCTCCAAACAAGAGGACCACTAATTCCTACCTCGGCTGATATTCTCCGCACACTCGTACCTGGATTCTGCTCTACCAGTGCTAGAATTTCTTCTTCTGCTCTAGGAGTGGATACCGACCTTGGTCTTCCGGATAAATGGCACTGTTTGCTCAAGGAACCGGTATCACGCAATCTTTGGTGAATTCTTCGAAACATGCGTTGTGAAGGAATCTGGCGATTTGGATAAGCGTCAACATAGAGACTTCGCGCTTCGGTGACGTTCCCATTAGCACGACCATACATGAAATGCATGTCTGTTAATTCTGCGTTAGAGTAACCAGCCATAGCGAAAGAAAACTTGTGCACTGAGAACAACTGTCAAATACGTACTGTTCATTTCACTAAATAGCAACCAACTATTATAAGAAAATACACAACGTTTTTGCAAAATAAAAAAGGAGCTAAAAAACATAAAACATTCCATATCTCCGCAACCGTTACTTTGCGGACCCATATTTATTGAGACTTTTCTGCTTATTTTGGTTCATACTATTCCCTCCTTAAATATTTTACACTCTTTTTTTAACGTCCTGTATATAGACTTGAAAAATTAATCCAGGTATAGCAGTCACATAGGCATTAAAAAAATAAAACTCCTTATTTATATTCAAACTTTCGAAGCCTCTATTGCTTCTTCATCAGGAAATGCAAAATCGGACAATAATTATCAAACCATGTTAACAAAATATATTTAAGGGACGAAAAAGATTGAGATTAATAAAAATGCAATGGAGCTAACAAAAACAGAAAAATAATAAATATTAAAGCTAATTACTGAACGGATATGTATGAATCGTGTTTGAATGTTGATTTGGCGTAAAAGTGAAGGACAGCAAACATTAAAATTTAGTATGTTATAAAAAAGTACTTCTTTTTACGTCTTTGAGACAGTAGCATTAAACCGAATTCAGTTTCTAAACGATAATAATCACATGGTGCAGCTTATCTCAATTTGAAAGCTGCATATCTTAAAAACAATTATTATTTATTTAGAATTATTTATTTATTAAAATTTTGTTATAACTTATCGTTAATAATTTCAGTAACTGTTACTGTTATAAGACCTAGAGAATTTTACTATTTATTTAGACAATCATAATATTTTTTTATGTCCTTATATCCCGACAAGAAATCACTCTCACCTTCTCATTGGTTCTTGCTGAGCTATTATACTTTTGCAATAATTAATACAATTTGCAGATTCTTATATTAACTATTTTCATAATTATTAAGTATGTTACCCTTTCAAAAGTAAATAGATTAGGTTAGAGTGCAATTATTCCTATATCTTATTAAATTATTATAAGAAAAATATTTTACCCATCCATCTCTAAAAATCAAATGTCACTGGATATATTTCTCGATTTGTCGGAAGCATGTCATAGTTTAAATCATTCATATATATTGCAAAAACTTGAAGGATGTTTCTTCACTTTTCTCATTTCGTAAAAAGTTCCGAAATATTATTGCAACTTTGCCATGCTGCTTTTCAATGTCATTCATATTGATACGAGTGTGTGTGATCGACAGTGTGAGCAGCTCTGTTGTTTCGTGTTAGATTTATAAAGATTTTTGTGGTTTATACATCAAATATTTTTTTGGAAAATTGTGCATCACATGTATAAAACTTTAGCGTATACATCTGCAAATTTATTTTGTTGTATGTTAAGTGATAGTAGTGGTATATGAAAACCACGTTGAAATACCTGGACTAATTTATTTTTATCAAGGTACTGTTATCACTCTTATAAGTATATATACATTTCTTTTCTTTCTATCAAGAATCTACAGCATTAGATTTCACGTCGTCATGCCAGCTATTTGTCCGACTTGCTCTGCGGCGATCGACACCGCGCCAGCCACCAAATGCGATGGGTGTGCGGTGCGAGTCCACTTCTCGTGTATTGGTCTTACAACTGATGATTCATCCCGCATTACTCGCTCTAAGAACAGAAATGTTAAATTTTACTGCAATACATGCAACGCTAATAATGATAAATTTTCTCAACTAAAATCCTTTTTTACCAACTAAATTGAATCTAAAATAAATGCATTGGAAGATAAAATTAATAATATTACTAGAACTGCTGCACCTTCTATGTTCGAAGATGTCGTGTCTGAAACTATGGAACGAATGAATCGCGCATGTAATATCATACTGTGTAACGTGGTAGAATCCAACGCCGTCAACGTTACTGAACAGAATAAATTGGATGAGGTATTTGTGAAAAATGTAGTCAAACATATACAGGGCAGCTATGCTACTCCAGTTTCTATTCGGCGTATTGGAAACCCAAGGAACAATAAACCTAGGATGCTGAAAGTATCTTTTTCCTCGGCTATGCAAGCACGTTCTATTTTGAGAAATAAAAAGAAGTTGATGAACTCTAACATGTCTCATGTATTTATTCGCGATGATAAGACTCCCAAGCAAGTGGAATATTTTAAACACATTCAAGAGGAATATCAAGTTCGAGTTAATAATGGAGAGCAGAACATAACTATAAAATATATCCGTGGTGTTCCTACTATCATCTCTGTTGCTCAAAAAAATTAGATTCTCCTGTATCAGTGTTGTCCTTTGCTTATACAAATATAGATTTCCTGATTGCAAAGATTGTCGAGAAGGGTCCTAAAGCATTATACAAGTATACTAGAGGTCAACTGCAGACTGCTGTCAAAAATCCTATAGTCAGAAAATCCGATGGTTAGTGTTAGTGATCTAGAAGCTGCGGAAGTGCTATCGAATATGTTCCAGTCAGTGTTTTGTATTGAACCTCTTGGGCCTTTTCCTCCTCTTCCTAACTTACGTGTTCAAAATGCTTTGGAAAATATCTTCATTTCTGAGGAGGTGGTATTAAAACATCTAAAACAGCTCCGTAGTGACTCCTCTACCGGCCAATATTTTAAAGGTTACTGCAACAGCCCTTGTGAAGCCTCTTTCATATATAATGCAAACTTCTTTAAGAACAGCCCAGCTTCCTAAGATGTGGCTTATGGCTTCTGTAACCCCCATCTTTAAGAAAGGCGATAAACGGGGCGCAAATAATTACAGGCCAATAAGCTTAACACCTGTCTGCATAAAAACTATGGAGCGTATAATAAAGGATGATCTGCTCACCTATTTACTCGACCGCAATATTATCCCGGATACACAGCATGGTTTTCTTCCAGGCCGCTCTACCTTTACAAATCTTTTGTCTTCTTTAAATTCATGGACACTATTAATGAATAATGGTTTTCCAGTTGACGTTCTGTACTTTGATTTTGCTAAAGCGTTTGACAGAGTCCCGAAAAACAGACTACTACACAAATTAGAACATAATGGAATACGCGGTCCTTTGCTTGCCTGGATAGTTTCCTTACAAATCGATCATTTTCAGTAAGGGTTGGCAAATCACATTCTGAATCTCAAGTAGTTCTTTCGGGAGTTCCGCAGGGTTCTGTTTTGGGACCAGTTCTATTTTTGGTATATACAGCCGACCTCTCGCTAAAGCTCAAGTCACAGCATGCACTGTATGCCGATGATACAAAGATATTTGGGAATGCACTGCAAGACCAACAAACCCTACAAGATGATATTATTTCCATCGAGCACTGGTGCAACGATTGGCTCATCCCACTGAATTTAGAAGTGTACTGTTCTACAATTCGGTAAAAATAATCCCAAGTTTACATATACTTTCAATCAAGGTCAACCTTTAAACACTGTTGTTAGCCAGAATGATTTAGGTTTACTAATTAATTCCAGTCTCACTTGGTCTGAACATATTTCCGCCATTGTGAAAAAAGCCAATTTCATATCGTATCTTTCAAATAAGTGTTTCCAGAGTTCAAATGATCAAGTCTATTTAAAATTATATAAATCATATATCCGTCCGCATCTGGAATATTGCGTAAACATATGGTCTCCTTACCTAGTGAAAGATATGAAACTCATAGAAGGAGTGCAGAGAAGATTTACGAAATGGATCCCCAAATTCAGATCACTTCCATATCATCGTCGTTTGGATAGTTTGAAAATTACTTGTACTAATATGAGACGTATGCGCGGTGATCTTATTCAAGTATATAAGATTCTAAAAAATCACTACAATTTAACTTTTGTGGATTTGAGTTAAATCTGGATGAACGTGTGCGTGGTCATCAATTTAAATTGTCGAAAGAAAACTTTAAAACATCTTTACGTCAACACTTCTTTCCAAATAGAGTGTTCTATCACTGGAATAGCCTACCTTCATCTGTTGTTACTGCTCCATCGGTCAACTCCTTCAAAAACAGATTGGATGTGTGGATGACATCGCAATTCGTGCAGTGAGTACGCGTCTAGTGTATTTTTCGTGTGCGGTTTATGGCCTGTCACGCTAGTGATCTATGATTAATGTGATTTTAGCTTTCTGTTGATGTATTTGTTTATGCATTTAGTCTTACCCTACAAGCTGTTAACTGTCATTTTGTATATTTTATTGGACTAATAGGCTTTGCCTCTGTCCTTGCTATTATGTAATAATAATAAATAATAATAATAATATTTGTAATGAACTTTTTGTATCGAAAAAGATCGGTTCGGTTACGGTCCACTAGTTGATATTTCGGTCCGGTTCTGACCAGCTTTTTCGGTCCAAAGGGTTCTTATCGGTTTTCCCTTGTGACGTAATATAATTACAATTATAGTGAAATTCCTCTGATCGCTTTTGATTTTTTTCCATTTAAATATGCGTATGTGAAATTCTACTAGCAAAACTTAAGTACAATAATTTATTAAGTTACTCCACGAGTATGGCAATGAAATATTTTAGATGTCCTATATACAGGGTGTTAGGTAAACATGCGTCAAAAATTCAAGGGGTTATTCCTTGGCTTATACTAAGAATATTTTGTCCCATGATGATTTCTGAAAAATTCCTTTGTTTCGAAGATACAAGGTAAACAAAATTTGCGACAGTAACAACATTTTATTATCAAAAAGTACATGAAAAGTTGCTCAATCTACAATAAATGTTCGAAATGACATCCTCCAGCCTGGATACAAGCTCTCAATCTTCTCGTCATTGAGTGCCGAACTCTTTCAAACACACCAGGGTTGTTTTTAATTGAGTTACACCCAGCAATTATCCGATTTCGCAATTCGTCCAAATCTCCACTGGAGTAGCGTAAACTATATTGACTTCAGATAGCCCCATAAGAAATAATCCAGAAGGTTTAAGTCTGGGGATCGATCAGGTCATGCGTGTGGCACACCTCGACCAATCCAGCGATCTCCGTATGTTGCTGTTAAAAAATTACGAGCACTCATTAATTTTTTGTACTTGATAAACTCATTGACGTACGTCATACTTTTATTTACATTAATGATTTCAACACATATCGAATATAGTTGTCACAAATTTTGTTCACCCTGTATCTTCGAAACAAAGGGGTTTTTCAGAAATCATCATAGGACAAAATATTCTTAGAATAGGCCAAGGAATAACCCCTTGAATTTTTGCCTCATGTTTACCTAACACCCTGTACATATAAAATCATTGTGGGAAGGCGAAGTGGGCAATAAATCATTGGTGAGACGACATGTATACCTTTATTTCATTTCAATACCTGCTTGTGACAAAGTAGAATTTGCCGACAGCTACCAACAGTAAAATGGCATTTGCATTTGCGATTTGCGCCATTTGCATGATTGAATACAGAACACGGCCTTACCACTTACCAACCACCACCAACCACTTCAAACTCACGGATTAATAAAAAATACCTAAAAAGACCCTAAGCACTTGTCAGTAGATAAATCCATAGAAACACAACAACAACGGAAGCTTACGAAATACTGAAATTAACCCAAAAAACCGTTTTAATTTTTTCCGGTTCGGGTTCGACACTTGGAATAAGCTAAAACATAGCATATGTGTTCAGTTTCGGTTCCGGTCCACAACAAAATTACAGTTCTGGTCCGGTTTTCTGTCCAAAAACGGTACGGTCCGGGTCCCTGGTATGAATTCGAGAACCATCGAAAATACTGTTTTTCAATTTTGCATCACTTATCGCAAGTAACCTCTCTCCTTACATATTGAAAACAGTCACTACCATTGCCCATAACTTTGACAAACTGCTTCCTGAGACCAAGCTTGATATGAAGAGGTGGTAGTAGAAATTTTTAAGGATCAATCGAGTGTGAATGAGTGATACAAGTCATGATACGTTAGGTTTAAGATGAATTTGAAAATTCCTTATATCGGAGAGATTGCTTTAGTTTTTAAATTACCAATCAGGATGTAAACTGAGTGCTACATATAGTTTTTGGCTCATGTAATATGATCAAAAAAAACTGGAAAAATAGAGTACCTGAAATTTACGAAGCCGATGATATGGTCTGCACCATCATGCTGAGACAGACATCACAGGTTCAGTTCTAACTTGACTACTAAAGCTAACATTTTTTTTCCGACGCAAATCTGATTTTCTTCGGTCATGAGACCAGAAAAAGTAGATGAAACTGTGGTTCCCGAACCTAATATTTCGCAAAATCTTTGGATGATGGGGCTCAACAGACTTCAGATTCAAATTCGACTCGTCAAAATCTATGACAACACTTGATACAGTCTAGATAATATTTTTCTAATAATTCTCACTTTCACTAATATGATTTTTTAGCATTTTCAGCAAAATCTGTAGTGATGAAACTGAGCAGACTACAAGTTTTGATTGCATGATTCAAAATACATAAGAAATATACTTGATTCAGATCAAAACATTTTTTTTAAAATTTTTTCGCGCTTACGAATGTGATTTTCGCAATTTTTCGAATTTTCCAGCTATTTCTCGCGATGTTTGCTAAATCTGCAAGTAATGCAGCTCACTAGGCTTCAGATTCGAATTCAGCGCATTGAAATACATAAGAAACGCACTTAACTAGATTAGAAATAAATGTTGGAATTTTTTTGCGCTCCTGTTTACGATTATTTTTGGCAATTTTCTCAAAATTTTGATCATGTTTGAGCTAAACAGACTTCAAATTTGAATTCAGTATGTCAAAATACATAACTATAGATGGATCTGGTAAAAGTACAGACCTCTTTTTATTTTGTGTGCCGGTGTTATTTTTGAAGATAAGTTTAGCGTAGTATATTGACGATATTTCATTTTTGGTATATGTGCAAATATGTTGTACTTTGAATGTTTACCTTTTCTGAAATAAATTACTATTATTAATAGTAATAATATTATTATTATTCGCTGTCTCAAGGTGCTCCTTGGTGTAAACCACCATTCCGGTACCAGAGTACAAGGATACGAGTATGGTAAGTATATTTTTGCAGATGTAAACTAAGTATTTGTCTATATTATTTCAATGTCTTATGTGGCTTTAATATTTAGGTTAGGTATTTGTGTCATTAAGTACTTTCCTAGCTATTGCACATGCTTCAAGGAGAACAATTTTCTGCATTTCTATGTAAAGGCTTTTGTCTATACTGAGTTCTTCTAAATTTTTCTTTAAAGAGTTTAGTATTTCTCCAGTACCGCCTATCATGAGGGGTATTGTGATAACTTTCTCTTGTGCCCACATATCCTTTATCGAGATAACAGTAAAGATTTATTTATTTTTTTTAGTCAGATCTTTCGAAGCTCCGACATATTCGGAGGTGCTCTGGTGTCATACAACGACCACTCTCCACTCCGTGAAGTCAGTGAGCGCCCGTAAATCGTGTGTTCTGAGTAAACGCAGCGAGCCAATGATAACTGCCTTCTGCTGGCTAAGATCTCTGCCGAATTTTGGCAAGCCGATATGATCTTCAATTCAGAAAGCAGCGTGTGTCTCATTCCACCCAGGACCCCTATAATTAGCACCACAATTTTGTCAGAGTGGTCTGGATATTTACTTCGTTTCTCGTTCTCTTTTAAGACAATGTTGTTCTCTGCGGGAGCCGAGAACTAAATAATAATTACCTATTAAATAATTAATGAATGTGCTCTACATAAGTATTCCAAAAAAATATTGTTTATATTTTAATGACTTGAATAATGTAAATCTATACCAAATCTGTATTAATTTGTTAAGAGCAAAACAAATTGTGTAAGGACATAAATTATAGTAATTTCATTAAATAAATCACTAAAAATAATTTGCATTCCAAAATATTAGGAAAACTATGAAAAACCGGATAAAGGAATCAATGAATAAGGTGTAAGAGGACTGTGGTGTAAACACTAAAATAATAACATAGCTCTAATATTAATTACCATAAATTATACAAACTATGTTACCTTAGTTTCAAAATCTGAAAAATCGGCAAATCCTCCACTTGATTCAAAAATGTCACTACCAAAGGCATCTGACTGTGTGTTTTTCTTAACTACAGGTGGTTGAGAAGGTCTTGGAGGAGCAGGCCTAGGAGGTGGTTGTTTACTTTTCTTTGGAGGTAAAGCTGGACTCGGACTTGTTGGTCGTGGTGGCACAGAACTATCTCTTGTTGGTGCATGTAATATTGCGAATGGATCACATCCAAATGGATCTTTAATTGGCTAAAAATTGTACGGTTTATGTTACAAACAAATTACTGGTATCTAAAAATAATAATAAAATATCTTATTTCACAAAAATGTCTAACGGGTATTTTCTGAATATATAATTTTAAAAACAATGTAATCACATCCCCGAAAAATCAAACAATTTTCATTATTATAATAATATAAGAGGTAACAGTTTGCATTGCTACTAAAAAAACTAAATAGCTAAATAACAAATCTGGGACTTATCAATTTATTCGATTAAGAACAGCTCCCGTTTCAGCACCGAAAGTTATTGTATAATCAAATTTTCTAACATACTCAGTGGCATTGAAATTCTAGTAGTAGTACATTTCAGTGTTTCCTCCATTGGTAAAATTTTTCTATATCAATTAATATTTATTTTTTAATTAATTATTATATCAGACCATGCCAAATATTTGAGATAATGTAATATTTTGTAAATTTTAACACTCTGTGTCACAAAAATCTTTGATCCATTAAGATTTTGTAGCTTATAATGGTTCCAGCAACCACCTCCCAAAGTTGTAACACAAAATTATAAATCATCTACATTTTCATTATTTGAATTCACCCGCTTTTCCTTCAATTTTACTCGCCAATATTAACTGAGATATACAATTTAAAATATAAACAGTTCCCATTTTTTCTATAAAGATCTTATTCCATCTGTTTCTCATGCGTATTATGCTTTAAAATTAAGTTGCTATAACAAGTTAGCTTGACCATATTGATTATATAAGCTTCGCTATCGAATAAGTCAAAATAAGGCGTCACTTTTGGCGATAAATTTTGTCATTTTGTCGGTCCTTCAGATGCAGAGAACTTGTGATCGACGCATTCAGATCTGTCAAATTAAGCATATTTATTACATTTATTACTGCTTTTATTACCCTATTATAACAGTTTAAGAAACAAATTGCTACTTTTATTAATGTTACAGGTTATTAGATATCTAGCGAAGGAAATGTTAAAAGAAGTAGGCAATATCAACAATTAAACGGACCCTCTCATTCCTATATAACTAATTATTGGTCATTCTGACAATGCCATAACCTTAGATTTATAAGATAAGAGAGTCCGTTATTAGCACTGTCAAACATTTTTGTAGACCTTAAGGAGCATCATGATCAAAGCCATAATATCAAAGAACGTACAACAAATCACCGGAGTGAAATGACCCACATTCATAAATCTAGGGAGAACTTTAATTTATAAAGTAGTATCATTTGTCAGACCATCACAGGTGAAAAAATGGGGAAGAAAATGAAGTAATTAATTTACATAACAGTCATTAATGGGGTGAATTTTTCTACTAATGTATAAGTTGTAATTGTCGGTGATCATTTGTTAGGACTTGTTGAGCTCCACATTTAAATGCTGTCAGTATCTATATTTTTTAGAAAATAATTTGCCGGATTTATGTAGGTTCGACGTGTACCGTCATTACGCTCAATCCCTGCTGCAATTCCTAAATACCGAATTTGCTGGACGATGAATTGGTTGTGGACAAGAAAATAATATCTCTACCCCTCATTCTATCTAATCACGGGGATTAACCCAGAAGTCGGAGACTTGTGCGGGAGAGGATGGCGGAATGTTATTATTAAGCATGCCGCGTTTGCGCCCAGGAACGACTTACGTTGGTAAACCCCAACTACCATTCAGTGCAGGAATAAGGGAAACTTGAAAAACCTTATTAATTAGAGGGGTAGCCAAATGTCGACCGGTATCAATCTCTCACTTTGACCCAAGCCAACATTCTTCCACCCTACCATACCCGCAGAGAGGGTGCCAATCCTCTCCACGAATATAGCTGATATACAGTCTAGTGGCTGCGGACCTCGATCTAGCCACATCGATTCAAGTACTGACGCCTTAAACCGCGCGACCACTGACCGACCGACCACTGATGTAACTATAAATTGGCCTGTCATACAGTGTTGTTTTGAGGCTATTTTATTTTGTACAGCATATGTTGGCTAATATTTATTTATTTATTTAATAGAAACCCAACAGGATTAAAAATCCCAATAACAGGGTAACACTAAACAATTAAATAACAAAGTATGAAGTACAATTTAAGCATAACCATACTTATAACATAAACAAAAAAAGTAAGACATACGGAAAAGCTATCAAATAATACAAAATGTTTACCTATTAGATATTAGAAATTTCCTCACAGAGCTTTTATATCTAACCAAAGAAACATTAAAAGTATCAACGAGTTGACATAGATTGTTATTAAAATATCTTGGTATTCTATGAAAAGGTGAATTTAAATTATAATTGCTATGTGAAAATTGATTATAAAACAACGAAAACTGGCGGTTGACATACGCCGGAACTAAAAAATTTATAAGAGACAAAATATCAGTATCAAAGCACCCATGAACAATTTTATATAACAAAACACAGTCAAAAAAATGTCTACGCTCTTCTAAACTCAGTAATTTATGTGCGTTAAGAGAATTTTTGTACGAAACATGCCACAATTCGCGATTAAATCTATAATTAATATTATTAACAAATTTAATTTGAATAAGCTCGATTCTGTTAATATATTTCAAATATAGAGGTGACCAAATTACAGTATTATATTCTAATTGAGACCTAACTAGAGAAAAAAAGGCAAAACATTCTTCTAATATTCTTAAATTCTTTAGATATTCTCAAAATAAATCCCAACATTCGAAAACCGCGTCTAACTATGTTATCTGTATGAATATCAAAAATCAACTTATCATCTAAGACGGTCCCGAGATCCTTAGCACTATAAACCCTTTCCACAACACTGGAACCTATAATAAAGTCGTTCTGAAAAGTATGCCTATTTCTAGTAAAAGAAATGTGACTAAACTTCTTAGCATTAACAATTAAATAGTTAGATTTACAAAAACTATCAAATCTATTAATATCTTCCTGAAAGTCAATGAAATCACTATCGCTTGAGATTTTTTTAAACATCTTGAGGTCATCTGCATACATCGTGAAGTGACAATGCTTAAAGCAGTTAGATATATTATTTATATACCGGGTGTTCCCTCTAAGACTTTCAGTGCGAATATCTCAGACACTAGATGGCGCGTAGAATCTGATGATAACATCAATTCTTATACAGGGTGTTCCATTTTCCAAGAAATCGATTTAATTTTGATTTTTTGGTTGTCAGCCCTGCTAAAACTTATGTTTAAATTGAAATATACTTAATTATAAACACATTCTGATAAATAATCATTCAAAAATTTCAAAATTTAACATAAAAAAAATGCCTCCAAAAAGTACCCAAATTTCATTGTTTTGTCATGTAAAACGAGCATAGCCTTTAGCCAGGCTTACACAGAAGAAACTAACATCGCTAAACATCAAAACTATGAATTGTCATTGAATTGTCAAATATTAATGGCATAACGTATTTTATTGGACATAAGGAACGCTAAATAATGTATTTAATGCAATTTAAGTATGCACAATGGTGTTATTGAGACTTGTCGATAAAAAATTTAGACTTGAGGTGAGGCTTTTGTAGCATTGGGATCGATGTGCCGGCGCAGTCTACCGCTACAGCTAGGGTTACAGCGTGAATATTGTGTAAAATATCTGTGGATATTTTTAAATTGCTCCATTATAATAAAACTTCAGTAAATTGTTTTTTTATGTTACTACAGTGTACATAATAATTAGGTACCCGTATTTTTTATCACAAAATAATTTACAAAAGTGTGTAAGTACCTAAAGAATATCCCTGTTTTACCCACTTATCTGGGAAGCAACATTCAGTAATAGATTTATTAAATATTGAAAACAGGGGCTCCTTAATATGATGACAACACGATTTTATAAAAATTGGAGGAATATTATCACATCCAGCACCCTTATTAATAGCGTTAATAAAACATACAGAATCATGAGCAAGTACAGGCTTATTATATGGTTCATACACAGAAGCAAAAAATTTACCAAAAGCTTTAGCTACGTCTGGATAATTATTTATAACATTTTCATTATAATTCATATTGCAAGGAATAGTATTAGTACTTCTAACATGTGAAACATATGACCAAAATCTTTTGGAATTACCAACAATATTATGCTCCGTATCAGCAATGAATTTTTTGTAATCAATATTAATTTGTATTTTAACCTGGCTTCTGTAACTTGCAAATAAATTATAATCAGCAACTATTGTATTTCTTCCACCTATAATGATATTTATTTTTTCCCTTAACAGTTTCTTTGTGGCAATAGAAAACCAGATCGAAATTTTTTTATTTGCGTGATTAACTAAAGGGACATATTTCTCAATAATATTATTTAAAATTTCATAAAATATAGAAACGGTATTATCGGTAGATGTCTTAAGAAACAAAAATTCCCAATTGATGGTACTAAGTTCGGCATTAATTTTATTATAGTCAGCTTTGAAAAAATTTAATGAAGAATGTGAGACTTTAAATTCTTTTATTTTCATGAATGAAATATCAATTTGAATATCAAGTGATACATGATGTACATCTTCCTTTACTAGAGGACAATCGCATCTGTTCACTATGATTGCAGAATAGTTCGACAAAAATAAGTCTAATATCTGACCATTACCATTTACACAACCATTGAACTGATATAAACTATTAAAGGACACACAGTCAGAAAAACTTTGATAAATTTCAACATTAACAAGTGTATGTGAAAAGGATTTAGTTTTTATATCATAAGACCAGTCAAACCTATTCATATTATAATCACCTGACTATAAAAAATACGAAAATGATCATTAGGGTTATTTTCAATACAGTTACTAATATTGTTAAAATGGTCCAAATAGTTGTTTAGTGTAATAAGGTGGAATATAAATACAACAGATAAGATTTTTTTATTGTTGCCAGGCAACAAGACCTTAATCCATAAATCTTCGCAAAAACCATTAGTAGACCATACAGCAGACACATCACTAGAGGAATATTTTTTAGACACCGCCACAAAAACACCACCACCATCACTTTTATTACTGTTGCCATCAGAACGATCTTTTCTACAGATGTTGTAGATTGATGTATTGATAATTTCCTCACAGTATATGTTAGATTTAAGCCATGATTCCGTGATACAAAATATGTCAAAATCTGCATTTAAAGAAGACAGATACAATTGTCCGTTTTAGTCCGTAAGCCTCTGCAATTTTGATAGTAAATAGATAAGGACTCCATGGATAATTAAATTTGTATTACAATTCTTTATCAAAAGCACCTAAACTAATTACTAAGTTTATTAAGAACTTTTTCACATGTAATATGAATAATTCTACTTGTACTATTTTTGTAAGTATTTTGCAGTCTTGAGTCCAACAGAAAGAGAAATCATGACTTTTACAAAATGTTCTCGCTTCATAGAAAAGTTTCTTGTTAACAACTGTCAAATGATTATTAACAAATCTTTTTCTCGCTATCAAACCCAAAAATCGATCCATTTAAATATTTGTTTTTTCTAGTGGAGGAAATAAAATAAATAATATGTACAACTTTTGGCGCCAAAGTACAAATTTAAAAAATTTATGATTTCCTAAGCGATTTAGTTAGTATACTGCTCAGATTTTGTTGTTTATGCTATTTAGTCAGAATATAATAAGTTCAATTCATAATAAAAATTTTTTATATAGGTTAGCATAACATGCAGTAGAAAATTTTAATAAAAAGCCACAGTTTTCGAATTTCGATCAGCATTTAATGGAACAAAATAAACAAATATACAGCTACATTATTAACGTTTTATATTTAGAATATCCTATTCAGAGTATCCTAATACTACAGCATGTCTTTACGTAAGTAAATACCTACTACATTCACTAATATTATCTATCGTTACTTTATTGTACTTCAAAATATTTTTACACGGTGTCCATCCTAAAAAACCGCCCTTTAAATTACAAAGTTTATTATTTAGCTTTGTTCGCACAGTACACAAATAAGTTTCCAATCGTCCGGAGTGTGAATGAAAGAAATAATTATATTCTTGCTCGTCCGATAAATAAATTTCTTGAAACATACCCACAAAAGATATGTAAAATTGTTAATACAGGATTTTCTTTTACACAATGAAAATTCTTTTAACAAACTGTATCAAATGCTCCATTAGGTCTGTTCTCGCAAGTCAGAGATTGGTTTCAAACTGTTAGAAATATTCGACCAATAAAGTGGTGATTTTATTTTCGGTGCATGTAACTCAAGAAGTAGTTGGCTAAATATTTCTGACAGTTTAAAACTAGTCCCTGACTGCTGTGTGGACAAACCTATTATGAATATAAAAATTATTTAAATTAAATGTAAAAATATTTTCTGAAGGTATACATATATATTCTGTAAAATGAAGCCAATGATCTCTCAGTGCCTTTGTAAGCTTTTCGTTTAAGTAAGTATTCTAAAAAAGTATGAATGTTTTGAGAAACATTTATGCAAATATATCTACTACATATACCAAGCATTACCATCTCCTTCATCTGTTAGTGAATTTTGGTAATTAGTTTGTTACAATTATTGATGTAATATTTATATTATTTTTATCTATAAATTTACTTTTTTTATCATTCTGATGTTATGGTAAATAAAATCTCAGACATTATAATCCTGTACAATAGCTTTACAGCCATCACAACTGAGAAATCTATGTGAAACCATTATCACTATTCAATAAAATAATTAAGTTTATATTAAATTTATCGGGCGTACCTATATAACAATTAAACTGGACACCGTGTTATCAAACTGTCAATTTGGATAGAATAGCAGTTTAGGCGCGGAATAAGGAGTAAACCACTTCGTTCCTACTGTACATTTTCTATTTATGAATTATTTAAAACATGAGAATTCATTCGCCCGCCATCTAGAATATATGCGGCGACTTAACTTTACTTTATTACACACAGATGGCGGGCCTGCGGTGGGTTGTAGATTTATACATTGGCAGTAGATAACTATGCTTATATGAACTTTGTTTTTATATAATATTTATTGAATTATTTGGTTAAAAAATGTATATTTATCAAGCATATACCTTTATGACGCTTATTATACAAGGTGCTTTGCAAAACCAGATCACGCTATAATTAAAAGTGTACTTTTTAATACCTAATAATTTATTGAAATCTTTTGGTAAATATCAAAAAGTAAACTTTTACTTATAGCCTGGGTCTAATTTTGTATAACAAATGTCATAAAGGTTTGATAAATATAAAATTAAAAAAAAAATCAAATATTTTAAAAAACTAAATAATTGATCTAAGGTTTACTAAACATGGTATGCTACACACTGAGTCACTGAGGCATCTGTCAAAATAGTGTTTATTTGAGTGTTTCCATAAACAGTTCTTCATAAACTTTTGAAATGCTCATATTAACATTTAAAGTTATTAGTGCATCGTGTTGTTAGTTTATGTCGCTTTAACCTCTTTTGTTTTTATTTGAGGCTATGTCTATTTTTATGGATTTGTACATTTGCCATTAAGTATATGTAAACATTCATGTATATTTCTATTAAGTTATGGGTATATGGGATTGTACACACTACTATTCTTAGGTGTTATTAATTCAACATATTTATTTATATTTTTTTCTAGATTTATAAAATGTGTAATTTAGCTCTGTAATTGGAAAGTTGTATTTCTGTTGGGCTAATAAATGATTATTATTATTATTATTATTATTATTATTATTATTATTATTATTATTATTATTATTATTATTATTATTATTATTATTATTATTATTATTATTATTATTATTATTATTATTATTATTATTATTATTATTATTATTATTATTATTAAAGCTATATCGTCACGAATGGACCCGCGTAGGTCCACGACGACAAAATAATGGCCCCTCGTTGTGTGAACAGTTCGAAAAATGTTCCTGAATACATTGCCCTTTTTCTTCAATTTTTACGTTTCGTCTATTTGTCGGGTAAGTAGACAAAAAAATTAATTAAAAATACTTGCGGCCATATTTTGATAGGCAGAAACTTATTCCTTTATTAAGAATCATCTGTTAACATTGCATTTTAATTAAAAAACAGATAGACGTAGTAATCACGTGGTCGGATCTCGTGCTATTAATACCTAATATAGAAAGTACGTTATTACAGATTGTGATACCTCATTTCGTTAAATTTTACATATCTGCAGAGACCTTGACACGGTTCTAAACTGTTATGGGAAAACATTGAATCCCTCAGCGTTCCTTTTTTCCAGAGATTTTAACTTTTTAACCGAATGTTTCTTGGCCCATAATGAAGACTCCGATCTGTGATAATACTACAAGTGATTTCATCAATACGTTTTTAGATTTTGGCCTTCACCAACATACCTCTGAATTCACCATATATTGTTCCAATCAACAGCCATCCCGTGTAGAGTGTAGATCTCATTTTCACTAACACTGACAACCTTATCACACCTCTTAGTTATTTACCGTCTCTTGGTCTTTCTGACCACGGATAAAGGGTAATTTAGTCATAATGTCATTAATTTTAAGAGGAGATAGGGGAAAAATTGTAATGCTTTTAACACTGAAAAATGTATTTTCAAATCACTGACCGTCTGAATGCAACGTTGCCAAATAATTTTTTTTTATTAGTATCTATTGCCATAATAATGATACTTTAAAATGAAATTGGTGACTCGTTTTAATCTGCAGACATATTTGTAATAAAATCTATTTTCAACTTTTGGCAAAAGTTCTTAATTGTTCTACTCACCAATAAAGGTGTAACAAAAAGTTTCTATTTCTTTGACAAGAACATTTTCAAGGCGATTGCAAAATGCAGATATCTCAAAGCAAGCTCTGGACAACTATTTATTCATTATTATTACGATAAATGTACGGCCGTACCTAGACGGTATTCTAACTTTGAAGAGTACTGCTGGTTGCATATCTACAGTTCCCCCAACTTCATCGAGATGAATAGAACAATTAAAAACTTATGCTAAAAGTTGAAAGTAGATCTTATTACAAATATGTCTGCAGTTTAAAACAAGTCACCAATTTCGCTTTAAAGTGTCATTATTATGGCATCAGATACTAACAAACAATTTTAAATTTGACAACGTTGCATCTAGGCAGCCAGCGAGTTGGTTTCGGAGCAGTTTGTATCGGCCAGTTTGAAAAACACTTTAAATAATGATTTAAAAATATTTGTTATCACTGATTACCCTGTATATTTGGTCAGAAAGACCAAGAGACGGTAAATAACTAAGAGGGGTAATAAGGTTGTCAGTTTTAGTGAAAATGAAATGTACGGGACGGTTGTAGATTGGAACCATATATGGTGAATTCAGCGACATGTTGGTGAAGGCCAACATTTAAAAACATATTTATGAAATCACTTGTAGTATTATTATCACAGGTCGGAGTCTCCATAATAGGCCATGAAACATTCGGAAAGTTAAAATCTCCGCATTCAGATTTTCTAAAACTATGGTGAGACAGTTTAGAAGGCTCCCTAGACGTGTCAAGGTCTCTGTGATATGTAGAATGTGAAATTTAGCGAAATGTGGTATCACAATTTACAATAACATACTTTCTATATTAGGTATTAATAGTACAAGATTCGACCACGTGATTACTATGTCCATCTGTGTTCAAATACCCAATTTAAGTCTTATTCTATTGATTACCTGCGCGAAATCGTGTAGTAGTCAGGTTTATAATGCTTCTTAAATAGGCGTAGCGATCACCCTAAAACTTGCCTAGAAACGAGTCTACAAAATGTCGGCCTGAGAGTCTCGAATAAAATGCATGCTTGTTTTAGCATATGTTTAACTAAGATATTGTTTCTGACAAGTAGCAACAGCTTGTCTTGTCAAACTGCAAATAAAAATCAAAAACTCGAATACAGTCCACAACCATTAACAACAGTCTGCTTGCTGCTTATTATGTATCTAAACCCAGTACAATCTATTTTTTAATTAAAATGCAATATTAATATATGATCTTTAATAAAAGAATACGTTTCCGTCGGATTGCCTATCCTATTTTCAATTAAATTTTTCGTCCACTTGTATTGTATTTGGGGCATTTTTCGGACTGTTCACACGAAGGGGGGTGTTATTTTCTCGTCGTGTCAGTTCGCCCGACGTTTACCGAACAAGTGGACGAAAATTGAAATTTAATTAAAGAACAGATGGACGTAGTAATACAGGCTGTCTCACATAAGAGGGCAACTCTTATGTATCTTGCTTAATATGCGAGACACATAAAAAATCTTTAAATGTTTTTTGTTGCATTTTTGGAGACCTTTATGCTCGTAAAAACAAATTTGAGATCCATGGTCAACTTTATGAGTAATAACAAAAAAACCTGTAAAGTGCCCAAACTTTAAGGCAGTCTAACTTTTTTATTTTAAGAAATAGAGAAAACTTATTGGTAATCAATTTTTATTGCAAAATTGATACCTTCCACCTGATGTAAACAGATTTTTGAAATATCGTATGTAGTTCGCTGCGCCCTCTAGGCGGACATAAAAAAATTCTATCAAAGCAGGCTATGACCACAAAAAATGATTGGTGATGATTTTTCGTCTTTCATCCAATATACTAATACATGTCGCCCTTATCTTTTGTATTTATTAGTGTTATCAATTTTAGTATAAAAAATGTATACCTAAATATTTTCATGTTGCTCAAGATAATGTAGAACCTGTTTTAAAGACGCCAACTGAAAACAATTAATAAACAGAATGCACTTTTTTATGCAAAATACAGATTTTCTTATGTATTGGTTTTCACATTACAAGCCCAAGCCCAGCCCTTTTATAATGGGGCTTGGATGCTTTAATGCCGCACCTGGAACGGATGTTTAGGCTGTGCTTTGCACACCTCTACATTCCGAAAATTTGGAGGGAAGTAAGGGTTGTGTTTATTCCCAAAACAGGTAGGTTGGACTACACCACCCCAAAGGCGTATCGGCCTATCAGCCTGTCCTCGTTTCTGTTGAAAACGATGGAAAAGCTGTGTGAACAATACATAAGGGACAGTGTACTGATGGGTAGACAGTCACACTCTAATCAACATGCATACACTCCAGGGCGATCCACCGACACTGCCCTTCACCAAGTTGTGGGCAGGATCGAAAAATCACTGGACAACAAAGAGTCCACCCTGGGAGTATTCATAGATATAGAGGGAGCGTTTGATAAAACAACCTTCACCAAAATTAACTCAGCCCTTGTGGAAAGAGGAGTTTCTCCTACCATCTGTGGTTGGATATCAAATATGCTTACTAAAAGAGCCATACAAATCAGTGTTGTTGCAAGGGGCTGCCCGCAGGGAGGTGTTTTATCACCACTGCTATGGAACTTGGTTCTGGACAGTCTCCTGCATCACCTCAACTCAGAAATTGGCATCTATGCCGATGATCTTACTATGCTGATTAGTGGAAAGTTTGAAGGGATTCTTTGTCAAAGAATGCAAACAGCCCTAAGAGCCGTTGAAGAGTGGTGTGAGGACCATGCTCTGTCTGTCAACCCCAGGAAGACGGAAATGGTTCTCTTCACGAGGAAGAGAAAAATTGGGCCCATAAAGGCACCAACTCTCCTAAACACTACGTTAAGCTTCGAATCGGATGTAAAATACCTAGGAGGCACACTTGATTCGAAGCTAACATGGAATCTTCACTTAGAGAGAAGACTAAAAAAGGCGTACATATCCTATGAGCAGTGCCGCAGAACCGTTGGTAAAAGGGGAATGAAACCAAGGGTGGTCATGTGGATATACACTGCCATTGTGAGACCAATGTTAACCTATGGAGCTGTCGTCTGGTGGCCGAAAGTTCAACAGACGACAGCTAAACAAAAGCTCAGCCAGGTACAAAAGATTACCTGCCTAAGCATAACTGGAGCTATGCGTACGACACCTACCATAGCAATGGAGGTGATGCTATGTCTACCACCTCTGAATATTTATCTAAGAGAAGTAGCTGTGACAACTACGCTTCGCCTCAAAAATACTGGTATTATACCTGATGCAGGATGTGGAGAAGCTAGAAGTCGCCTGTGAAGTGGAGTCGTCAGAAAGATGCCCCTTTTGCAGGCAGACAATGACAGCATTTCTCCCAAGTTTGTGTTTGACGTTACTTATCAGGACCGAAGAGACCGCCAGTGAAGATGTTATCAACATCTACACGGACGGGTCAAAAAAGAAGGAAGGTGCAGGATGTGGGATTTATTTCAGATCCTTGCATATTTGTTATCAGTGGGCAATGGATAGGCATGCTACCGTAGTACAAACTGAATTAGCAGGTATAACCATAGCCGCCAAAGAAATTGCCCGTAGAGATACAACGGGCAAAATCATTAGAATCTACACAGATAGTAGACAATCACTACTGATCTTACGTAATCATAAGATAACAACTAGATCAGCATGGGAATGCCATCAGGCACTAGTAGTGGCCTCAGCTAACAACAGCGTATCTGTACGCTGGGTAAAGGGACACGACCGGTGCAATGGCAATAAAGTAGCTGACGAACTGGCTAGGAGTGCATCGGGTCTGAATATTTTTGGACCCGGTCCCTCCAGTATGCTTCCGTTGTCAGCATTTGTTGAAATTATCAAAGGATACACCCACAAAGAGTTTATGAAACGTTGGGATGAAACAAATGGCTGCAATTTGGCTAAGGAGTCCCTAGAGTACCCCTGCAAGGATACAGCCAAAAAGTACCTGGCTATGTCTTGGACAAACCTCCGTCTAGTGACAGGTATTCAAACTGGACACTGCTGGTTAAGAAAGCACCTCTATAACATGAGGAAGTGTGATACACCTCTTTGTAGGGGTTGCGAACAGGAAGACGAGACAGTGCTCCATGCACTCTGTGAGTGCGCTGCCATCTCGTCAATAAGAGAGTCCGTGTTGGGAAGGCGATGGCCTTCTATGGCCTACATTAGAGAGATCCCCCTGAGCAGCGTCACCACCTTTTTCTCCTTATTAGGTTGGCTGACGGCTTAGGTGGACTAATCTCCTAATGGGAGGAGGTACAATGGGCCCAATGGGGCCTAAGTGCTGTAGCCGTTTCGCTACCCTCCCCCTTAATTCCAGATTCCAAATTCACATTACAAGCAATTGAGTCTTTAACACGCCCTCAAGTTAAGTGTAGTTGATACATCCCTTGAGGGCCTGATTTTTAGCACAAAACATGTTTATAGGTTAGATTCAGATTGTGTATGCATCTGTTTGTTTTGACTATTGTTTGAAAAACCGTTTTTATTTTAAATTTTTACAATGATGAAAGAGTTTGATAACTTTTTTGAAGATGAAAATGAGGCTCAAGTTAATCGCGTACCTACAAAATATGTAAGATATGCAAAACAAATTTTATAGAATACACAGAAATGTGGTTTATAGTTTTGAAATGAGTAGTAAAATATCTATACCTACCTTCTTTCACCCAAATAATTTAAAGCAAAATCTGCATAACAATACTCTAGGAAATAATTCATATATAATAGGTATATAAACAGTGCAGAATGTTGGTATGGAAATACCAACCATAAATAATTTATATAAATTTGTGATGTTTTACGGCATTTTATTCTTGAAATACTGTTTTCTGCAAATAAAAATTTTGTAAACATTTAATAACTGGTCTATAAAATGCTTAACAAATAATTGCAATGTTATCTCATGACACCTGAACAATTTTCAAAGGTTAATTTTAGATGTAAATATTCTTATAATATAAAACTCACTCAGTGTTATAATATATAAAATTGTTTACTTTTATTTGTAGATAGGTATGTGAAATAAGTCTTGATTTGACAACCCTTGACTGTTAAAAATTGAAGCAATTTTTTCCATACTTCATTTTTTTATTTTAAAGTGCAGCCATCAGTTTTTTATTTTCTAAAATATCCTTTTCATTAGTATAACTAATTGCACTAAAAATAATTTCTCTTGTTCGCTGAATACAACTTTATCCATTCTTTAAAATAAAAATATTGCTCTGATAATGCACTCAACACGACATAAATTGCAATAATGCAGCTTGTAATAAAATTTAAAATTTTATATCGGCACAATAAGTAATAAAGAAATAAAATAATTAAACATCGCGCTATACCTAAGCGCATGGTAGATACCACAACCAATAAGATCGGTTGGATATTTAAACGTTGCCAACACAAACTCAGCATCTCACCGTCTCACCTAAGGGATGGTTGAGTGCTGTTTATGAAACAAGTGGGAGTGTGAGTGTTAAGGGACCCTTAGGCAAGTCGCCCTCAGCACTCAGCTTGAGGGTGCGACTATGAATACGGGCATAGAATAAGCAGTGCTGAATTAGAAACAAATTTTTATTTGAATTTAAACAGAAAAGGTAAGCTTAAAAATAGAAAAGCCGAAAATATTAATAACATCAGCTAATACTAGTACCAATAACTAATACAGACAAATAATAATGAATTATAGAGGTGAGATGCTCAAGTTGAAAACCTCGATTTCTGACGCATAGTCGGACCCTCCTTGATACAGAATTTATTACATTCCTTAGGGCTTCAGGAGGCACCAAAGCAAAAGCTTCTCTTATTTTTAATTTTAGATCCTCTACATTTTCTGGTACCGTTTGGAAAACTTTATCTTTTACATAACCCGAAAAGAAAAAATCAAGAGGTGACAAATCGGGTGAACGGGCTGGCCATTCAATGGGACCATGTGTACCCAACCAGCGATGTGGAAATTGCTGATTAAGGTAATTCTGAACAGTTTCCGAATTGTGTGGAGGTGCTCCTTCTTGCTGAAAATAGATGAGGTCTCGCCTATTTTCCAGTGACAAGTCATCTATAAACTTAATTGTTTGCAGTTGATGTCTTTAAAACAGTTTCTACATTATCTTGAGCAACACGAAAATATTTAGGTACATTTTTATACTAAAATTGAAAAAACTGTAATAAATACGAAAGATAAGAGCGACATGTAGTATATTGCATGAAAGACGAAAAGACGGGCAATTTTTTGTGACCATAGTCTGCTTTAATAGTTTTTTTTTTGCCGCCTAGAGGGCGCAGTGAACCACATACGATATTTCAAAAATCTGTTTATATCAGGTGAAAAGTATCAATTTTGCAATATAAATTTATTACCGATAAGTTTTCTCTATCTCTTAAAATAAAAAAGTTAGACAGCCTTAAATCTTGGGCACTTTACAGGTCTTTTTGTTATTACTCATAAAGTTGGCCATGGATCTCAAATTTGTTTTTACGAGCATAAAAGCCTCCAAAAATGCAACAAAAAACATTTAAAGATTTTTGACATGTCTCGCATATTAAGCGAGATACATGGGAGTGGCCCTCTTATGTGAGACAGCCTGTATATAAGCATTATAACTGCATAATATTGGATGGTGCGAACGAAATTAGACTGAATAGAATGTTGTTACATATAATTGAAGCATTAAATTTAGCAGGAAACTTAGATCTTAAGTTCTTCAAATATTCCGTCTGATGTTTAGTTCTTAATTTAATCTTAGAATAGTTCATATTGATCAATAATATTTTTATTATGTAATACCTAAGTGTACGTTCTACAAAATTTATATTAAAAATTTGTCATTACATTTGCCTTTAAGAAGCATTTACTTAAGCTAATTAGTTAACGTTTCTAGGATAAAAATGTATGTAATCTATAAAATTATAGTCTTTCCTAAAATATTGATTAGTTGAATGTTACGTACGTTACGTTTAAACATATATATATTTATATAATATAAATTAAGCACCAATCAGTATATATATATAGAAGAAAGTTAGACGACTGTCTAAGTTGAGAAAAGAATTAGTAATCGGGTAAATCAGTCAAAAAATAAAGAAGACTCTTTATCTAGTTCAAGCTTTCGAGTACTTGTCTCTTCATCAGGAACTCTAAAAACGTTACATTATGATAATATGAAGAAATTGTAAAATGCAAAAAACAACTTACAAAAAACAAGGTTTTATCACTAACATTTCATGGACCAATACTATCAACTAACCCCAGAGGGGAGCACATGGTCAATCAGCTAGCATGGCCATGTGGACAATGAACACAAAAGTAATGGAGACCTAGGAACAATAGAAAATGGCTGACAGAAGTCAGGTACTGCCAACTGTGAAATCTGAACATTACAATATTAAATACCAACGAAAGCTTGAACTAGATAAAGAGTCTTCTTTATTTTTTGACTGATTTACCCGATTAATAATTCTTTTTCTCTCTCTCTCTCTATATATATATATATATATATATATATATATATATATATATATATATATATATATATATTATTGTGATGTTAATATAATTTGTTATGTGTGTTTGTTTTGTTTTTATATGTTTTTAATTTTTATTGGGTGCCAATGTTTTACTTAATTTGTTTTGTTATTTAATTTTGTTTAGAAGTTTATTTATGTTAATTTTTATATGTGAGTTCTAGATGTTTAAGTTAATAAGAAATATAATTTTTGGAAAATTTAAATTTTGATTTTATTAAAGATAATATTGTATTAAAAGACTTAAGAATTGGACAGGCGACGGTGGAGGGCATTTTATGTGGCGAAGACAAGCTGTCGGTGCTGTGTTTCAGGTGTTCCGTGTAAAAATAGAAAATTATACGATAGGCGAAAGTGTGGGTGTAACAACTCAGAAGTGCGATTGTTATCACGTGCTGTGTGGTGTTTACGAGAGGTGATTAGCCGCTAAAGACGGTAATTAGAATAAATTTGTAAGATGTGATAGATGAGGCGTAGCCATTTTAAAAATGGCGGACAAGCGAAGAAAGGAAGGTGACATGTTGGGAGGCGATAGCGAGATCGAGTTAGACTACGATATGGAGTTGGAGGCAGGTGCATCGACGACAGGGGCGGAGAAGACGGAGGAGGTGGTTAGGCGAGTCCTGGATGAAAAACTGGCAGGATGCATGGACGCCTTTATGGAGAAAATGCTGAGTAGGATGGCGTCGGTGTCACGCGGACCAGCGTCGGTGACAGGCGGAGCATCGGTGGTGACAGGTGGAGCGGCAGTGGCGGCGGCTACCCCAAGCAGCTTGACAAGCGTAGCTGTAAGTATGGGACAGGCGAAGACAGAGTCTCGGGCTAGCACCGAGTCTCAGGAGGTAAGTAGGCGGAGAGGTGACTTAATGGAGGTAGGTGGTATTGTGGAGTAGTTCGATCCTGACGATCGTTACTCCAATGTGAATAAGTTGAGGCTTATTGACCAGTTAGGCGATGTATACGGGTGGTCAGCGTGTGAGCGATCATACCTGATGCAAGTGAAATTGAGAGGCGCAGCTAGGAGTTGGTTTAGGCGACTGGACATGCTGAGTTACACCTGGGAGCAGTGGTTGGAGAATCTGCAGAAAGCGTTTCCCAGGCGGCATGTGTTCCATGACTGTTTGGCGGAGATGATGGAGAGGCGTAAACAGGTAGGTGAAACTATGACTAGTTACTTTCACGCAAAGCTGGCGTTGTGTGAAAGGGTAAAAGTGACAGGCGAAGATGCAGTTTCCTGCATTATCAAGGGGCTGCCAGAGGAACTATGGGCGAACGCATGGGCTTGCAAGAGCAAGTCACCTGAGGCGTTGTATTCCGGCTTTCTAGCCGGATTAGAGAATTACAGGTCTCCAGTTGCGATGGTGGTAGGTAGGCAAGCGGAACCCTCAACGTCAGGTGTAAAATCGAAGAGGGTAAGCAGCCCAGGTTTTCCCCCTATGAAAAGATAAGCGACAGCGGAGGTGCCCAAAGTTAGGTGTTACAACTGCCAGGAGTATGGGATCCATATTAGCAGGGATTGTCCTCACCCCAAAAGCAGTAGGAGCAGCTGGTGTGGAAAGGAGGGACACTGGTTTAAGAATTGTCCAGTCAGGCAGGAGTACCTTCGTAGGAAAGGTGGAGAGGTGACAGAGGGAGGCGAGAAGGAGAAGAAGAGCAGCTCAGTCAAGGTGAGACTGGTGAGTACTGCTAATTTAGATAATGTTTACAAAAAAGTTGGTGTAATTAATGGGAGGCGTATTAAGGTGTATGTTGATACAGGGTGTCAACATAATTTAATGTCAGGCGAATGTGCTGAGCGCTAAGGGTTGGAGGTGACCACAGAGAGCGTGTTTTTGAGAGGATTTGGTGGAGGGTTAGGCGCTGCTCATGGACACACAAGGTGTTCAATAGAGCTAGATGGCATCACCATGACAATCACCGCATTAGTTACTCTGTGTGATATTTCTAATGCCGATTTAATTCTAGGGCAACCGGCGATAGGTGAGAAAGGTGTCACTGTGGTGGTAAGCAACAAGGTGACTTTTGTCAAGGGGGTAGGCGTAGACCCTTTCAAGGACATGAGCCTTGAAGACGACGAGGTAGATAGGCGATATCTAGTTGTCTTAGAAGATGATATTGTGGTGGAGCCAGGCACGAGAGGCGTATGTGTGCCCAACACACGGGAAGATGAAGAGATATTTATAGAGGCGAAGCTGCTTGAGACAGACGAATGCACCGTAGTGATGCCAAGCGGTGTAGTAAGGTGTTCAGGCGAGAAGGCTCAGATTAGGGTGACCAATTTGGGTCCACAGCAGCTTCAGTGGAAGAAGGGACGAATGGTAGCGAGGACTGTTAGGTGTAGAGAGGCGACTAGGCGAGCTACCAGGCCAGGGAAAAAGGATATTAAGGTGAATATTCAAACTGTTAATTTGTCTGAACTTAATGTGGGTGATATAAATGATAAAACTAAGCTAACAGAGTTGTTGTCACGAAAGGCGTACTGTTTCTCAGCTGGTGAGAATGATTTAGGTTTAACACAGTTAGGTGAAATGAGAATTAAGTCGGTGAATGATATACCTGTGTATTACAGACCCTATAGGTTGTCGTGTTCAGAGAGGTGTAAGGTGAGAGATAAGGTGCAAGGACTTCTCGATAGCGGCGTTATGAGAGAATCTGATTCAGCTTATGCCAGTCCCATAATACTGGTCAACAAGAAAGATGGCGGAATTAGGTTGTGTGTTGATTATAGGGCGTTGAATGCAATTACGGTTAAGGATAGGTACCCTCTCCCACTGATAGCAGATCAGTTGGACCGATTAGCAGGCAGGTGTTATTTTACAACATTGGATATGGCGCAGGGGTATCATCAGGTGCCTATGCACCCTGATTCTATTGATTAAACGGCGCTTATTACTCCTGATGGACAATATGAGTATACAAGGGTCCCTGTTGGTTTAGCCAACTCTCCGGCGGTGTTTCAGAGAATAATCAACAAGATGTTAGGTGGATTGCGACATAATCAGGTGTTGGCGTATATGGATGACTTGTTGATTCCATCTAAGACAGTTGAGGATGGTTTGACTCTTTTAGAACAGGTGTTGGATTTGATAGGACAGGCGGGATTTAAATTAAATATGGCGAAATGTTCGTTTTTGCAGGCTTCCATTGAATATTTAGGACATGAGGTGAGTGGAGGTGGCATTAGACCTGGACCTCGGAAGGTAAAGGCGGTGGCGGAATTTCCAGTACCAACAGATGTGCATACGGTGGGACAATTTGTTGGGTTAGCTAGTTATTTCCGCAAGTTCATTAAGAACTTTCAATTTTGGTGCGTCCTCTTACGAAGCTTACAATGAGAGGAGTAGAATGGCATTGGGGCGAAGGTGAGCAGTTAGCCTTTGAAAAGTTGAAGGCGTTATTAATAGAACGACCAATATTGGGGTATAGCAGTGAGTTACCTAGAGAACTTCACACAGATGCTAGCAAACTTGTGTTAGGTGGCATGTTGCTCCAGAGACAATCGACAGGTGATTTACAGGTGATCATCTCTTATTTAAGCAGGGCGACAACAAAAGCGGAAGCAATGTACCATAGTTATGAACTGGAAACCTTGACCTTGGTAGAGTCAGTAAAGCGGTTTAGAGTTTATTTGCTAGGTGTTCATTTTAAGGTAGTGACTGTTCGGCCGTAAGGCCGACACTGCTTAAGCGAGATTTGGTGCCAAGGATAGCTAGGTGGTGGTTGGCGATTCAAGAATACGACATGGAGATGGAATATCGACCAGGTGACAAAATGAGGCATGTTGATGCTCTTAGTCGTAATCCAGTACAGGTGAATTTGGTGACAATTTCTGAGGAGGACTGGTTTGGAACAGTTCAGTTGCAGGATGAGAAAACACAGGCGATTGTTAAGGCGTTGGAAGGAGGTAAAGCTGACAAAGATGCGCGAACAGCTTTTAAGGTGAAAGACGGGCGCTTGTGGCGTATTACAGGCGAGGGAGACAGGTTGTATGTTCTTGCAATTGCAAAGTTTAGCTTGTTGCGTAAGCATCATGACGACATTGGGCATCCTGGATTTGAAAAGTGTTTGGAACTTTTGAGGAAGACATTGGTTCCCTAAAATGAGGCGTTTTGTGCACAAGTATACAGCAGCGTGTCTGAATTGTGCATATGCGAAAGGCGTGCATGGGCGAGGCGAAGGATTTCTCCATCCTTATGAAAAGAAAGCACTTCCTCTCGATACGGTGCATATCGATCATCTAGGTCCCTTTGTTAAAAGTGTGAAACGGAATAGTTACTTGCTGGTAGTGGTAGACGCGTTTACCAAGTATACATGGACAAAGCCTACTAGAACCTTGAGTTCTGCAGAAACTATTGAGAAATTAAGGTGGATATTTGGCGAATTTGGGTACCCAAGGCGAATAATATCAGACAGTGGATTGGCGTTTACTAGCAGTGCGTTCGCTAGTTTTGTGGGCGAAAGGGGCATTAAGCATGTGGAGAATGCTATTGCAACCCCTCGGGCGAATGGACAGGTGGAACGATCAAACCGCACACTGGTTGAGGCGATTACGGCGAGTGCGAAAGGAGAGGTGAGATATGATGGACAGCTACCAGAGATACTGTGGGGAATCAATCACACGATAAATGCCAGCACTAGATTCTCCCCAACATTATCCTATCAAAGTGGGCGAGTGACAGACTTGTCAGAGGGCGATGACACTGTTGCACTTGGGCGAAAGCGATTGCATGCAGATAGGTGTAAGGCAGGTGAGAGATTGCAAAAGGCGGCATCTCATATGAAGGCGAGGTATGATAAAAGGCTGCAACCGAATACAAAGTAGGCGATTTAGTTCTATGGCGTCAGGCGGCCACTATGCTAGGTGAAAAGGGTGTCAATAGAAAGGTGTCTAATAAATATGACGGTGCATATAAGATAACAAAGGTATTAGGCAATGACAGGTATGAGATTGCCTCATTGGAAAGTGTTAGGGGCTATAAGCGATTCAAGGCTATTGTAGCAGTAGATACCTTAAGGCGTTATCAAAGCGGTGCAATTAATGTAGGCGACGAGTCTGATAACTCTTTAGGCGATTCTGAAAGGAATCAGTCTGGTCGACAGGATCTGATTGATCTCTTAGACAGTTAGGTGAGACTAGTGGATTAATGAGGACATTCATTTTTCAGGATGGCCGACTATTATAAGACTTAAGAATTGGATAGGCGACGAAGGTAGGAGCTCAGAGAGGAGAATTCTGCTGGACAGGTGATCGACAGCTTATGGTTGGTACAACTGATAGGCGTTAGGCGGGGACGGTGGAGGGCATTCTACGTGGCGAAGACAAGCTGTCGGTGCTGTGTTTCAGGTGTTCCGTGTAAAAATAGAAAATTAGAGAAAATTATACGATAGGCAAAAGTGTGGGTGTAACAACTGTTTTACCTGCTATTTCTATACCCTGGCTATGATTTTACTCTTTACCTCAGGAGTGAATTCCAGCAGAGTAAATAACACCTTTTTTATCTATAATGTTCTTATATCTGCTACCACTCAGTATACATAAAATAATACATGGAACTGTATTTGTTTTTATTCATGCACAAAAATTCTCAATTTAAAAAGAAATAGTTTCAATAAACAATAAACATTAAGGAATATTTCCTAACAATTCTTAATATTTAAACAAGAAATTTTATTTTACTTTCAGTAACATACCTGTATATTTCATCTAGTTTTAAATTGCTGGCAATACTATTTTAATTTATGCAACTAGAAATACACAAATGTGTAGTGAAAATTGCCTATTTATTATCATGTCATATATTTTTTTTTTTTTAATAATAATAATAATAATATAAGTTTATTTACAACAATAACATAATATAGATAAAAACATGTTCTACTAATAAAACAGTACAAATATGTTACAAAGAACAGTAATCGAACAAGTAAATAAACTAGTGAATCACTGAAGCGGTTACAAATACCGCTTGTGTGTGATTAATAATAAGAATTAACCTTATTATTACCTACTATAATCCTAAACTAATATATGAACACTCGTAGACATGAACACATAATCACATTTAATATAAAAATACATAAACTACACATAATACATTTACTCACAAGTACAACAAAATACACAAATATGTAAATATAATTTTTTGTAAACAAAGTAAAGGAGAACAAAAGCTAAACTTCATATCTGTGGCTGACTATATTGTGAAAAGTACCTCGACCCAATTCCTGAATCCAAAGCTTTACTCTACACTTAAATGATTTGTACACGTTTATGGTTTTTAGAGAATTTGGCAACATATTAAATAATCTGGAAGCATATTATTATTATTATTATTATTATTATATATGTTATATCAAATTAAAATGGCCGTCTCAGATGACCCTTTGTGTTTGGTAAACAGTTAATAATCAAAATTTTAAAGTTTAAACTTTTAATATGGTTTATATTTTTATAGAGGTAAGTCTTTATATGCTATATTTTAATTTTATCGTCCGAGAAATTGAATATTGGTTATTATGCATGCTAGCTAGCTAAATTTTTGTTTGTGTACACATGAAATTTCATCTTACTCTCTGTAGACGATGCCTCGAAGTTGATTTCCTCTCTCTGGAAGTCGTAGAAGTCCCAGGATGCCGTTGATAACCTGGACTGGATATGATGTTCAAATTATGGAATTTCTATCTGGTGATATTCTTGATATATCTTTGGAGGTTATTTTCCACTGGAGACCTGTGCCTAGAACCTTCTGCAAGCCCCAGCTCTAGCTATGGAGATGGTTTCCACCAAACCTCTTGAATTGTTTATTTGCAGATGATAAATTTGAGTTACTTTTCTTTGTGTAACTGTGCGAAACTGGTGCGTATAAAATTATACTGTTTAACTAATTTTTTCTTATTTAAAATCCAAATTTCTTCTCAGCCCAAACTTTCTACATGTTCTCGTTTTCAAATTTTCTTCGTAACTAAGTAAATAAACTTTTGTTTCCATGTATTTTTACTCTCTTGATTCCTAATAGTTTTTATTAAGGCCAATACACATATTTCACTTTCACTATTTTTAAATTATTATTTTTGTAGCACTTTGCACTTCACTAATTGTCTTTTTAAGCTTATAAACTACAATTACAAATATATAACAATTTTTATTAATATTTATTGTAAAACATTCCTTAATTTGGGTTTTTCTAGAGTCCTGTCAGATATGTTGATTTTTTTATGTATAGCCATCTTAATATTTGACAGTTCTATTTGTCATTAATTCTATTATTGGAAATTTTCATTTTGTTATACAAATATTTTAATTTATAGATGTTTTTGTCTAGCGATATGCATATATAATTAATCTTTGCTCTTTAAGCTTTGTATCAATGTATCTATGTCTGGGTTTTTAATTCATTTACTGTGTGTACTGTCCATTTATATGTCGTCATGTTTTGATAGAATTTTGAAATAAATTTAATGAAATTTGCAAAATTTTGTCTTTAAATATAGTAACAAATTTCTCTAGATATACTTTATACTACATAATTTCAAAACTAACAATTTTCATATATTTTACACTAATAATAATAAACATTTCAATAATTCTTTTAGATTTGTTAGTAAAGTAAATTTTCATGGCATTTAATTCTTAGTAAATTCTCTTTTAGTTTTTAATAATTTTGAATGTTTTAAGTGGCCTTTATTTTAATTTAATTATATAGGTAAGTCTTGTAATGTTTACTGACTACCTAGGTTCAGTTTTAATATTTATTCCTTAGACGGAATATTTCTAGCTAGTTTTTATATTTGTGCACAAATTAAATCGGTACCTGGTACTTGTAATTGTAGTTCAAATCTCCTGGACACATGGAAATATCCGCTGTGGATTCCAATTACAGATGAAACTGCGGCTGGCAAAACTGGGACTGCTGGAAAATTCTCAGGAACTTCTTGTGATGGAGATGATGTAACCTTACTTTTCTTTCTCTGGTGAGTTACGTTTTGGATGTTTTTTTTTTAAACTGTTGAATTTTTCTTTAAATTTTGGGGACGCTAACAAAAAACGACGCTCTCCCTTTTATAATTTCTTCGTAACTAATCAACAACTTTTTTGTTTCTCCAGTCTATACGGATTCTAGATTCTCAGTTTATTTGTTAAGTCACTTTCACAATAATTTATTATATCGTTTTTGATTTTAATTTTGTCACTTCACTGCACTACTTACTTACTAATTACATTTTAAATAATGTCCATGTTTTTTTATTTACAAATTTGATTATATTTAATATGGAATATTAATTTATTATCTTTTTATAGGTATGTCTATCTTGTACATGTGTCCACGTCCTTATTTTTGACAGATGTCAAATAATAAATATTATTTATAGAAAATTTAAAATCTGACGTTGGAAATTTTATTTATTTGAACAAAATCTTTTTATATCTGACTCGTATTTTAACTAAATGCATATTAGTGTCATCCTTATATTTTTAGCTGTCTGTTGATATGCCTAGCTCTGTGATAAATTTTAATTTTAACTATTTACTTGGCATTTATATTTGTCTATGTACAGATATTTTCATAAATTTTGCTGGTATTGACTTTTTAAAATTGATATTATTTAATTTTAATTATATGATTCTTCTGATCCATTATGTTTAATTGTTGTAGATACTACTTATTTTCAATATTTCACCTTTTCTTACCATCAATAATTATTTTAAACAAATTTATCAAATTTTAACAAAGTGTGAAAATTTTTATTTTTATTAAAATAGTTTGAAATTTAATTTTATTACAATATATACTGATTGGTGCTTAATTTATATAACATACTGTATAGGTGTAGATCCTACGTAAGAAAGATATATAATACTGAATACTAGGTGATTTGTTTTATATAAGGAACCGTCTGCATCATACGTACTGTATATTTTATATTTAAAATAAGTATTTTTAATAGAATTCAGTTTCATTTTTATATGAAGTCTAAATAAGTTTAAGTTATGCACTAGTGTTTATGAGTACTATTTAAATATGAATTAAATTGAATTCTAAACAAATTTGTTATCACTTTAAAGTGAAAGTAACATTATTTGTTTATTAGTCTTTGATGGATTCCGGTGACCACACCGGCAGCGCGCATAACATTCTGTAGATGAATCCCCAGTAAGCATATATACGTCGATATTCTCAAAAGTTTTCCATTCACCCTCTATCTACTGTAGGTCAACAACATTTTGTATATCTCACTTAAGAGCATATTACCATATTTTCATCCAATATATTATTCCTCAGTTCAAAATCCTTACTGTAAGATTGTCATTTAAAATATCTACATTTATATTTTGATAACTTAACTTACATGACATACTGTACATAATTCACCATATAAGAAACTTATATAATATAATATGAAATACCAGGAGATAATGAACATTCCAATATCAAACGTATTGTATTTTTTATATTTAAAATAAATATTATAATTGAATTAAATTTTTAGCTACGTAACATCTGAATGAGTTTTATAATATCTATTAGTACCTATCTATGTATGATTATTATTTAAATATGGAGTAAAATTGCATTCAGAAACAAATGTGTTATCACGTTTAAAGTAAATATTATTTATTTATTCAAGTCCTCTGATGGATCCCTGCGATCACGTGTCACTAAATTGTAGATACTTCTATAACCACCAAACAGCGCACGCGGTGAAAACTTTCTAGTAATAGACTATATTAGTTCTGACGTATTATTAGCTAGGCAATTTGCGAAACTGAGTCATGTAGTACAAGTTGCCTATATTGTAAAACTGGAATTTGACCTTTATTGCATATGAGTATAAAGGTTACATTTTTGAGCGATAAAATACAGTAAAGAATTTTATTTTTATTCTCCCTTGTAGAAAGTATTTAAGACTTTTCAGTTACCATTTATCATGCAAAAAATATGTTTAATATATTGTTAGTTCTTTATTTAAATATTCAAGTTTAGTGCTTATATTGCAAAATATCAAATGGAAGGCTGTGAAATTAACAGTACAGCGGGCTGGAAATATATGAGAGCGACGCTCACACAGTTGTATCTGACGTTGACGTGAGAGCACGGCAGAGAACACTGTTTGACCTTGTCGTTGATTATACCTAATTTATTAAATTGTGTAATTAAATCTATTAATTAGGCTTAAAATCTATATATATATATATATATAAAAAAACGCCAAAAGGGTAGTCACGACCGACTAGTTGGTTGGATATATATATAAAAGTATAAATCTTTAGAATATATTTATTTATTAATATTTACATCAGCAATATTAATAAATAAATCAGCAAATGTATATATCTATATTCTGTAATTTATTGTATATGGTGTATGATAACAGAAAACTTTTAAATATTTCATTCAAGCGAGAAATAAAATATTATTCTAAGCCTTGCGCGAACCTCCGAAAATGTCGCCTTTATGTTCAGGCGCATAAGGACTAAGTTTCAATGTTATACATTAGGCAACTTGCATTACATAACTCATTGACGGAGGTTGCATAAGTAACGTGACGCCACACTAATGTAGTCCATTGGAGACGGATCCCATACAGTCTTCAGCATCCTCAACACATCTGACGTCACCACTACACTCTCCGTTAGCAATCATCATTCTTTCTTACTCATACACCACCTCTCATATTAAAATGCTCTTCGGAGGAGGTCTTATTACCTTTGTTTTAAAGAGTTAGGTAACAGGCGAACGGCAGCCAACATGTCGGAGGCATTAGGTCGTGGTCGCCAGTTTGCGATTTAAGCAATCAGAAGAATCGAGTACTTGAGAGACATTAAAGGAAGATAAATTAATATAGATTTTAGTTTGAGCGCCAACCTATATAAAAACAAGAAATTACTATCTCCTTCATTACCTCTGTTCTTTATAGGTTGAGAATGGAGCAATTAAACATATTACAAAATAAAATTCAGACATTTATTTCTCACTATGCACCTGGTGGTAAAGATGACAATGATTGGTGAAAGCTAACAGAGCTTAATGAGATTTCCAAATGGACTAAATGCTCAGTACAACGCATTGGTATAGATGTCAAACGCGTCAAAGTTACAAATCACACAAATCGAGCGGCAGCAGTTAGCGAATTAAGTAAAGCGGAATTGAAGAAGAAGCTCTAATAAAAATAACAGGACACAGCAATTCATCATCAATCAAATGATTACTTACAAGTTGACAAAGAGTATTATACGAGCATTATTCAATCGATTAATTTGGAAAAAGAACAAACTTCAACATCTACTGCAGAAACGATTAGCTATGGCAGCCGTAGCGACATTAGTATCCCTTGTATGAATTTCAATAACTGCGTGTTTAATAATTCAAATAAAACTGTATTTATTTTTAGTGTTTTATAAATTAAGTGCAATATGTTTCTAAATTTATTATTCATAAAATTGTCATGCCGAATTACACTCGATATGTATATTGATACTGCGTAAATTTGTGCTGTTTAAATTCTAAACTGTTTCATTTAGTAATTTGATGAGAAAAACTGTCAACTTTTAAAAACGCGACACCGAAGGTGGAGCGTGTTTGGGTTGACAGGCAACAGTTTCTTATTAAACAACCCAAATTTATCCGGTAAAATACAAACCTCTTTTGCAATTATAACTGACAAAATAATGAAATCTGGTGATCCTTTGTAACCGTTTTTTAACAAATTTCAAATTCTCTAGATACTTTATCGGGATATGTTCGTAATTGATCATATTTTAATTTAAATATAGATTATTTTACCGATATTTGCTATATAAAATGAAATCGATTTCCTGAAAAATTAAATGCCTTATACAAATATAGTGCCATTGATTTCCACATGCCATCTAGTGTCGTATACAAAATTTCATCACACTAGCTGTGTTAGCTACCAAGATATACCCATTGAAAATCTTAAAAAACATCTTGTATAATTGTGTATAACATTTAAAATAGTTATTCAATTTTAGGGAGAATTTCCCTATAGTTTAACTAACAAATAGATGCAAGTGGCAATTTTTGTCCGTCTCGGTGGGTGAAATAAAATAAAGCTTACTCGAGGCGTAATCAACAACAATATACAGCATGAAAATTACTTATGAAATAAACTCAGTAATGGTTGGATGGTTTTTGTTCAATATTATTGAAACTATTCGAGATAAGGTAATTAATTTTTGACCAATAAGTGAGATTTTACAAAAAAATTTACAGAAAATTTAGGTAATTTATTCAGAAGTCTGAAACAGGGCCGGTTTAGGTTATTTTCAGCCCTAAATTTTTTGTTAGAAATTATTTTTACCATTGAACCACAGAAATAATACAAAAACATTCTGAAACCAAGATGAAAAAGTTAAAATTTTTAATGATCTTGTTACTCAATTATTTGATATATATGCACCGTTTAAAACTATAACTTTTAAAAAAGCCCTAAGCCATGGATTACTGACAATATTAAATCTATGATAAATTTGAGAAATAAAGCTTTAAATAAATACAAATAGACAAAGAAAAACACTCACTGAGATTATTACAGAACGTTGAGGAATTACATTACAAAAGCAATACGGACAGAACACAAGGTTTATTTTCAACAGAAACTTTTGAATGCTAACAACAAACAGAAATGGAATAAAATCACTAGATTTAAAAATAGTGCCAACTTTGATTTTAATTCAGTAATTAATGCAATTGATATTAACAAAAATTTCTTAAAAGTAAATGGTAGGTACTGCTTATGACTCCGACTTGGAAACTTTAAATTTTTATCTGCATAATTATAAAGCTTATTTTGAAACTTCATTTAATTTTGAAGAAGTAGATGATACTATCATAATGCAAATTATTCTTAAAATCAAAATCCAAGCCTGTGGTGACTCCGATGGAATTAATATTTCATTAATAAATTTTTCTTTCGTAATTCCCCACATATTACATCTTGTTAATTTATGTTTAAAAAAAATCCATTTTTCCAAACATATGGAAAAAGGGCTTGTTATACCTATTCCAAAATTTTTTTCTCCTGTAAATTTAAATTATATTTGTCCCATAACTGTTCTCCCCACAATCTCATATTGGAGAGAATTGTTAAAAGATAATTAAGAAATCATATTGACCGGTATGAGATACTCCCAAAATTGCAATCAGGTTTCCGTGCGGTTTACAGTTGTGGAACAGCTCTTTTTCAGAGAACTGGACAGGAGAAAAGTGGGTATATTAATTTTGTTAGACTACAGCAAGGCATTTGATATGATTAATCACAAATTGCTCTTAGGTGTATTACACTTTATTGATCTCGGCCCACTCTCAATATTTTTTTTTATTATTTATCTGGAAGATTTCAAAAAATCTTATTATAGAGATTTGTCATCTAGTGTAGAAAAAATTGGTCGTGGAGTAGGTCAAGGGTCAATTCTTGGTCCTTTATTATTTACTATTTATAGTAATAACTTTTTATCAGTTTTGATATACAGATTCGGAAATTGCGGATCTTTACAGAGAAAGTAGAAATTGCCGCTTTATCCCAGGGGAGGTACGAAGTATAAGTGGCGCGGCGCCGTGCATAGGTCCAGTATTCCCCACTACTACGGTAATCGGTTCCGTATCGCCAACGCCAATTCGCCATTGCAAATCTAACTGTCCGGTCAACTGATGCCAGTGTTGTCAGGTCTCATGCATTCCGAGGAAATCTCATGCTCTCATATTTTGATTACAAAATCTCATGCTTTTTAATAGACACAAAAAGAAATAATAAAATTATTAAAATTACTCTTTGAAATCTACCAAAACAAAGACCTAACGAGAAATAAAGGCAAAATCGAGGGCAAAATTGAATAGATAGAGGTAGGTATTTACAATATTTGGGTACTTGAAATGTCCTTTATTGTAGACTGCTCTCTTAATAATTAGCAATGAATACATAAACGGGTATGACAGTCGACGGATATGCGGTGTGTGTGTACTGTATTCACGCTGTATTGTAGTGATTCTTAACTCTATTCCGTAAGGGTACCTACATTTTCTGGAAACAACAGATTTTACGACCCGTGAGTCACCCTGCGTCACGTCAACTGCGGCTCAACGTTCGCCCGGCCTAACAATAAAATAAATTAGAAAGGTTACGTGGTTAATAACTTCTAAGTAAGTACCTGTAAGTACCTACTTACAATGTAATATTATGATGAAATAGCATAATATAATGCTTTTTAATGAAATAAAAATGGCATTACAAAAGTAATTAAAAATTAAGCTGTGTCAAGAGGCGTTTTTTGATAAATTAAGCCATCTCATGCTTTTTTCTCCAAACCTCATGCTATTTTGAAGTTATTCTCATGCACTGAATTTTTCCCACCTGGCAACACTGCCTTATGCGAAGAGTGGGAGCACGCTGTGGTGGAACTATGCGTGTAGCATGACACAAATACACGCAAGCGGCAAAACACAATTCACCATCAAGATCCTCACTTTCCAAATCTGTATAGTAAGGTCCACATGTATGTTGATGGTACACAGCTGTACTAGTTTTTTAATAGAAATGACGAACTGAAATCATTTCAAGAAATATATGGAGATTTAAATGCCTTGCTAAAGAATCTCCACTTCGCACAATTTGGTAATTAATTCAACTAAGTCTACTATTTGGTTTTTTGGTTTTACCCCTTCTAATGTTTTACCAATTAAAATCAACGATATACCTTTAGTACTTGCTGAAACAGCAAAAAATCTAGGTGTTTTATTTGACAATAAATTAAAGTTTATTCACCATGTTTCCTCTATTTTACAAAAGTCTTTTTTAAAATTAAGATCTGTATATCATTACCGACATATGCTTAATAAAAAAATAAAAATACAGCTGTGAACTCTCTTGTCTGTAATTATTGTGACTTTGTTTATGGACGATCTGACAGTATTTGATAGTAATAGGCTACAAAAACTTCAGAACTCGCTGTTTACGCTTGATACATGGCATACGCAAATTTGAAAAAATTAGTTACACATTGGAACACACCACTAGATGGTTAAATATATCAAATTGTAGAAAAGTTCATGCGCTAATGATTTTTCACACAATTATATTAACAAAAAGTCCTTCTTATCTGTGGAAGAAAATTACTTATTGTTCAAGCATTCATAACATAAATACTCGCATAAAAAATGCTACTGATAACTCAAACCACCAGACTCAGTTATTTAAAAACATTATTTTCATATCTGATCTCTAAAGAATATAAGTCTCCCTATTGCCTTAAGTGACTTTGCCAAATATCTTATAGTAGTGTAGCCCCGTAGTGTATAGTTATTGTAATTAATGCTATAAATTATTTTTTAAAAGTATGCAATTAGCATATTAAGTTTTAACATAAAAAATATTTAATATTGAAATTACAAAACTACAACGGATCAAAATAAATCATTCACATTTCATTACATAAATAGTGAAATAAAATCTAATCTTAATAAAATTATTATTAAGAGAAGCTGAAACGTTTTTTGTATTTAAATACAGACAGTAATACAAAACCCTCGTGCTGTCAACAAAAAACAGTCTAAGACATACCGATTCAGTGATCAACAATCCCACAATCCAAGTTTTGACCTACCGTATTTAGGTTCATAACTTTGTTCTTAATGTCTATTCAATGACAAGTGCTGCAGAGCTGCAAACCCGCTAAATAATTAAATTTGCATTTTTATAAACGCCAAGTGTAATCAATAGTAAATTATAAGAATTTTGTAATAAATGCCAACAGTCGAACATTGTTCGGGTCTGGAATAGATGCAGACGGCCCGACTTATCCATCACCATCAGTTACATTTTCACGTTTCTCATCCGACCAGTAATGTTCATTGTGAAGATTAACTAAACCGTCATGTCCAAATCCAGCTTCATCCGTAAAAAAATAGATAATATAAAATTACAATTGTCATTATGAAGATTTCTAATCAGATTACAAAAATTTACACAAGCTGCAAGATCTTCCGAAGAAAGGGCCTGGACGTTTTGGTAATGATAGGGGTAAAGAAGTTGCTCTTTCAAAATCTGATGTACTGAACTCTTCGGAATATTTATTTGATTAGTGACCTTGCACTTGTGTTAGGATTATTCCCGATGGCATTCAAAACTCGAACTTCGGTTACCCCACTCCGAGTCCTTCGTGGGCATCCTGCATCATAATGTTTAGATTTAAATGATCCACATTCTCCCAGTCCTCGATGGATGGTAGTGAGCATTCGTCGTTGAGGTATTCTTCTTCATGGAAATGCTTCAGCATACAAACGTCTTGCAGCAAGTGCATTGCCGCCCGCTAAACAATAGTAATAGTGTATATCACGCAGTTAGATGTTAGAATAATTGTTATTATTCATTTTAGTTGTTATTAATTTCTACTAATTGCCAAGAAACTAACTTAATTATCAAAAACTGTCGAAATTAATAACTGTTAGTTTACTTGTTCCTATGGAAACTTTCTGTGCTTGTTTCCAAAGCATTCCTTATTAAAGTATAGCAAAAGTGGAACAATGATTGAGGATTTTAGACAAGCATAGTTTTGTTGTGACATTAAATGTATGTACCGAGTTTGAGTAAATCGTTCTTCTAAAAAAGTCCTGTTGAATTGTTAAATAATAATGATTATTAATAAAATTGATGTGTGTAGAAATGGAAGGAAAATATTTTGAAATGTTTTTATAAAAAAATTGTCAAAAAGTTAGTTAATAATAATCATTTAAATGATTAAATTAATAACATTTTGTAAACGTACAATTGTTTTATTTTATTTTATTAAATTATTATTACTGCTTTGTTAGTTCCAACTGCTCTGCGAACAATCCTAATGCATCAAACATAGTTTCCTGAATCCTCTTTTAATGAAACTTGGTATACCTGGGAACAATAAAATATGCTCATTAAGGATTTTTTTCCATTACATACCAATCTGTATGTACCACTTTAAATCCTTTTTACTCGAAAACAGTACAATTTATCGAAATCGGCCAAGAATACCTTTTCAATGTGAAACACGATAGATTTTGAATTTCTTTGGTTCAATGGTAAAAATAATATCTAACAAAAAAGTTAGGGCTGAAAATAACTTAAGCCGGCCCTGTTTAATACACTTCTGAATAAATTACCTAAATTTTGTGTAAATTTTCGAAATCAGCATAAAAATCTCACTTATTGGTCCAAATTTAATTATATTATTGAACAAAAACCATTTTCAGGGCTGACCATTTAAAAGGATCTAGCTCGCTTAGGGTTCATTTCTCGACATTATGTTTATAAAGTTTCTTCTTATTTTTTGGAATCACCCTCTGAAATATTTGCTCATACTTTCTGAACACAGTGTATAATCATTGATTGTGCCTGACTTTTTATCGATGTTGCGTATGCTTGTCGCGCATACAATACATTTTTCTTCTAAGGTGACTAGTTTTAGAGATATTTGAAAGTTAATCAACTGTGTGGATAAGCTTATTGAAGTTATACTTCTTTGCGCCCGTTAGACACATTGGGATGGGATGTTGGTCGAGAAACCGCGTCACGCTCAAAAGGAAGAACAAATTTTTAAGAACTTTTTTTTTTTTTTAAGATTTTTTTTTGTACGTTCAGGCTTTGAAAGGAAGTTTTTAAAAAAAAAAAAAAAAGTATAACTTCCACCGTCTGGTCCGACGCAGACCCAGTTTTTTTTAAATTTTAAAACATCAATTTTTAAAATTATTTGGTGGTGCCTAATTTTTAGAATTAGTCGAGTTGATATTATCAAACATATCTGGAAAAAGTAGATAATTTTTATGCCTCTCAGTGATTTTACTTCCTCGTTTGGTCAGGCTTTTTAGTATAAAGTGACTAAAAAAAATCTCCTGAAATTGTAACATAAACTTACAAAATACCTGCATCTAATGTAATAAATCTAGTAACATTACATAAATTAAAAAATATATACAACTCGTTTCTGTTCTCTGCACTGTTATCCATAAATAAAGCTACCACTGATAGCTTTTTTGTAATGTAATTTTAGTTATAGTATTTCTATTAATGTAAATATATTACTTACTTCTTCTGTAGCTTCAGATAGTTTTTGTGAGTCTCCAAATGCATTGAAAGTATCTGCCTGCCCAGTAGTAGATGAAAATGATTCTTCAAATGGATCAGATGTAAAACCATCCTATTACATTAAAAATTAATCAAAAACATAATAAAATTGTAATAACTATTTTCTTTCACAAGTTGCGAAATGAAAGTGTAATTGTCAAGAGACAACATGTCACTTGCCTAAAATCTCATTCAACAATTCTTGTGAACAAGTGTTTTTTTTACAGTTATTTCAATAGAAGGGAATAATTTTATCTAACTATTCAAGCTTATAATGGATGATTTATGTTATTTATGTGTATGTTATAACAGAACATGTTATGTTACGGTAATGAGAACCTGAACAGTTGAGATAATGTGAAATGATTTATTGGAATGATGTATTTGCACTATAATTGTCTGTTAATAAACCCGTTATGAAAAGAAATGTTTTGTCTACTGGTTGTTTACGTATGCGAGAATTATATGGCTAAATTAATTTACATTTTTATTTGATATATTATTCGATTAAATTTTATTCTACACCTAACTAACTTCTACTACCATTATAATCTAGTAGTTTTAATTTTCATTTGAGACTTTTGATTATGGTCAAACGTCTGACTATAATAATAATTATTATTTATTTATTTATCTATTTAGTTATGCATATGGTTGTATATATATTTTGTAATTTTTGTTTTCTTATGTTTACTGTTACACGGTTTAAAGTACACAAATTTATAATGTAAATATAAAACGTTTATTTCTAACATTTAAAAATACAAATATATTTTTATTAATACATGTATAAACCCTATATTCTACATGAATTAGGTACTGACACTTGACTTCTTACATAATGACTTCTTTGATGCCACTGGTTGTAATTATCTGAAAATAAAAAAAATAATGTTTTAATGTATTGTATTTAATTATTTATATACAAAATCTATTATGGACACTTTGCACTTTACAGAAGTGTAAAATTTATCAGTACAAGATACCTAACAATTACGACGAACATAATAACCTAATTTCTGAATTAAACAGAGGGTGACAATTTAACATTTAAAGCTAATGCATGGAGTATAAAACAAAACTATAAATCCATACAAAGTTGATAAACAATTTTTTCCAAACTGAATTTACTAATATAAATTAACGGATAATTCCAGTGGTACAGATATATTTCATTGAGAGGCTTGAATATAGGGACGTACCTACCTTTTCAATAATATCCAATGTATTATTTTTTTAAAGATAATGTTATTTTGAAAATATGTTGTTGGGTACATTAAAAGGATTACTGTTATCTCTCAATACACTCCTTTGTAAATTAATCTCAGTCCTACAAGTAATTTTTTTTTTAACACAGACTTTTCACTTTAGGTAAATATACCTACCTTTGAATTGTATCTTCCAGTTCTAATATAAATAAATTAAAAAGTTGATCTATAACGAATCTCAAATAAATAGAAAACTAAAATCAGCACAAAACGTAAATCCGTGTAGATAATAGATTTTAAGAAGCTTTAAAAAATCGACAAAAGTAACAGATGCTGATGACATTGCTGCATTATACCAATTTTACAGAAATGACAGCAAACCTGTTATAGTTGACAAATAACATGAATGTCATCATAACATCAATATTCCATTATAAGCCTGATTAACGTGTTACAGCACAAAATACTACGAGTATTTAAAGTTTCGGTTTATACTTTGAAACACGATTTTTTTAAAACACAAATTTCTGAAGTTATTGAAAAACACTATTCATTGAAGGTTTACAAAAGTAGGTTCATCAATAGATGTTACAGCAACAGATAGTAAACAAGAATTGAATTGAATCATAAGTCGACTATTTATATGTGAAGAACTGCTGATTCTGCTGAGTATGCTACTATTAGAACAATGAGATGAGGTATCGTAATTCCTCCCTGTTAGATGGAACTTTATTCGTGAAGGAGTAAATTTCCACAAATATTTAAATTATTATCTCATTGTTAGCTTCCAAATTAACTTAAACTTGCAATCTCGGCAAAATAAGATTTTTGGTTAAAATACATTATTAAAATACAAAATAATTGTGCAAACATTAGTAGAAACGTTAACAGGATTTTTTAATTTGACATATATTTTCGTTGCAAATTTATTTTTTTGTGTTTCCATTAATTTATAAGTCTTAATTGCATGAAAATTAATATTATTTGGATTATACTAAAATGTTTGTAAAGTCTGATTATTTTAAAAATTTAATTGTGGCAAATCTATTTTTATAAAATCTGATTTTGGTTCTTTATAACTTTTAAATATAAAATATATGGTTTTCAATATTAACACTACATAAAGGAATTAAATCTAAGACATAACTTCCTTCCAATTGTATATTGTCTCTTATATTTCCACATTCTACAGTTGCAATTGTTAATTTAGGAATTATTAATATCCATTTTTCATCACTAATTTTATTTACTTGAATATCATTTATTTGTATAAGAATTGATGAACAATTCGGTGTATTACTAGAAAATCTTAATAAATTGATTTCACAAAGTTTTTCGTTATACAAGTTTATAGTATTTGAATATTTACATAGACAATTGCCTCTTATTGTCTCTTTACACTTTGTATCAATATATATATATACACCACGGCTGGTAGACCATAGATCAGCTGTATTCGTGGAGAGGATTTGCACCCTATCTGCGGTTATGGTAGGGTGGAAGAATGTTGGTTTGGGTGTGTGGAAGAAAGGTATGGAATAAATTCATTATTTCTAAGACAACGAAGTTTTATGAAATTTCCTCGGACCCGTCGATTTTGCTTTTTAAAAAGACTCTTTTTTCTATACCAACGCATTTCCGACGTTCATTTGTTTTCGCGTGATGACGTCATCGGATATTTTTTTAAATAGAACCTCTATATTTTTTCAGCGGATTCTTGTAGAGCTTAACTTGCTGAATTCAAAAATGTATAATTTCAACACTATTCCTTCAACTTTAGCAATAGTGCAGCTATTGAAAACTGTTATCGTTTCAGGTAAAGTGCCTTTTCTACTGAAAATACAGCAAAATTTTACTTGAAAAAGTTGTTCAAAACGGTAAATTATGGAGACGTGCAAAATTTTAAAAAGATCGGCCTACTTTAATAAAATCTTTGTGCTTTGTTGAAAAATGGTTTCAAAATCAAACCTCGCCGATCTTCTTAAAATTTTGCACGTCCTCATAATTTACCGTTCTGAACAACTTTTTCAAGAAACATTTTGCTGTATTTTCAGTAGAAAGGGCACTTTACCTGAAACGATAATAGTTTTCAATAGCTGCACTATTGCTAAAGTTGAAGGATTAAAGTGTTGAAATTATACATTTTTGAATTCAGCAAGTTAAGCTCTATAAGAATCCGATGAAAAAATATAGGGGTTCTATTTAAAAAAATATCCGATGACGTCATCACGCTAAAACAAATGAACGTCGGAAATGCGTTGGTATAGAAAAAAGAGTCTTTTTAAAAAGCAAATTCGACGGGTCCGAGGAAATTTCATGAAACTTTGTTGTTTTAAAAATAATGAATTTATTCCATACCTTTCTTCCACACTGTATAATTATGCTCATTTAGGGCAAGGTAATTTTTGGTAGGTAGGATCATTTGGTAAATATTATTATTTTTTATTGGGAATGCATAAAGTTGATTATATTCTAAAATAAATGTTACTTTAAAGTCTTTAATCTAGGCTTTAACATTAATAATTTGTTCAAAATTTAAAATATTTTCATTATTAACAACAAATGAAAATTTCAAATAATTATTTAATTTAATTTCTTGAATATCTTTTATTCATTCCTGAGGTTCAATAATAGCATTATGAAGTGTACAAAGTTTAACAAATGAAATAGCAATTTCAATTCATTCAAAAACATTATAAATTGTTTGAAAAATAAACATAATTTGAGTTAATACGGAATTTATTAAAAAGTAATCATAAAATTCAATTTCATGAAGAGAAATACTTTTTATTGTATTTTCTAGCTGTAAAATTCTGAATTGTAAGATATATTCATTATGTGAAATATTATTAGCAATTTCATTAAAATTATTTATAGTCGATATTAATAAAACAATTTGATTATCATATTTTAAAGCATCTTCGTTATCTAAATTACCAGTTATGCTTTTAATTAATGATCTTAAGATATTTATTTGACTCAGTATTTCATTTGTCAAGTTTTCAATAACGTATACAGGGTGAGTCAGTCATAATGTCATTAATTTTAACCACGTATTCGGGAGGCATAATAAAGGCAGAAAATCGGAAAAAAAAATGTTACTCGACCTTTAAAAATATAAACAAATCACCCTATAAAAATCGGTAACACGACGCTCCTGGTGCGCTACGAGCTTTCTGATGACGCACCCATACGACAATCGAATGTCGGATTAAACATCGTTGCCACATCATGTACATACATAATATCGTCTAACACTTCAACGTGTTATTCAAATTTACCCCCATTTAGCACTTTCTGCATTTCCCGCATTTCTTTTCCCCCAAATTTGTAGATCACGCTACACATTTGGAGGGGGAAGGAGAGAATACAAGCAGTAATCAGTAGTTTGTTTATTTCGGTCTCGCGTATTCGTCGTAAATTCACAATGCATAATTTTACAAATTCCGAATATGCGGAAATGGTAGTGTTATATGGAGAATGTTTACGAAATGCGATTGGCGCTGCTACGTTTTATTAATAAAGTGCTATGAACAAATGAGTGTAGTTTTAGTCGAACTGGCATTTTAAACAGGTTAGTAGATATCATACTATTTAAAAAACAATAAATTTCTAGGCTAGATGTACGTAACTACAAACGAATATTTAATTGTACTTACGAGTAATACTAAAAATTCATATTTATTTGTAAAACGTAGTGAAATCGTAATATCAAAATTATTAAATAATAACCTAACATTCGTAGTAGATAAGCTGTGCCGATTCTGCTCCAGGTCATTGACCTCGGTCTATAAATAGAAGTCGCTGATGCTAGCATCCGGTGCCATTGATCTTGGAACCACGTGATGTCTGGACAGCATCCGGTGTCAGGTTCAAGGTCACCGTCTGTTACAGGTTATTGACCTTAATCTATAAATAAAAACCACGTGATGTCTGGACAGCATCCGGTGTCATATTTAAGGTCACCGTCTATTACAGGTTATTGACCTTAGTCTATAAATAAAAACCGCTGATGCTAGCATCCGGTATCAGGTTCAAGGTCACCGTCTGTTACAGGTTATTGACCTTAGTCTATGTGACACCTAGACAGCATCCAGTAACAGGTTCAAGGTCCATCTGTTTAAAGTTATTCAGTTCAGTCTATAAATAGAAACCTCTGATATCACAATCTGTTGTCAAGTTCAAGGTTACCGTTTGGTTTTATGAATGTATTATTATCCGTTATTAAAAATATCGATAGCAATGTTTTTTATACTTATAGACAGATGCTTAAAAGACATATTTTCTAACAAAATTTCTTTATTAAAGTTATAATAATATAATAACATTGAAGCTATTATATTATATATCACAGTTTTCAGAAGGTGACCATTGTTTACTGCATTGGGTGGAACCAGAAGAACTGCTAAAATTGTAGTCATCTCCCCATTTTTCATTGTGTTCTTGTTACCAGGATGCTGCTTCTGTCGTAGTTGTACATTTTTCTGTCTGTTTTTGTTGTTGCAGCTGGTCCTGTTTTGACTGTTGTTGTATCAAGACCTGAGGACTTCGATGTATCCACAAGTATCCAATTTATTGTAGATATGATCAATGAATCAGAATCAGTCAGGCCCGAATAGTTATATCAGATAATATGTAGGTAGTGGATCTAAAAATAGTTCAATTTTTTTCACCAAAATTACATGATAAGTATGTCGGAATAAGATAAAAGTACGTACAAGTGTGCATCTCACAAAACAATTGTATTAATAAAAATAGTTTTTTAAAATGCAACTTTAACAGTCTATATTGAAACAGGGACGTTAAATAAAAAATGGCATAAGGAAAGTCGCATTATTTTTGTCCAAAGAATATGTGGTTAATGGTATAGTCTTCTATTTTAGGACACCCTGTATAAAAAATATGTATATAAAATTGTGACACACTGTAGCTCCCTTTTAAGTTTTGAATAAAAAATTGTTATATAACAAACCCCCCAATTACTCGTATTGACATTGATAGAAAACATAGGTGAAGTTTAAGCAAACTTGTCATCCCCTGGTATTATTAATAAAAGGTTTTAATTAAGTTGATTTAATTTATTTTAACCACTTAATATGTAACACTGTATTAAAGACTAAAAACATTTTTTTATGGAAAGGTTTTTGATAATAACAATTAAGTATTTATTTAAAAAAATTATTATGCTATATATGTAAATACGTAGTATAGCGTTCAACTTGTCGTATTCTATATCTCCAGACGAATAACGGATGTCATTTATATTCTGTTCTGTGTGTCTTACTTGTTTCTGATCCGACCGAGACAAACTGCGAAAACTCGTAGGCGGTTTCAACAAATAATGGTTCACTTGACGCGCGTCCTGAATCGTTATTTCATTGGGATACAATTCATAACTCCCGTTGGTACTCAGTAGCATAAAACCCTGGATGTTTAAAACCACAACCTTCATCTGGGACGATTATCAACATAACTAACATATTCCTTTACAGAACATCTCATTTTTATGCTAGATTCTTAACGATTTCGCTAAGTGGGAGGTGTTTCATGATACAGTCGTGTACGATTATGCAGTAGGCGCTGGTATTAGCGGGAAAACTTAGGGTTGCTTCAATGTCCAATCTTACGTTCACGGTAGCCGATTTCATGCTTTCGTCTCGCCTCGAGCAGTCGATGACGAAAAGAGCGTGATTCTTAAAGGTGTTGTAATCGAGCAAAGATTTCTTCTGCTGACTATTCGTGTAACTGGGATAAAACTCTGTGTATTTGTAGTGAGCTTCAATGTAGTTGTTCTTAGCAAAATTTAATTCCATTCTCTCGTTGGGGAAACTCTCTCCGTTTAGCGTTAATCTGATGTTGGTAATATTAATGTTATCAAAGCGCGCAGGATCTGCTGTGAAGTTGTTTTGTTTAGCCGTCTGGAAACCTACGATGACGTATCTGGGGCTTTCGATCGAAGAAGTAGTCTTGACAGCGCAAATTTCTTTTAACGAAATACGTTTAACATTTTTACTACGATTTTGAGACTCATCACTATAGTGATGTGATTTTTGTTATTTTTTACTTATCTGCTTTTTTCAGTGTGAGATTCTTTGGTTAGGCATATATATATATATATATATATATATAAAGCTGTTTACAGGCCTTTTAGGCCCAGAGCTGTGTTATTCTCCTCCACTCCATTCTGTCCTTCGCCTTTCTTTTCCAATCCGTTACATTTTTCTCCCTTAGATCTATTGCCACTGCCTCTCTCCATCGCTTCCTCGGTCTACCTCTTTTTTTCTTGTAGTTAGGTTTGCTCCCTACTATTTTCTTAACTGCTCTTTCATCTTCCATACGTTCTAGATGCCCTAGCCACTGCACTCTTCTGGCTTTTACAACTTCGTCTATTGTTGGTGCCTGGTACATTGCATATATTTCCTCATTTTTTCTCCTTACATAACCTTCCTCTGTCTTCTTACCCCCTAGAATTCTTCTTAAGATCTTCCTTTCCCAACTTCCTCAAACTTCATCTCTCCGTGCTCTGTTCGCAATTTAAAATTAGTATCCTTTTTTTGTTCTCCTATTCTCAAAAGCTTACTTTTCTCTTGATTTATCTGCAATCCCACTTTACGTGCTTCCTCCACAAGTTTTCTCGTTACTTCTTCTAATTCCCTACTATCTCTATCAATAATAGCCACGTCATCTGCATAACTTACAATTTGATGACTTTTAAACAATATGTGTCCTTCTCTGTTCAACTGACTATCTCTTATGACCTTTCCTAGTACTAAATTAAAAAGAAGCCTTGAGAGTGGGTCTCCTTGTCTCAGTCCTGTATCAATAGTAAAGCCTTCCGAACATTCACCTTTTATTCGTACTTTGGATTTGGTATTTTCTAAGGTCATTTTCAATAGCCTAATCAGTTTGGTTGGTATACCAAATTGTTTCAAAATTTTATTTAGTTTATTCCTTTTGATCGAATCATATGCTTTCTTGAAGTCCACAAATAAAACCATTGCTTTGATCCCATACTCATAGCATGTAGTCAGCATTTCCTTCACCATGAAGATTTGGTCCGTTGTTGACCTTCCTTTTCTAAAACCTGCTTGATACTCCCCTATTTGTAGTTCTGCTATAGGCTCTATTCTCTGATTTATTAACGTTGCCATAATTTTATACCCTATATCTAACAAAGATATACCCCTATAGTTTCTGCAGTCTGTTGCATCTCCCTTTTTTAAGATTGGTATAATCAAAGTATCTCTCCAATCTTCAGGCATACATTCTATTCTCCAGATCATTCGTATCATTTCGTATATCCTTTGTCTTAAATCCTCTCCTGCGTACTTAATGTTCTCTGCTGTTATTCCGTTTTTTCCTGGACTTTTGTTATTCTTTAAAGCTTCTATAATTGTATCTATTTCCTTTTTTGTAGGTTCTTCTATATCCACTTCCTCTTCCCTTCCCGGTATCATCTCCTCGTGCTCCTCTCCTTCACTTACACTCTCTTCATTCAACATATCTGCAAAGTATTGCCTCCATCTTTCTCTCAATTCTGTTTCCTCTGCAATTAGATTTCCACTTTCATCCCTCACATATATTACTTCCTTCTTTATCTTTTTTCCCTTTTTTATCTCTCTGTAAAAGTTACGTATTTCCTTCTTCTTATAATGTTGCTCTATTTCATCTATTTTCTTAACCTGTTCTGCTCTCTTTTTTTTGTCTAAACACTTTCTTTGCCTTTCGTCTTTGTTCCCTGTATTTTTCTTTATCTTCCTCTTGTACTCCTCATCCCACCATCTTTTCCTCCCTTCAAACTCTTTTTTTGGTATTACTTGTTTTCTTGCAAACCTTTCCTTATCTCTTCTTCATACTTCTTTTGGGTTCTCTCATTTTGTAATGTCGCCATATCTAGTTGTCTTTTTTTCCTTTGTAATCCTTTCCTTTTAATAGGTTTTTTATCTTCAAATCTATTCTCACTAGATAGTGATCCGAGTCTATGTCTGCCCCTCTGCATGACCTAACATTTTTTATTATACCTCTGTGATTCTCATCTATGCAAACATGATCAATTTGATTCGTATATGCTCCATCTGGAGAGGTCCAGGTACCCTTATGTATGTCTTTTCTCTTAAAGAATGTGCTCATTATTTTCATTTTTTGTTCTTCTGCAAATTCAATCAACCTACGCCCATTGTCATTGCTCTCTAGATTTTTACTTTCTGTCCCTACTATACTTTCATACATCCTTTCTCTCCCTATTTTCGCGTTTGCATCCCCTACCACCATTCTTACTGTGTTTTTATTAAGCTTTCCATAATTTTCTTCTAGTTTCTCATAAAACTCATCTTTTTCTTCTTCTGTTTTTTCTTATGTTGCCGCATATATATTCTTCTCTGATTTTAATCATACATAACCTATCTGAAATTGCTACAAATTTAGAAATTTTATCCCTCATATTTTTATTTACTAAGAATGCTGTTCCGTATCGCCTTGTTTCGCCTCCGCTCGTAAAGAATAAATAATTTTCTAATTCCCATGTGTCCGTCTCCTTTATATGCGTCTCCTGTATCGCTATTATGTCCATTTTGTATCTATTTGCTTCTCTTTCTAGGATTTTTAATGATTCTTCCTCATTTAACCCTCTTACATTCCATGTTCCCATTCTCATTCCTCTTTCTTGATTTGTGCCTTCTTGCTTTCCGTCTTTTCCTGTCTTCCCGCTCTCCGTCCTTCTAGCTTCGTTCTGTATTTTTTGCTTTCTGTTCCTGGTTCTATTTATGTCGTTTCTTTTTCTCATAACCATGTCCATTGCCAGTCATCTTTCTTTTATGTTAAGTGATATATCTAGTTTTTTGCTTCCTTTTTTTCATTTTTGCTCATATCATCGTTAATATAGACTTTGGCTGCTCCTGCCTCCTTTAATTTACTTTTATTTTTCATTATCCTTATCTTGTCCTCCAAGTTTTTTAATTCTACTAAACATACATTAACTCCTATTTTCGTTACCGCTTCTGTACCAATCTCCATATGCATTGACTTTCTTATACACTTTCTGTCCTTTTAGCTCATTCTGATCTAAATTTTCTCTAATTTGTAGGCCTTGAACCACTATATTTTTCTTTCTTTTCTCTTTATCTATACTCTCTACTCTTTCTTCTACCTCTCTCATCTTATCTCTAAGCGCCTTATTTTCCTGCCTCATGTCCTCAATCTCTCCTCTGAGTTGTCTTATCTCCTCTCTATATTCTTTCTCTTCTCTTCTCACCTCTTTTACTCCCTGCGTTAAACTTTCCAACATTCTCAGCACCTTTTCCATGTTGTCCTCCATATCACCTTTCTTTACTGGCGATCGTGCTAGTTTTTTACTACAGCTGAATACCTCAGCTACTCCTTCCATACTTCTCTTTTTCTTTCCCTCATCCGTTCCACTGGCATCACTTTCTGTTTCTATTTCAATCTCTTCCCTTCTTCGCTCGGGTGTGTTATTTTCAAATTTTCTTATTCGTCTGCTTGCCCCTTTCCTCCACCACCAAAACTCACACTATTTGTATCCCAAAAATAACTCGGCACGGTTCAAATTGGACTTTAATGACGAAGCACTTTTGCGACATGTACATACACTTAAAGCGATCGAGATTCACTCTTAGTTTCAAAAATAACCCTTGACTGTTCCGTTTGGCGCAAGGGCTTATTTAATTAATCTTTATTATTTTTTCAGAAGTGTGGCAAAAACCCAATAAAACTAAAGAAAAAATCTTTTGATCTGCTTCAATGTTCGGTATACTGTTGTATGAGTGAAAACTAAGAAGAGCCAACCCGTAACTGAATTGTGGATCCAAACGTACGATGGGAGTAAAGTTGAATGTTAGAGTAGGCGTATGACTCTTTAACGTCACCAATGTAGACATGACTGACGACGTTCATTAGATGTCGTTGCTTTTATAGAGAAACTGCAGACATAGGTGCCCACAATTTATTTGATCATACTTTTGATAACGATCTACGTTATAGGTTATGTTCACACCGTTGGCTCCCAAGTATCTAGCCAGTTCCTTAGGCGGCTTCAAATGTCCGAAACTATCAAAGTACTCTACGTTGTTGCCGTTTTTCCTATAAGCTACCCAGACAGAGAGAGAAAACGTAATAAAATATCAAAAGAACTTATGCGATATTTTGCTCTCCTTACTATTATTACCTGGTCCGCAGAATTGATATCCGCCTGGAATATGTAATTCAAATCGTAGTTTTTCTATCAGCAAATTTAACACACCTTCACCGTATCGCAGCGGCATTAGAAATGATTTAAACGGGCAGCGGTATCTGTATTTATGCAAAGTAATTTGATGGATGTCTTCAAACCATGAAGGTAGTTCAACAAGAGCAGACGCTACCCATTGAAAACCTAGATTTTGGTGAAAATCCTGTTATTGTAGGCAAACATGGCTCGTTGCTACCGAATTCATTCAGATGGCGCTAAATAGTTCTTTTCAAGCAAGATGAGGTAAATCTAAAACACGTCTACAAGGAACACGTATCCCCCGACATGACGTACGATCAATTCAAACTGCTGCTCAGAATAATGGGCCGAAAAATATGGTACAATGGTAATCGTTAAAGACTTTGAGTTTCACAAAAGACGCTACAGAAAAGGTTTTGATCAGTATATAAAGATGTAGCTATGGTAAACGCTGACATTAATTACAATGAATCCAACGGCTGAAGACGTCATCACCAAGACAGCGGGAAAGAAAAAAATCAACGAACTCGCAAAGTCGATTAAGCGAAAGTACTTGGCTCTAAAACTAGGGAAAACGGAGGAAGATGAATCACTTCAGAAACTGTTTAAGCCCATTGTAACACCGTTAAAAGAAATAGCCAGCACACCACTCAAGTTAAATGAAAGAATTAACGTTCCCTCCGTTAAGAAAGAGGAGAAGAAGGAATTGAAAGTAGAAGGAAAACCGTCTACATTCGACCAGACAGCCTTTTTACCATTGGAAGACGTAGTATCGTCTTCGCCATCTAGAAGTGATGATGATGATGATGCAGATGGAACATTTGAATAGGAGCGGGAAACTCAACCTGGAGATATAACTCAAGAAGCGTTGGAAGAATATTTAGATCAATATCCTGCAATATCTCAAAAGTACGGTACAGAACATTGGGCTAACAGCGAAGTAATTGGAGAATTATGGACCAGTATACGATTCTTCAACCTCATCGTGGTTACTCGGTAACAAACGTATCGATTTTAACATTCGTACTGGTAATATAGTAATCGATGGACAGCAATTCAGAGAAACACCAGGATTGTACCAATTGATTTTCTATCATGACCCGTCTTTCAATCAAGAGGATAAGAAATATTTTTCAAATGACTGACGCACACAAAGACAAAGTAGGACGCTTAAAGAGCTCCAGTTCGTTCAAGTATAGAAAACCGCTATTCATTAAAGTACGGCGTAAAACTACTGGCAGAGGCTTAGTATCTAACAAGTTAACTTACAATACAAAACCGATGGAATATATTTACTGGGATGATCCCAACAAACTTGTCGATCGTCTAAGGCTGTTGGTAGCCTCTCAGAACGCTGGAAATACATCTCATGATAATGAAATTGCAGCAATTATCAAGGAGTTAAAAGAGGCTAAAATAATATCTTAGGTTAGTTACCCTTATTTACGTCACGTTTATGTCACATTTACGTCGCAGTTACCCGTTTTTATGTCACATTTATGTCACGTTTATGTCACAATGTCACATTTCTGTCACGATGTCACATTTACGTCGCAGTTACCCGTTTTTATGTCACATTTATGTCACGATGTCACATTTACGTCGCAGTTACCCGTTTTTATGTCACGTTTATGTCACAATGTCACATTTCTGTCACATTTATGTCACGATGTCACATTTACGTCGCAGTTACCAGTTTTTATGTCACATTTCTGTCACGTTTTACGTCACACATATCCTACTTAGATCAAATACTATAAAGTTGTGTATCAAACGATTTCCAGTCATTCTACACGATGAGTCTCGATAAATTCGGACGTAGCTTTCATCGTCATCATCATCATGATTTAACGAACCTTACATATCTCATACAATTGGATTTTCATATACTCCCGAGGAAAACGTTAATATTGGTAATTTGAGGAAATGTTACGTGAAACAGCCCATTGAAGCTACTGATGTCACCACGAAAGAATATGTTGATGCAATACATGATACTTTAAAGCAGCTCCAATACAATGATTCCAGCAACCTACTCAAGTCCATGAGAAACTTGGAAAACGTTAAGAAAGTGATATTAAAAAAAATACAGAGGAAAATTCTATGTTATACAAAGATTTGGAAACTAGTATTAAAGCGGAAATAAATATCGTACTCAGTATGACTACAGATATACTCCATCTACTTAATGCAGAAGGTAAACGGCTTGGAGATGCTATTAACCAACTGAGTAAGAAGCAAGAGGGGGATGTTGAAGATATTAAAAAATTGGTTGACACACTAGAGCAGCACATACTCAAAACGATTGATAAAAATCCCATTTAAGAGTATATTACATCGTGAATTGGCGGTTAAACTTCAGTTCAAAATGTCTGCCATGCGAATCAAACATTCCAAGGAAAAAATTCAACTGGTAAATGAGCTTCATAAGCCTATGAGAAAAAATGCTCGCAGACGTACGTTTATTAAGGGGCTTGATGACGTTTGGCAAATGGACTTGGCCGAAATGGGGAATTACGCTTAAATGAATAGAAATTTTAAGTACATTTTAGTAGTTATCGACTGCTTCTCGAAATTCATATGGACCAGACCTGTAAAAAGAAAGACTGGCGACAGAGGTGGCGAAGGCGTTCCAGGTAATTCTAGAGACAAGTAAACGAACGTGTAAAAATTTACAATCTGATCAGGGTATCGAATTCTTCAATCAATAATTCCAACAGCTCCTCAAGAAACACGATATTAATCATTACAATACGTACAGCGTGAAAAAGGCTGCCATTACAGAACGAGTGATAAGAACTTTGAAATCAAAGCTGTACAAGTACTTTAGCCTAAACGGTACATATAAGTAGATAGACGTTTTACAGGAACTTACTAAATCCTACAACGAAACCCGACATCGTACCACCGGATACAAACCGTCTCAAGTAAATAAGTCCAACGAGAAGAGAATTTTAAAGTCTGTATACAATCACATTAAGACAAGCGGTCCACAAATATTCAAAGTGGGTGATGTTCTGCGCATCAGCAAGAATAAGCACGTCTTCGATAAGGTGACACACATCGGACAACCAAACTATTTAAAATTGCGTTGGTTAAAATTAAAAATCCGACGACATATCTCTTGGAACATATGCAGGGACATCCTATAAGAGGCGTTTTCTATACAGAGGAACTACAAAAAACCTCCAACCCCGACATCTATCTCGTCGAGAAGGTATTAAGGAGAAGGGGGAGAAAAGTTTTCGTTAAATGGCTGGGGCTTGATAAGAAACATAATAGCTAGATAGCGGACACCAACGTCATTTAGTCTGTTCTAGTTCGTCGTCGAGCGAGCAAATTGTACGTCTTCAAAGTAAAAGTGAAAGTTTTAAAGTAAAAATGTCCTATGTAAGTGTGGATGATGCTTACAGCAGCAGTAGCAGTGATCTTATAAACGAGTATATGAAGGTCGCCGATAAAATTATCGAAAAATCTAATGAACAGTATATGAAAGCTGTGGATGAAATTATCGGAAAATATGAAGAGGCTGCACGATGGGAACATAATTATTTACTAAATAGTGCTTTCCCTCTCAAAGATCATATTCAAATCCAATGTGGTTTAAGTCCGGCTAGATCTTTTAGCGCTGCAATAATTATGCGGAATTATGTCACTGGTTCCAAAATATCGTTTTCTACCTATAACACACTCTCCTAGACCTACTGCAATATTTAAAAACAGATTTCTTCCAAGCACCCATACAAGGTTGTCCAGATGAGTATGACCCTGTGGGGATTACGCTACAGTTACCCAATTAATCTATGAAGATACTAAAAGGTTACATATCACATCTAATATGTACATCGAACTTTTCATATTCGAAGTTGATAAACTGCTAAAGCTTGATACTTGTGTACTTTCTCATAGAATAAGTATGTTAAATTCATTGGAATTTTATGGTTACTATTTTCATGTCTTAGCTATTTTAAGTGATTGAACAAATTCCCATAAAACTAGTTTAAATTTTGAAATTATTAATAGCTTTTGTGATGTATCTAATGACAGCATATTAAGTAATACTCTACGTGAATATCTTTACTTTTATAAAACTAATGTTTTGTCTGATATATATAATAAAATGAAATGTTAAGAGTAGTAGTTTTATTTTTCCCTACACATTACATTTTCAATAATAATTTAATTTAACTGTAACATTGCACAAGTATGAACAAACAGGAAGCAGATAAAAATTATCAGTTTCCTGTTTCCTGCTTACACTTTAAAACATGTTACCATATAACAAATAAAACACATTTATAACTTAAAATGTTTATTTCATGTATATATATATATATATTGTGTAGGTACTGACGCGTATCCTCAAATGAATATGTGTTGATATAGGAAAAATTTAATTTTTGTTTGATGATATGAATTTGAAATGAATTATTGTGTAAATTAGTATATGAATAATAAAAAATTTTGTTGAGCGCCAATAAATATAAAAATAAATTCTACTTTTGATTTTCCTTGTATAATTTTTGTTGTGGATAAATTTATTTTTGTACTTACTTTATATTTATATATCCCGGCTAAACACTCTCACCTCAGTTAGCAAGTTCAAAGACGAAATTTGTGGTCCAATACTGCTTACTCTTTTCTGATACTATTAGCTAATTTTTGATTTTTTTAATAAGATTTTGAATTTTCTACAGTTTTCTATTTTATCTCTCTTGTAACTATTTATTAAATTGAGATGGTTCTATTTTTGTCTATTGAGATTTTAAATAATGAGAAAATTGTTTTTATCTAGTGGAATTTTATGTATTGCAAATTTTAACCAATGCGAACAGTTTTAATACAGAATTACAGAAATGACATTTAACGAATTTACCTGCAATAGTTGGTTGGTTGGTTTCACAAAGAATATCCAAAGATATACATACATACAACGTTCCTTGAGTCAGGTAAATTGTTGTTTTCTTATACTAACTAATAAAAATTTCTAACGTTACTTTTTAATGCTTTGTAGATCCTGGATGTTTTGCGATCCTGATTTCTTCATCGATGGTTCTCAGAGATGATCTCCAGCGTTGGATGACCTTTCCTTCGTCGTTTTCTTTAATTTTCCACTGTTGATGGAACTGCAATGCTGATCTGGGACCTCGTACTGATTTCGAAGCACTACACTATATATTTACCCCTTTTTGTCACACGTTGACTAGTGAGGTTAGGTTACTTTTTTATTTTTATAAAAATTTGTTTTTATTACTATGGATTTTTTTCAATTAACACTATGGCTTTACTTGCCTTTTTACACTTTATACTTTTACTATAAAATTATAATTTTTGACTTTTACAAGATTCACTAATTACTTTGTTGTGGAAACGAGTTATTCAATTGTTTTGTTTTTCGACAGGAGATGTTACCTGTTTGGCTTTATAAATTGAACAGAGCTCATGTCAGAAATGGGTCTGACTATTTATAGTATTTCTCAAAACAATTGAAAGTTTGACATGTTTTCCTAGCAACAGAATTTTTGATTTTAATTTTTGAAATTTGTGTCCTTATACTAAAATAAAGCTTAAATCTAACACTGTAGTCTTTTTTCTCATGTCTTTCTGATTATTTTGATATGCCTAAGTGGCCATATCGTTCACTTTTAACTATGTGTCCGTTTTACACATTTTTGTCCTTAATTCTAAATAGTTCACTTTTTATGTCCTAAAACTACACTAAAATTGTTCTTTTCACACTTATATAAGTCTCTGCTATATTCTTATCACTATTTACATAAGTTTTTGGCTTAAATTCTTACATTTAAAATTCCAACGTTAAACATTTTTCTAACATTTTATGTTTTTCAGATATTTAACTTACAAATTGAACCAATCTATTGAAAAGGATAAACTAGAACTTAAATGAGTCTTCCTAAGCATATTTATAAGAGTATTACCTTTTTTAAAAAAACGAAATTTGAAAAATGTTTTCGAGCTGTCAAATTCAGAAATTTATTTCAACAATTTGTCCCACAAATTACTACTAAACTTGAAACTGTGATGTGAGAGAACTCAGCCTAGAGTCTAATTACAAGAAATAAATTTGCTTTACACAAATAACCTTTTTTTATACAAGTAAGTAATTTCATTACGTTACGTTCAAAATTTTGACATTTTAGATTTTTATTTTCGTTTTGCATGTTTATATATTAAATTTCCATAACAATTTAGCTTAGTACATCTCTATTGTACATTTTTAAGCCTCTCTGTATAGAGAATTTCTTTATTTAAAAATATTTTTGACATTTGTCATCGTACCGCTATGATGTTGGTTTTGTGCAGGTTTTACTTGAATGTACCATTTTTATTTTTATTTGGTTGGCTTGTAAGTACATTCCAGAACAATATATATATATATATGGAGAAAATTGCATTCATTATTGCGTCAACGCCGATACGACGGCCGTATACCGGCCGCAATAAGGTTGGATTAGTTCAGCACTTTAGCTGTAGTGGCGCTGACGTCATATACTTCTTAATATACATATTCACATATAAATCCATTATTTTACATTTTATGAATATTATTACGGCCGAAAATTTGGCAACATCGAAAAGCAGATTTTCTACATTAAATTAGATTTAGCGCTGCAGTGTAATTTTTGCTGTTGAGAGTGTAGAATTAGGGTTTGTTTATGTGTAGACCTATGTGAACCATGGATGTAAATAGTAGAAGCTACAAAATGATGAAAATAAGTCAAAGTAAGTATATTAATAATAATGTTCTATTTTAGATAAACTAATTGCATGACACTAAATTCCAAACAAATCATAACTAACAATCTTATGATGCGTTATGATATATTTTCTCGCTTTATTTTCTTTTACCTTTGAACTTTAAATTATGAAATTTTTAGGTTAAAATTTTATTTCATGTTCCAAGTTACATCTTGAAATAATATCTGACAAAGTAATTAATTAATGCTATGAATTATTAAGACCCCTCTTTATGATGGGCCATCGCGCAGTGAGCGAAATTGTCTAGGAAGGCCGAGCTTTTCCAACGATGGTTAGGTGTCACTTTTTCGAGGACACATGAAAGTGAAATGACTACACGAAATATGATTATATTGAATGATATATAGTGTATCGCGGAGAGCTTCAATTAGCAAAAAATGGAATATACTGAAATTTTGAAAATTCATAAGGATTCAAAGTATTGACGTTGAAGTTTTGTTTGTACCGGGAGTAGACATCTACTAACCTATTTCAAATAGAAGATTCAAATTTCCATTTATTTGTTATTGTACAACAAAGTTTAAGACTTTATAAGTATACTTTATTTTTCAACTTAATTGTTTTCAAAACGTTATTACTTTTCGAAAAAAAATAGAAAAATATTTTTACACGTATAAGTTCTATATCGTTTAATACTTCATCTAGAATGGTCAAATTTGTAGCTAAGTAATATAAAAATATATCCAAATACATGAAATATCAAAAAGTTATGCAAAACGTCATAAAATAACCTACCAAATCTCACAAATTCGAAACCTAATAATTTGAATTAAGTGCGTTATTGGGTTTTAAACTTGTAAAAGTTGGTCAGTTATTTTTCATCGCAATATATAACTTGCTTTAACTTTCCTATATTCCTGATTTTTTAATACGTTTTAATATTTTTAACCTAAAATTTGAACCTTCTAAATTATTAACTAAATGAGATAAAGTCTACAAGTAAGGGCTTTCTAAAATTTAAACAAACCTGAATATCTTGAAAACAATTGAATTTGAGAATAAAGTATGCTGGAATTACATCTTATAAAATCTAAGGTACACTTTAAAATTTAAATAAAAAATAGTATGTTTGGTTTGAAATATGCGAGTTGATGCTTACTTTTGGTACAATTGGAAGTCTCATACCTACATCACAATTGGATCCATAGAAAAATATAACAAATTCCTTATACACAAATTTTCAAAATACCAGTCAATTTTCTTTTTCAGAGACGCCTAATTGAAGATTTCCCTTACATACAATATCATGAATGATGTTTTATTTATTTATTATTTTATAACTTTTACATGTTATTAGTGTTACAGTTTTAATAAATAAAATAAGAACTATTGTGCTTGTAATTCTTCAAAAATACCTGGGCTTAGCAAATCTGTCCCTGCCGAAGAAATGCTATTATATTAAGTATTTTAACGTGGCGATAACTTAAGTTTACCAGTGTCTTAATAAATTACAATCTATGAAATAATTTTGTCAAAATAATAGCAACATTTTTTTAATGATAGAAATTAGATTATCAAATAATTATTAGCAGAAAATTCTCACGTAAGTTACGTCTAGGAAATTGTAGCTTGATAGTAGATTATATTTTTACTTATATGTATAAAGAACTTTACAAAAGTCAGAAATTACTTGCAGAAACTATTGGTCCTTCTCTAATAAAAAATTTGACAACACTGTTGGCTGCAATAAAATGCGTCAATTAAAAATTAATATACAAGCCGGCCGCAATAAAGTCGGCAATGGCTGTCACAAAGTCAGTGAAATGAACGGATCTCACAAAGTACGTCTAACGAAAAGGACATCAATTTTTATTTTTAAAGATAGAAATATGAAAATTATATAAAGGGGCTGGAAAAAATGAGCCGATTCAGTATTCACGTCAAAATTTACTCTAAACACAGCGGTTCTCGATGTGCAATAAGGTATACTAAATGTAATGTTGCAATAATGATAGCGGGATGTATATACAGGGTGGTGGCGATGTAATGGGCCAAAATTCATGACTAGATTCCTGACGTGTGCGACGCACACAAATTGTCTAATCACTAATTACTATTATTGAGCTCTGACTTGGATGGCCTGCTAGTATCAGTGGAGGAGGGTTCGAAGAAAAAAAAATATAATTGATTTAAAATTCTGGGCTCCACATAGTTGACATCCAGTCAGACAATAAGTAACAACTACTAACCAACCATGAATTTAGTAACTAGTCTTAAATAAGATAACTTCTAGGCTTTAAGTATAGTAATTAGTAACACAATTAATTAGCACAAGTTTATTTTCAGCAAGGTATACTTATAAGTTCAAGTCCAGATAAAGGTGATCAAAATTTTCTAAGTGTAGAAGTAATTATCGAAAATATATGTAAAAAAAAGAAAATATTAAACTATATTCCTAAATATAATAATATTAATAATTTCGAGTTACCTCAGGGACATTGCTTTAAAAAAGACCAATTAGTAATTAAATCACCCTGTGTATGAAATAAATAAGTTAGCAGATTTCTGACCTACCTGTGGTTATAGAGAAAACAATAAATTTTTGTACTTTTATATTATTAGCCTAAGCTTAAGCTGCGCAATATAAACCACCTTAATGTGAAATAAATCGAATACTCTGTATATAGGTCTAAGATTGTGGCGGAATGCTTAAATCTAGCTAACTAATTTGCCAGGTAGCAAAGATGGATTGGTTAAACTGATTATTAAATGGAACGCCCTGTATAGTAACTTACTAATAATTACTGTGATAAACTATATCTAACTCTAATTTGCCAAAAATATATATAAATATTACACATATGTCTATGAACTAATAAAATGAATAATATTAAATCTATTGTTGAATATCTATCTTTCTATTTACTCTAAAATAACTAAAACTAAATATCTTCAATTATATCTGCTATAAGATGAAATAATTACTGGTAAGTACTTTTACTCTCTATAAACGGGAAAATTCCCTTTTCATTTAAATCGGATAAGTATTGGTTAATAAAAGTTGAAACAAATTTTATTAAAGTTATGGTAAGATCAACTTGCGTGTCTCTTACTTATTCCAGATGCAATACAGTGTATACGGATATGGAAGCCAACTGCACTTAGGAGAGTGGGACCCAGGAATAGAGCTGCAATTGCACCGTTGCAACCAACGAATGCAACGTTACTGCACCCAGACTGGAACAAACTGGACCAAAGGAGCAATTCTGGATGACTCAGTGATTTAGTGGTAGCCTAGCACGATCACCAGGGAACGAATAGCCGTACCAAAACACCCTTGGAAATGACATAAAAAAAATTAGCTATCTGTTCCCAAGAAAAATGTTACATACCTTCTTTGAAGGGTGCCTCTGTAGAAAGACCTCAAGCGGACAGTAATAAAGCGATGTTAGCAATCTCCACATGTCTTCTAAAGAATCCAAGAAAACAGAAAAGTTAACATAAGAGCCATATGGTGCAAACGATGTACTTACGGTTTGCTGTCAATAATCCCTAAACAGGCAGCGATTTCGTCAAAATAACACTCGAAACACCAAATATATATCAATATAAATTGAAATCACTATAAAAATCTGCACTAAGAGTTATCCCTTGACGGATGATAACAGATCAAAAATCTTGGTGCAGAAACACACAGCGAAACCCAAAGAATGACACCGTTTTTATTAACACCAGTCCTATTGTCTTTAAAACTACTTGGAAAAACTATTTGAATTTTCAGTAATCGACGAAGAAATCTACGATCACAGATTAGAACTATCTCGCCGTTCGGCCGCTAGCCGATAGGTGGAGAGGTAAGTACCAATTTGGTACAGTGCCTTTATAGTAAACACAGTGGCGACAATAGCATGTCCAGTTTTCTATTGGTCGCCCGTTTTTGCCCCATAATGGCGGTATTTTGTTTACTTTTACAAGTGTCAACTGTCAAGTGTGTTGTACAAGTTTGTTTGTATATGTATTATACCTTCGTTAATATTCTATTCTTATCGATTTCTATCACAGATTACTAATAATTTCTATATTACAGGTAAGCTTAGCACACAAACACAGATATGCATACATAAGTAGGTATATTGTAATTATTGTATCATTGTAAAATAACAGAAAACACTCATAACCTAACCAATCTTATGAGGTATGTTTATCGAAATCTTTGCTGTTTGACATTCATTTAATAAATTTGTATCACAAATTCACATACTTATTTACATTTTAGCTCAGAAAATATGCCAGGTTGTGCTGCAGTTGGATGTACTAATTCAGCAAAATGGGATATCTTATGAAGCGTTTTCCTAAAGATCCTCGGTATAGGAGAGAATGGGCAGTAATTTTTGTAATGAGATATACTCCTACAGACAAGTAAACCGCATAGATATAAATATATACCTATTATAGCATCAGTGCGTAATGTTCTATGCATTTTAATCACAAGCGACCGTCTGTTAATAGCTTAAACGAGAATAGAAAACTAATACGTAAAACGTAATAAAAACCTCATATTTTACTTGAAATATAAAAATTGAGATTTATTACACTATTATTTTGAAATTACAGACCACATACATTACTATACGCATAAACTTGGGGATTTATTAGTTGTCAAATAAATGTTTATAGCCATCAAAATTTCACGTAATTTCTGTGTATTCTTAATTTGAAAGTAAATTTTACTACAATTTTTTCACGTACTAATTACTTGTCACGAGTAATAAATCCCCAAATTTATGCGTATAGGTTGAGAATCGCCCTGTATAAACTATGTTTATAATTTAACACCTTACCAACTTTGTAAACAGTTTAAATTACCATTATCTAATAAATAATAAAAATATTCCAGTTTTTTTTAATCTTTTATTTAATTTTTATAATTTTTAATAGTTTAAGCCAATATTAACTATGAATACTCGTATTTTTTTAATATAGCTACATTGAATAGTTATTTTGTTGTTTGCTGTCTGGTACACTCCATAGACAGGCTAATAAACTGATATTTACCTAACTCTTTAATACAACAGATATTACTAATATTTTTATCGGTTAAAATTATATAACAGTTTCTAAAATTTAGTTATCTTCAGTCGTTTTCATGAAAACGTATATCCCAGGATAAATTTATCTCACCCATTTTAGTTTGTAGCATTCCGTGATTATCAGTCTCCCACATCATGTATTTTTCAACCTGTAAACAAAAACAAGCATGATCATTTCCTCCAACAAACTGTACAAAAGGAGACACTTACCTGTAATGAAATGTTTACTGCAGACCCTCATTCTTCAGCAGTGATGCTAAAATGTTGGTAATTTGATTTGCTTTATTAATAGCAAATAGTTCTACAACTCTCATAATTAGCAGCATCATAACCCAATTCCATCATTTTGTTTAATATATCTTTTAGACCAAGTATGGGCAAAATGTCCCTATTTTCATAAGAACTATAGAAGGTTTTCCACAATTCATGTTGCACACTCGTTCCACGGAATCTGTGTGGTGGTTGAGGACATCACTCAAGCACTTGGTACATCAGTACAGAATGCATCCTTTAATTTGCATATTCACTAGCAAATAAAATAGCACCATCTTTGGCAGTGATACCGATACAGGAAACATCTTAACGGTTTTGCACAATCTGAGAATGTTTTGCCTGAAAATAATGTTTACAAACTAATGTTAATCCTATACCTAACCTGTTAAGTCATACATATTATCTAAATCTACCTGCTTAATTTCACAAGGAAACGTACCTTTCCAATTAAAATGTAGAAATCATTCATTACTTTTGTCCCTGCATTTGTAACAAACCCAGGTTCAAAATATTTGTAAGACTGCAAACTTTTTGTAGCTTTTCATCTGCTCTTTGTTGTAATAATAAAATAACTGTGTTACGTTAAAACTAAAAGGGAAACAATATTTGTTTATGTGAAACTCCATAGATAGCATTGTTATATGCATATATAAATTGAATATATATTTAACGTAAAGGGGTCCACATCATCTATTAACTTCAGTTTCATTACATATCTGCAAAAATATATTTTATGAGAAACATGAACATAGCAACATTTTCAAACTTACCTTTCTCCAACATCAGATGTCTAATAATGGCTTTTATTAACATAATTATTTTCACATTATTTTGTTCAAATTAAATTTTGTTGTATCTTTTCTAACCTCTCTGTTGTCAAACATGTCAAATGTCAAATTCAAATTTGACGATATTGAAGACAAGATTTCGTTAAGAATTAAATTAAAACTTATATGTTTGAAATGCTCACGCCCTCGGGACATATTTCAACTAATAGTTTTTCAAATTTGAACTAATTCCGATAAAAATTAGAGAAATGAGAACCGGACTGCTGAGGGCCTACAACAAGCGGTCCGTAAATGGCTCCGGAAATTGTTTAATTTTAGTCATAAATGAAAACTTCTCATTTATGGGGACCGGTATTTTATATCAAAAATCATTGTTACGGCTATTTTCTAATACTTTAATCACGAAATGTTTTTATTGCAGTATATTTTAAAATTAAAACTCGGTTTCAGCAACGGGGAAATTGTTCGCGCCAAAAATTTGCCCCTTAATGGCGGGTGGGCGGGGCATAGGCTCTATTGTCGCCACTGTGGTTACTATAAAGGCACTGTACCAATTTGGTAAAACAGTACTCGTGGAGATGAAGCAATAGAAAACTTAAAACCAAAAGTAATCACTAGTATTCAACAATAATGTGCTATAATAATATTCACAACTAGGTAAAATTACTTAAAAGGTAAGTAGTGCAGATCTATTAATAATAAGCAGCATTTTAATTAAAGTGACAAGGATAGTAGTGTTGTATAATAAATCCAATTTTTTTGTGCTAAACTGTATCAAATTATTCAATCAAAGTACAAAGTCAAATAGTACATAGCTTAATTTAGCCATAAAAATGAAGGAAACTCAAAAGATTCAGTTTTTACCACAGAAATTTCGTATTCGTTTTTTCTAACCTAGAAATGTCACCTGATCCGACAATGTCAAATTGTTCTAAGAAAAATTGTAAAAATACTGAACCAAAAGTTATATATGAATGTGACTATTGTAAGAAGAAACTATGTAATAGCTGCTCTGGAATATCCCCGACTGAAGAGAGAGCAATGGCTCTACAAAACAGGAAGCTGCGATACAGCTGTCCTGATTGCTTGGAAAACTTTATAAGCTACGAACGCTTACTCCAAAGTAACAAAAAACTCATAGAAAGTAACAATAAACTAGAAAGTTTACTACAAGAAAACTGCAAATTTCATGAAACTCTCACAGAATTAGTAAGGAAAGTGGGCAACTTAGACAGTCGTGTGTACACAATCGAAAAGGGCAAGCATGATCCTCCCTCAACCAGCGAGAGATGTGTCACCGAATTAAAAACGAGGCAACATTTTGAATCGAATTGTCGGAAAGTGATACCAAAAAATGACGTTCCAAACAAAACGCATAGCGAAGTCAATAGCAAACAAGGTTATGCCTCAGCTACTAAAACTAATCCTAACAAGATAAACAGCTTAGAGATACATCAAAGGAATCTAATGCAGGACATAATCAACCTTGAGAATTCATCTGCAGAAATAAAGGAACATATAAATAAGACCAATGACAAAACCGAACAAAATCGAACTAAAGAAGTCAACTCTATAACAGATGAATTACCGAGCAAAACACTAATGACAAGGATGGTAAGCAATGGGAAGTCTCCCGCAGGAGAAGCAGGAAATTTAGTCAGCGTAGGAGCAAAGTGGGCCAATCTGAAGAAAATCTAGGAAATTTCAGAGGAGTTAAACCTAAAGTCTGGATGTATCTATACAGGATTGAACCAGAAGTGACCGAGGACGATATTAAACAGTACTTAAAATCTAAATGTGGAAGTGATAAGGAAGAATTCATAGTAAAGGACCTAAAAGAAAATGGTAGATTAAAGACTTATATGGTAGCCGGTGACTTCAGTCACAAAGACAAATTTTATGATCCTGGGTTCTGGCCAAAAGGAATAAGATTCAAACGTTTTGACTTTATACTACAACGACAAAAGAATGTAAATTGTAGTCAAGAAACTCAACCAAATTATTTAATAGACATATAGGATCTCCAACTGCAAATGTGCCCCTACAGAAATGTGAATCGCAGGGCATAACTACAGATTATCAGGAGCAAAGAAACATCCAAACCAAACCAAAAATCTCAAATAAAAACTTAAAACAAACCGGTCAACAAAAAAGGAGTTCACTCTGTGTTTTACATCAAAACATTCAGTGTTTGCGAAATAAAACTGCTGAATGCGAAATATTTCTTTCTTCTTTAGAAAAATTCCCGGATGTAGTGTGCCTTACGGAGCATTGGTGCACCAAAGACGAAATGGAAGTTATGAATCTTGAAGGGTACAAGCTCACTTCAAGTTTTTGCAGAGAAATCAAAATCCATGGTGGTTCCTGCATTTATGTTAAAAAAGATGCGGAAATTAGTGATTTTGTTGATTTGCAACTACAATCAGTAGAGGAACAATGTGAGGTATCAGCTATTGTTAGTAAGTCAAGTAAATTACTCATTTTAACAGTTTATAGAATTCCATCAGTTAATCAGGATGATATTGATCTATTTTTTAATATTTTAACGAAAACATTAACTTACTGCTGTGACAAATATCCTAAAAATAAAATAGTTCTATGTGGAGATTTTAACATAAACCTTTTAGATAAGAACAGACTCTCAAGTAATTTCATAAACCTACTTCTAACTTTTAATTTAAATCAAACCATATTTACGGTTTTTCTAAATAATCAGAGTCGCTAATTGACAATATATTTATACCCACTAAGCATGAAACATTACAGCATATCTGTGCAACGTTGCATACGACTGAATTTGAGTTGAATTACAATACATAATTAATGAAAGTTGTGAAATGCTTTTAACAATGTTTCATAATATAATATTATTTAAAAATGTTGAGATTAAAATAATTCTACAACATTGTTGCAACGTTATAATTGTCCAGTTGATATATCACTACTTTTGCTCAAACTACAACAATGTCTATGCTTTCATAATTGATATAAGGTTGACAGAGGCATGTTTTCACAATATTATCGTCTCATAGTTATAACAATTTCGTAAACAGTTTTATAGTGAATTATTACATTAGTAATGAAGTATAGTAATTGCTGCAACATCAACTATAACGTACCCACTAAGCTCTAATGCAAATTCAATTAAAATATTTTATACAGTTTTTTGTTATCATAAATATCTGAGAATTTCGTAAATGTAGGTATCATTATTGTTTTCGAATATTATATAAAATGTTTTAGAATATAACATCGATTATCATCCAAAAAAAGATACAAAATACATTTAAGATAAAACTATATTTATTGATAATTTACTTATGTGTTAATATTTATGTTATTATTTTGGCCATAACAAGAAGCATTATTATTTTTTTGTATATGTTAGCTTAAATATCGCTAATCGGAACGCAGTATTTTTGAAATGCTTAAAATACATTTCGGATATTTTCCACCGATTTATCGGTGCGGATCGACCCGTACGGATAAAATTGACAATATATGGTGGACACTCCGTCCTGTTTTATCAGCGCAGATGAAATTTATCAATGCTAGATTTTATCGGTACGGATTTATCGCTGAACTTCATAATAAAAGAATGGTTGGTTTGAGTGTAGTTTAAATGTAGTATGTACACAGATTTGTCTATATGATATGTATATCTTTCATATGGTATGCATACTTGTTTTATGTAATGTATTAAATATAATTTAGTTTATTTGATTCTAGTTACTCTTAGAAATATTATGCATCAGCTAAACGAGCGGGTTAGTTTATAAATATTCTTTAAAATTGTGGAATATCCGTTTTTTAATAAAAATAGCGAAACGATTCAGTTAATTACATGTATATTAATAGCAGACACATGGCGCCACTTATATCTCACTGATACTGTGTAATGGAATTTTGGTAACATATCTACAAGAGTTGGGCTTTGGCAATTGGCACAATGGCACCACGGGCAAGGGATTAATAGATCTCTAATTTATGCTTCTTCACTAGAGATGGGAAATCCGGTTCATTTCACTGATCCGGTTCACCGGTTCTGGATCTTTGTAGTGTACCGGTACAGTGAACCGGCACATTAGAGCCGAATTCGTCCCAAATCCCAAACTCACAATAGATCCCTTCCCTCTACCTTGTAGTGTTTGTACGCAGACGCATGTATCTGTTTTATGCAGGTCACAGCAGACAGCGCACAATCTATACCTGCATTGTACAAACTGTCCGGTGCAAGTTTGTTTTCCCATGTCGGTATAGAATTTGATATAAATTCTTCCCCTTAAGCGCGAGCAAAAATCTTCTTGTAGCATTACAACTTCTACATAAAATGATAAAGAATAAAAAATAATAAATGTGTACAATCGTTTGCAATAATAATGACACTCCTTAAAATGAATTTTGCGATATCTACTGCTGACATATTTGCAATGAAATCTACTTTTAACATTAGTTCTTAGTCGTTTCACTCACCAAAAGAGATTTAATGAAATTTCTACTCAGAAGTTCACAAACTGTTTTGGGAGAGTGTCATTATTATTGTAAAAACATGTAAGTACCTACTATAAATCATATATAACTTAAACCAGCCAAAAGATCTAATTTGCATGATATATTTTTCAAAATTCGGGGACACACTAAATTTGCAGACTTTAATAAAGGCTTAGTATACCAACAAAAATAATAATAACACAGAAAAACAATGTTTTTATCCGAGCACCTGTGGTCATCTAACCGTCGCGTCGGGACTCAGAGCTGCTCGCTTAACTCTTCATTTCATGACTTCGGTACAATACTGCACGTTAACATTCTGTGCCTACAAAGATCTGAGATCCGAGTCGGATCTTTAGAAGGAACCGGTTCACTCAGAGCAGTTCTAAGAGCCGGCTCAGTGAGCCGGGTCAGTCATGTTCCGCCCATCTCTATTCTTCACAAAATCCCGAAGAAATAAGGATACACCTTGTATATTTAAAATTACAAAAAAATATTACTATGTGACAACTTTTAATAGAAAGTCCACCAACATTACAAATAATACAAATGCAGTGTCTATAATGTTATAAAAGAACATTGCACTGCGACTTGTGTGAAACTGTGAAATAATGTAACAACATTATACATACGTTGATGTCATGTACATTTAGCGATGTTGATAACGTTTTGCTAAATAACGTAATTGCAATTAAAATGCAATTTGCTAATAATGTTTTCCCATAGGAACCTTACACTGCAATGTTTCTAGCCTGCAGAATAAAGGTCCTTGGGACATTGCATATAGTTAATTATAAGTCTGAGAGCAACATTACAGCTAGTACAGAAATGTTTCTATAACATTGTAGAAACTTAATTATGTTTAGTGGGTAAATTTTGAACATGAACAGGGTGGTCAAGTAATAACATCTGCCCTCTCTGATCATGAAGCACAAATTCTTCACATAGAAGCACTTTCTAAAAATGAACCACAAAATAAAAGTGTTCGCATAACAAATATATTCTCTGCAAGTAAATTACAACAATTTAAAGAGCTACTAGAAAGTGAAACATGGGAAGGTGTATTTCAGGAAATAATAGTAATAGTAATAGGATAGTAATGCTATCATCAAGTTGATTTTTCCTCCGAAAAATATCAAAATATTGAAAAATGTAAATAAGTCTTGGATCACGACAGGTATAAAATTATCATCAAGAAGAAAACGTTACTTATACAATGAAATGCTTGCCAATAGAATTACAAGAGAATATTTTAATAAATACACAAAAATTTTAAAAAACGTTGTAAAAGCTGCAAAACAACTATCAAATAAAATATATGTGGAATCTGCCCAGAATAAAGGGAAAGCTGTATGGGATGTTGTAAAAACATATACAGGTAAGCAAAAAAGAGACAATGAATCTATATTAGAAAATATTCAAGGTGAGAGTTATAAAGATATCCTAAATCATATCAATGATAAATTTATTAATCAATGTGAAATAATACATTCTCAAAACCATAATAAAGAAAACTCCAGGGAAATACCATATTCTTTGTTTCTACAGCCATCTAGCCCACAAGAAATATTCAATATAATTAAATCCCTAAAAAATAAAAAATCTGTTGGAGAAGATGAAGTGCCTATAAAGTTATTGAAACACGTTGCAGATGTTATTTCTCATCCACTATCTCATATAATAAATTTAATGCTTTGCAAAGGAATATTTCCAGACAGATTGAAGATTGCTGAAATTAAGGCTCTGTATAAAAAAGGAGACAAAACAGATTGGCAAAACTATCGTCCCATCGCACTCTTGTCTAATATAAGTAAAATATTTGAAAAATGTATTTACATCAGAATAATTAATTATGTAGAGGAGAGTCGCTTAATGTCAAACTCTCAGTATGGTTTTAGGAAAGGTAAAAGTACAATACTAGCCATTTATAAAGCATTAACTGTAATATTAGATTCACTAAATAATAACAAAGACACAATTGCAGTATGTCTTGACCTCTCCAAAGCTTTTGACAGCGTTGAGCATGACTTTCTTCTAGATAAATTAGAGAATATCGGCATAAGGGGAGTAGCCTTACAATTGATAAAATCTTATTTGTCAGATAGATATCAACAAGTAGTTGAGAGGGATGATAGTGGCACCAAATACCAATCGAATAAAAAAATAATTAAAAGGGGAGTGCCTCAAGGCTCAGTCCTTGGGCCTCTGCTCTATATCCTTTACACAAATTACTTGCCAGAAGTAGTTAATCATGAATTAGTTCAATTTGCCGATGATACATCCATAATTTTCAGCCAGGAACCTGGAAATAATATAAAAAAAGATATCATAGATGCAGTAAACACCCTCCAAAATTGGTTTACAAATAACAATCTTCAACTAAATGCAAATAAAACACAAATAATAAAATTTTCCTACCAACCGCAGAGTGAAGAAACAATACTTACTTGTAACAACACTGTTGTCACAAATAGCAGCGCGGTAAAATTTTTGGGCATTCACCTAGATTCCAGACTTGACTGGAAACTACATGTGGAAAAATTAGCAAAGAATATGTCACAGTACTGCTACGCACTCAGGGTAGTCGCACATTTTGTAAACATGGAGGCTGCATTGACTGCGTATCATGCTTATATTCAGTCAAGAGTTAGATATGGAGTGATTTTCTGAGAAAATTCCACAGACGCAGACCAAATACTAAAGACCCAAAAAAAATGCTTAAGACATATATTTGATATGAAACCTACCGATAGTTGCAGAGATGTATTTAAAAATCGAAATATACTTGCTGTGGTAAGTTTATATATTTATGAAGCGGCAATATTTGTGAAGGAAAACAGTAACATGTTCCATTCATTAGACCATGATCATGATACAAGGAAGAAAAAGCTACTGACAACGAGCAAAAAAAATTATACATATATACAAAAAAATGTAGAATATTCGCTTATAAAAATATATAACAAATTGCCGAACAAATTAAAAAGTCTCCCAATAAACCGAATGAAATACACACTCAAACTGATACTCTTAAAAAAGGCTTACTACACAATAGCTGAATACTTCACTGATAATGTATTAATGTAAAAATGTTGACTTTTATTGTGTTTTAGCGTGATAATTTTAATGTGTCGGTTAATGTTTATATTTTATCTTATAATTAATGTCTAATGTTAATGTTTTTATTTTATATTTTATCTTATAGATGACTTGTTTATATTTTATCTTATAGATAACTTCCTGTAATTTTTTTAGTATATTTTAGGGTTGTTCATTCACTATTTCCTATTTTTAAGTATGATATGACATGTTCTACACCCTATAGGGTTATTTTTTTCATATTTTTGTATAAAAAAAAGAACAAATAAAGGTATATCTATCTATCTATCTATCTATTAAATAATTACTAAACTTAATTTATTTCAGGACATAATACAGGGAGGACAACGTACGCTGCCCTAAATATGGATTAAGAAAATACGAGCAATAAAATTATCTTAATATCCTATACAGTATGAAATATGTATATATATATATATATATATATATATATATATATATTAATAAATATACTTATTAAATATAATCGTTTATTAATTTATTATGTAGGTTTAACACAAAATATACCGTTACACGTGAAAATATTGCGATTTAGACAAACTCACCTTAGTCCAAAAGTTGATACTTACAGAGATACAGGGTGTTTAATGCAAAATATTATTTTAGTTTTTTCTTATTTATTTCATAATAAATGCTCATATCGAGATGAAATTTTGGTGTTAGGGGTTTTCCGGGGCGAGAGATTGAAATATATTCATGGTTTGCTTGTAGCTCATAGAGAGCGCCACCTGCGCTAGGTCGAATGCGTTGAAAACGACATAACTTTTTTATCTTTCAAAAATCTAATTCTCAGGTAGCATATTCTGATACATATGGTTGCAGTAACAAACACATCAACACACCATTCTGTAACAGCAAAAAATGCCTTTCTCGTAATTTTAATAAATTTATTTTGAAGGAACAGTAAGTATTCGTTATGTAGGTAACAAATCAAGTTATTTTAAGTGTCTAATCTCGAATGTAATACTAAGGAACATAACGTTATTTTAAAGTAAAAAAGAATTTCTAAAGAATATTTTCTAAGTAGTTCCCATTTTTCTGTAAACACAATCTAACACGACGATTAAAACTATGACGTACTCTTGCAAATATTTCTGGGTTGTTACGAATATCGTCAGCTGCGAGAAAGATTTTTTGACGCAATTCTTCAACAGTATTAACAGGAGTAGCATAAACAAGACTTTTCAGTTGTCCCCATAAGAAATAATCTAGTGGAGTAATGTCCGGTGAACAGGCAGGCCAACTAACGGGTGCATCGACACCACGACCTATCCAACGTCCCGGAAAATTTAAATTCAACCATTGCCTGACAGCTAAGGTACTATGTGCCGGAGCCCCGTCATGCATGTACCACATAACTTGTCGTACACCTAATGGTATATCCTTCAATAATATTGGGAGATTTTCATTTAAAAATCGAAGATATTCAAGACCTGTCGGTCGACGGGGAAGAATAAATGGACCTATTAGAGCATCTCCAACAATTCCTGACCATACATTTACACTAAAATTGTGCTGAAATCTTGATGGACATATTTCATGGGGGTTTTTATCGGACCATGTATGACTATTACGATGGTTAACTAAGCCATGTCTTTGAAAACATCCTCATCGGTGAACAAAATATGAGATAAAAATTTAAGTCGTGTCTGGACATGTTAAGATACCACTAACAAAAAGCAATCCTTAATAAATTCAATTAGGAGTATTCGTTATGTAACAAATAACATTATTTTAAGTGTCTAATTTAAGTAATAATAACTAATTTAATACTACCTACTGTAATCTCGAATGTAATACTACACCACAACGTTATCTTAAAGTAAAAATTTTATAAAGAATATTTTGAAAGTAGTTCCCACTTTTCTTTGAAAACAATCTAACACGATTTGTTTGAGGATTTTCTGCTTAAATTGATAAGTATGGGAATACTTTCTCAACATAGTTGCTTCTGGTAAATCGGAAACAAAGCTGAGTAAACAATTTACTATTTTTGTGTTGATGTGTCAGTGTCATCAACAGTTTAAAGTAATTGTTGTTTAATTATGGCAAATTTTAGTAACAATGAGTATGTTGATATGCTCCAAGTATTTTTTTAATGTCACAAAAATTGTGCTACCGCAACAAGATTATACCATGAGAGATATCCATATCGCCGGGTTCCCCATAGGCAAACTTTTTCAGCTATGAAAAGAAGGTTGCGAGAAAGTGGACAAATTCAACCTAAGCGTGAGGATAATGGACAAAGACGGTATATCAGAAATGTAAACCTTGAAGAAGCTATACTTGTCAATTTAGAAGAAAATCCTCAAACAAGTACAAGAAGTCTGGCTACACAGTACAACGTTTCGCAAAGCGTTATTTGGAACTTGATTCATGATAACCTTTTACGCCCTTTTCATCACCAGCCGGTTCAATAATTAACTGCAAATGATTTACCTGCAAGGATTGCTTTTTGTCAGTGGTATCTTAACATGTCCAGACACGACTTAAATTTTGTATCTCATATTTTGTTTACCAATGAGGCATGTTTTCAAAGACATGGCTTAGTTAATCATCGTAATAGTCATACATGGTCCGATGAAAACCCCCATGAAATATGTCCATCAAGATTTCAACAATTTCACAATTTTAGTGTAAATGTATGGTCAGGAATTGTTGGAGATGCTCTAATAGGTCCATTTATTCTTCCCCATCGACTGACAGGTCTTGAATATCTTTGATTTTTAAATGAAAATCTCCCAATATTATTGGAGGATATACCACTAGGTGTACGACAAGTTATGTGGTACATCCATGACGGGGCTCCGGCACATAGTACCTTAGCTGTCAGGTAATGGTTGAATTTAAATTTTCCGGGACGTTGGATAGGTCGTGGTGTCGATGCACCCGTTAGTTGGCCTGCCCGTTCACCGGACTTTACTCCACTTGATTATTTCTTATGGAGACAACTGAAAAATCTTGTTTATGCTACTCCTGTTAATACTGTTGACGAATTGCGTCAAAAAATCTTTCTCGCAGCTGACGATATTCGTAACAACCCAGAAATATTTGCAAGAGTACGTCATAATTTTAATCGTCGTGTTAGATTGTGTTTACAGAAAAATAGGAACTACTTTGAAAATATTCTTTAGAAATTCTTTTTTACTTTAAAATAACGTTATGTTCTTTAGTATTATATTCGAGATTACAGTAGGTAATTTAAAATTAAAATTTATTATTTTAATTAGACACTTAAAATAACTTGATTTGTTACATAACGAATACTTACTGTTCCTTCAAAATAAATTTATTAAAATTACGAGAAAGCCGTTATTTTTAAGCTCTGGGTAATTGGCTCGTCCAAAGCCATACATTTTATCACACACATACAAAGCTGTTTTTTTTGCTATTACATAATGGTGTGTTGATGTGTTTGTTACTGCAACCATATTGGCGCTGTAAAACTTCCAAAGTTTGTTTTTTGTAAATTATCTAAAAAACTATCGCGTTTATCGAAAAAATGCAAAAGAAAAAAAAATTATTTTTAGTTGTTATGTCTGAAAATGTGAATAAGATATGTATTTTCATAGAGGGTGAAAAATTCTTTGGAGTAATATGTTGCATGTAGTCGACAGCAGCGCCTCTGGTGGATATATTGAAACAATATTAATAGAAAGTATGTGTCCGCACTAGACAAATGTCTGTACCAAATATGAATGATTTTTACGCCACATCGTTCAAGATAAATTGACGGAAATATTGGTTGGCTCTACAACATTCAAGACCCTGTAATTCCTCAGGAGTGCAACTTTTGTCTAAGGTATGTTTAGTTCATTCGCCTTATTTTTTCATCTTGATGTACTGGTAGCGTTTGTGCTACTCTATTCAAAATCACCCTGTATATATACAGGTTGTCTCACATAAGAGGGCCACTTCCATGTATCTCGCTTAATATGCGAGACACGTCAAAAATCTTTAAATATTTTTTGTTGCATTTTTGGAGGCCTTTATGCTCGTAAAAATAAATTTAACAAAAAAACTTGTAAAGTACCCAAACTTTAATGCTGTCTAACTTTTTTATTTTAAGATATAGAGAACACTGATTGGTAATAAATTTTGATTGCAAAATTGATACCTTTCACCTGATATAAACAGATTTTTGAAATATCGTATGTAGTTTGCTGCGCCCTCTAGGCGGATAAAAATTTTTTTATTGAAGCCACAAAAAATTGCCTGTTTTTTCGTCTTTCATGTAATATACTACATTAAAAATATACCTTAATATTTTCGTGTTGCTCAAGATAATGTAGAACCTGTTTTAAAGATGCCAACTGCAAAAACAATAATAAACAGAATGTTTTTTATGCAACATACAGCTTACGCTAAATTTGTCTGTGCATTGTCTGTGTTAGAACAATTTTAAAGACCCAATTACTTCTAATGTGAAAACCAATAAAATAATATTATAAGAAAATCTGCATTTTGCATAAAAAAGTACATTCTGTTTATTAATTTTTTGTAGTTGGCGTCTTTAAAACAGTTTCTACATGAAGATTGAAAAAACTGTAATAAATACAGAAGATACGGGCGACATGTATTATATTGCATGAAAGACGAAAACACAGATAATTTTTTGTGGCCATAGCCTGCTTCGATAGATTTTTTTTTGTTCGCCTAAAGGGTGCAGCAAACCACATACGATATTTCAAAAATCGGTTTATATCAGGTGAAAGGTATCAATTTTGCAATCAAAATTTATTACCAATAAGTTTTCTCTATCTCTTAAAATAAAAAAGTTAGACAGCCTTAAAGTTTGGGTACTTTACAGGTTTTTTTGTTATTATCTTATAAAGGCCATGGATCTCAAATTTGTTTCTACGAGCATAAAGGCTTCTAAAAATGCAAACAAAAATTTAAAGTTTTTTTACGTGTCTCGCATATTAAGCGAGATACATAGGAGTGACCCTCTTATGTGAGACAGCCTATATATATTTATAAAATATTATATTTATCTTACATATTATCTACGACATAATGCCCCCAGGGTAACGTGTCGTGGCTTTCATTTAATAAATAACGTTTATCATCAGTTGCACTGAGAGCGATTTTTGTTTGCTCGATGGAATATACGTTATGTAAATTTGACTGAATAGTTCTCTGCGTTATATAAAGTTCACTTTTATTTATTAAGCAGTTTTTATAATCTTGAAAAGTGGTGGATTTCTTGACGATGTTTGTCTTTACACCTTTAGACTTCTTTATACAAGGTTTACCATCTACTAAGATGCTATACATTTTAGAACACAGACCTGCAAAGTGTGTCATAATGGCACAAGTTTGAGAAATATCCAGAATGCACATGCCTACATAAAGCGGCTTATTAAAACAAATTTCCGACTTATTCAATTCAATTGCTACTAGGTCTTCAGCGAAAATTTTGGTACTATGGAAATTTTGACTCGCGATATAATGTTTTGCGCCCCAATGACCGTCACAATGATTTTTTAATTGTACATTTCTATGTTTACATATATTTTCCACCGTTTTACCGAAAATAGCGTTTATCAGCAACTTATACAAGTTCTTTTCAAATTCGTTCGTGGAATTGGCGCGTAATTGTGTATTTAAATCGATGTAAGTTTTCAACCATGGACTGCTTAAATTTTAGAACGCGATGAATACGAACAAGTTTAACGCCTAAAGAAATAGCCTGTTTTAAATTTCGATACTCAATTATATAGCCGATATAGGATAACTTTTGTGCCGAGCGGGTTTGGTTTTTAAAAACAATTTTTTATTCTTAAAAACTCACAAAAGTATCGTTTGAGTTAAAGAGAAGCGTACAATTATTCAAAGGCATGAACTATGTATTTACCTCTGACGATAACTGATGAAACAATAAACTTGACCCATATATATAGACTATGTGTGAAGGAATGTACAAGGGTTGCACTATCAGCACATTGTTGGTAAGATAACTCGTCCACCCTGGGATGAGAACTTGGGGGTTTTTCTCAAAAATGCCAAAGTTCGAAACTTCTACCGCTTCTGGGGTATGTACACCTTGTTGGACATCCACTTCTTCTTCGGGTTGAATCTGGATCTTCTTCTTCGAATAATTCTTCTTATGTTCTTCCAAAAAAGGGCTAGGATAATTATCGCAATCAGAAGAATTGAAATGTATGTAATTCAATGAATAGGTTCATTTGTTATAGTGTTAAGATTTTGATTTTCAATGTCTTTTTGTAAATTCTCTGTACGTCTTCGATAATTCTGATAATTCTTCTTGATAAGTTGACCTTGTTTGATAGGGTCAATCTTTGTTGATAATTTGAGAATGTAATATTGTTTGGTTAATTTATAGCTGGCACATTAACAGTTTCTACATTTTCTTGAAAATTCTTATTTGGAGTTAATTTGTAAGTGTCAATTACACAGGAGCATGTTTCTGGAATTGTAACAAGGTAATTTCCTTGTAGTAGTTTCTTTTTTCTTCCTTTACATTCCATTTCGATTAAAATAGTCGATTTCGTTGATATTATCCAAGAATTTGAATTTTCGATTCTTTGTATTTGTAGGCTGTCACTGTATAATTGTGTGTGTTGACAATTATTTTGATTTGAAGTAAAACTGATAAGTGGTATTTTACACGGGTCATTAGTATTCCTTTTTAACACAGGATTATAGGTGCATAAAAAGTTATTAAATTCTATCTCTATACAGGGTATATCGGCAAAAGAGTATCAATTGGCGTTTAGTATCAGATAATTTCTATTTGGAATAATTGTATACAACAAAGCATTGTTGCTCACTGGTAGGAGATACAGCTTGTAGTAATCATAGGAATTCATTTCCATTAAGGGCACTGCTATAATAAAGTAGATTTTGAAGTCTTTTTGGAAAACAGATGTTTTGCATATTTTTTCATATTTTAAAATATTCTCCAAATTTGGTGTGAAGGGAAGTTTTTCATCTTTTAAGTATTTTTGAATATTTTCTAATTCTTCTTTTAAGTTTTCTGGTTTAATTATGGTTTGGTGAATTTTTCTCATTTGGGCAAAAGAGATTGCCGTTGATATTTCTTCCAAAACATCAATAATTAATGATATGGAATGTGATAATTCAGCTAGAAATGATTCGGTTGTCCAAACTAAACCGAGTAGTTCATTTTCAATCACTGAGTAATTCTTTTCAGATTCACTCAGTGTTCTTGAGGTATAGGCTATAGGTTTATCATTGCCTACTTCACCTTGGGATAGTACTGCTCCTAATGCATATTATGAAGCATCTGTTGTTAAGATAAACGGTTTTGAGTCTGGATGTTGTAATAGTGGGCTATTGGTCAAAATTCTTTTGCATATTTCGAATGCTCTAACAAATTCTTCGGTATATTCTATTTTTGCACTTTTCTTTAAGCATAAGGTCAAAGGTTTTGTCAATTTGGAACAATCTTTGATAAATTTCCTGTAGTAACCAATTAATCCGAGAAATGATTGAATTTCTTTCTTTGTTTTTGGAATTGGAAACTTTAAAATTGCTTTAATTTTATCAGGATTTGGTAATGTTCCTTCAGGTGTTATAATGTGTCCTAAAAATTTTACAGTCTGTTTTAAAAGTTCTGATTTATCTAGCTAAATTTTTAGATTTGTCTGTCTAAATCTGTCAAATATTAATCTTATGCTTTCTATGTGTTCTTGCAATGATGTTGAAAATATCAGTATGTCGTCCATGTAAACTAGACATTTATTATGTAAACCTGATAGTACATGGTTCATTGTTCTTTGGAATGTGGAGGGGGCATTTTTGAGTCCAAAGGGCATTCTGAAGAACTCGTAATGTCCGTCGTCCGTTGAGAATGCTGTCTTCTCAATATATTTAACATCCATTTCTATTTGATGGTATCCACTAGCCAAATCTAATGTTGTAAAATATTGACATCTTCCTAGTTTATCTAGCACATCATTTATATTTGGTATAGGAAATTTATCTGGAACTGTTTTCTCATTCAGTTTTCGGTAGTCGATAACGATTCTAAATTTTCTTGTTCCACTATTGTCCATTTTTTTAGGTACAATCCATATAGGAGAGGACCATGGTGAAACTGAATCACGGATTATATTTTGATCCAGCATGGAACTTATCTGATTTTTTACTTCTTCTTTATAAATTTGGGGAAATCTGTATGACTTTGTATATACTGGAAGGTTGTCTGCTGTTCTTATTTTATGTTTGACTTGGTTTGTGAATGTCAATGGAATTCCTTCACAATAAAAGATGTCTTTGTAGTCATAACAAACTTTTCTTACAGCTTCGTATTCTTCTTGATTACAATGTCTCAAATCTAGATTTTCTAAATTTTTCTTTTGTAAAGTATCATAATCAGCTAATGAATTTTGGAAATATTTATCAATGTCCATTGGTTCGGGTTCGAAATTATTTAAATGCAATGTATGCAAGGGGTTCTCCAAATTGAAAATTTATTTCGTCATCCGTATTATTTACAAGCAAAACTGTTGCTTCTCTGTTTTCAATATTAACTATTCCGGCTGGAATTTCTATTTTTTCTTTAATTACCAGAGAGTTAATTATTGCTTCTCCACTTTTTTCCATTGGTACTTTTGCTATAATTTCGGTTTTTGGTGGAATATTATATGCATATTTTTTATTTTCTTTCTTATAATCGTCGGCGTCGGGGTGAATTAGTCTTTTTCCTTCAATAAATAAAGGAATTTTTGTTCTGTCTGTGATTAAATAGCCATTTTTGAAGTCAAGGGTGGCTCCAATCTTTTGTAAGAGATCTAAGCCGATTAGACCATCATATGCATCGCTGAAGTTAAATACAAAGTGTGTGTGTATTAGTTCAGGATTTTTAAATATTTTTCAAATTGGAATGTCTGCAGCCCATTCATGTATAGATGTAGTGCGTGGTGTTTTAATTTTGAAAGAGTTAAAGTACATTTTATCTTTGAAATGTACATGTGCCATGTATTCTGTAATTAATGATTTTGTTGATCCTGTATCTATCATAAATCTTGCCTGAAGTTCTGGGATAATTGTATACAGTTTACTGTTGGATGCGATGTTGATCTCTAAGTCTACTATTGGCTCTTGGAACTGGTAAGGTTCGTCGTATTCGGGGAATTCATATTCTTCATATTGTTCTCCGAGGCTGGCATAGGAAAATTTTCGTTCTCTGTATAGTTTTGAAATTCAGCATATTCTTCAGGATAGAAACATTCTTCTTCATAGTAGGGCTCTTCTTCGTAATATTCAGGTTCAGTGTCTGCACATGGGGAATTATCTTGGAAGTGTAACTCTTGGAACGTAAATCTTGGTGGTGGCTGTTGTTGTGGTGGTTGTTGTTGTGGTCTTATTGTTTGCCTGGTATTTCCAGATGAAGTATCCATAGGTTGAGAATATGTTTGTCTAGGACGCTGGGGCATTTGAACATTGGTACGATTGGAATTTTGATTATTTGAGAAGAATGGTTGATTTTGGAAATGCGATTGTTGTGAAAAATTTTATCTTTGAGGAAAATTTGAGAAATTTGGACGTTGAAAGGGTCCTGGGAATTGTCTCTGTTGAGAAGATCTCGTACTAGAAAAATTTGGAATTCGATGTGGAAAAGTTGAATTGACATTTTGAATAGGTCTATTAAATTGTGGAGGTCTTTGGGAATGCGATTGGACAGGTTTAAAATTTCCTTGTACGGTTCTTAAATAAGGTGAATTATTTTTTGGTCCTAATTTTTGTTGACGATTGTATGACATATTTTCTTCAGCCACTTTATTTATAGCATCCTCAAGAGATTGTGGTTGTTTACATCGTAGTAGATGATTTAAATGTGAATTGAGTCCTGATAAATATGTTCTTAAAGCCATTTTATTATACAGGGTGATTATTTCTTGACGTAATGCTGCTGATAATGTTGACATTTGAATTTTTGAGAGTAAACGGCTTCTCAAGGAGATTACTCTATCTGCGAATTGTGTGGCAGTTTCATTGTTGTTTTGTACCAGCACCATTAAATCATTTAATAGCGATTCTTCATTTCTTTGGTCTCCAAAAGTATTTAATAAAAGTGTTTAATTCAGGAAAAGTTGTAATTTCGCGGGCAGCTAATACTTCTGCGGCTTTACCAACTATTTTATTACGAAAATGAATGAATGAAACATTAAAAATTGAATTCTCGCGGCATTATTATCTACGATAAGCATACCGTTAACTTTTTCACATGAATCTATAAAATTCAGTAATTTTGAAACATCACCGTCGAAGAATGGAATTAAATCTAAATAATCGCGAATGGTAATATTGGCTTGAGCCATGTTTAAATTTTGTTCGTCAACAGCGGGTTCTATTAAAAATTGATTTGGAGAAAAAATTCTAGAAAAAAGATTAGCTAATGTATCGTCGTCAGAATAATTGTCAGTCATGAAAACTACTTACAAGAGGAAAATTTTGATGACAGAAAACATGAAGGCTCTGGTGTATATAATCGATTACAAGATATAGCAGTATTATATTTGATTGATTATATATGTTTCTCGAGCAGGAGGGCTTTTTGTCAGGTCAAGGTCTTTGTTAGTTTCCCTAAATTCCCTAACTTGAAATACTTTAAGTAGCACAAGGCTACGTGCTTTTAGAGATGGTTTATTTAAAGATGGCTTCTTGCTTGGGTCAATCTTTCCTATGCACGATTTAGATTACATGCAGTCTTGGGAAAGAGAGTACACGATCTTGGTTGCTTCTAGGGCTTATGTATAATTAGGCACTTCGACACCTAAAATTACAAGTGCAAAGCCTCATGATGTCTTGGTTGCTTCGGATAGGGTGGATACAGCGATTACAGCCAGTAATTTCGCAAAAATGGAAATTTTGACTGGACTATAATTTCTCCACAGCCTAATCACTGTTGTTTTCTTACTTGCTAATTCTGATTTCTTTCTTGAATAACTTTGAACTTCTTTGCTTGATTTATCTTTGCTTGATTCTTCTTTGCCTGATTTTTCTTTGCTTGATTCTTCTTTGCTTGATTCTTCGTATTTCGTAGCCTAGGGGTTCACCAAGGATATGGCGATGGTTCAGCTGTGTAGGCTATTCTTTGGTTAGTCGAAGGTACGACGAGATTTCCAATATTCCCTTGGAAAAGCTCCAAAAAAAGGATCCTACCGACTGCGCCAGATAACTGTTGTGCCGAGCGGGTTTGGTTTTTAAAAACAATTTTTTATTCTTAAAAACTCACAAAAGTATCGTTTGAGTTAAAGAGAAGCGTACAATTATTCAAAGGCATGAACTATGTATTTACCTCTGACGATAACTGATGAAACAATAAACTTGACCCATATATATAGACTATGTGTGAAGGAATGTGCAAGGGTTGCACTATCAGCACATTGTTGGTAAGATAACTCGCGCCTTTGAATACAATGTAGTCATCAGTTTCGGTAATTTTGATCCGGGAGGCGTGAGGTGTTCGGGACATAGAGGTAGATCGCGATGAACGTTGTGCAAATGTTCGGGATATTCCAAATCTGCTTCTAGGATGTATCCTTCAGGTGACGTATCAGATACCGTTGTTACGTCGATATTTGTATATACCCATTCCAAGCCCCCATATGGCAGGTACTGCGACATAGCCCAGCCGTAAAGGTTATTAACGTCAAAGTACATAAGATACTTTGATTGCTGATTTGGGTCGTAACTAGCCATAAACTTGTTCTTTGACTCACCGTAACGATTGCAGCACTGACTCACCCCGCCCCTAATGCCTCTATCCATAAACAGCAACATGTCCACGTCTTTCAAATAATCTAATTGAATTTTGATATATTTCAACATACAGTCCCACGTATAGCCCGGTAATGTATAAAAATGACTTGGGTCCAGATGATAAATATTCAAACAGTTTTCGCGGAAATTTTCTGATGTCTGCCAAAAGTAAAATGTCGGTTTTCATGTATAAATCTAAATATTTGCCTAAAGTTGATATATTAAATTTAGAACATACCCTCTTAGCATGTTCATAATCGTCTTGGGATATGTTACTATCATTTAATTTATTATAAAAGTTATCTATGTCAGGCAGTTCGGTTTTGTTTAATTTATCCTCACAGTCTATGTAATCATATGGAAATACTCCTTTTCTCGTAAGTATATCGAATGGTTTCATATCTAAGTTACTGAATTCACGACGTAAATTCAATAATTCATCTTTACCTAAATAAAACGATAACTTATCCAAAGATGCTGCCATAAACCTAAAGAAATCGATGAAACGAACAGTCTGGTACAGTTTTCGTAAAAGAAATATACTTCTCCTTATTCATGGGAAACATTGCTGCTTTTTGCCAAGTCCCTAATCAAGAAGTGCGAGTCATATCCCGACAGATTATGAAATATTACTGGAATTACAAAAGAATTTTTATAATTTAAATTGCAGCTTTCATGCGCAGGTCCTCTGTAGTTTCCGGTGAAATGACAGTGGTCTTTAACCTTTTTTATCACCCCCCACAAAAGGCTTTTCACAAATATGACAATGGGTTGCACGCAGAAACTGAATTGACTGTCCCTGGAGATATTCATGGGTATTACGGTTTTTGCAACCGAAGCCCCTATTGCTAGCGTAATACGATAGAGAATCATCATATGAACATTTAAAATAATATACTGCACTAATCGCGGTATGTTTTTGATATTTTTTTGTTGACGTCTGACGTTGTTGTTCATTAACAAAAGGTTCTCAAAATCACAATATAAAATAAACGGTACCTTTTCCTTATATCTATAGCTTTTAAACGATAAAGATTTCTCCTCCGGAAACGTAATTTTGCATTTATTTTTTTTAGAACAGTCGACCGTATGCTTCTCTAATGTAGTTTCGCTACTAAAATAATTTTGACAAATATCACAGGTGTATTTAGCATTCTTGTGTTTACTTAATTGAGATGAAACTAGTCGCGATAAATTTTTAATCCAACAAAAATGATACCTGATATCAACAACACCGTTGTTCCTTTCATCACGCTCTTCCTTACGTTCATCAAAATAAACATTTTGGACTAATAAAAGATAACGTGTCTCTCAAACTTATTTTTGGTCAAACGAGCAGGTTCCACATTAAATTTATTTTTTCCGGTTAATTTCAACTGGTACACATTTATGGAAATGTTATTATGTTTTTCGAATTTACAAATCTGTGATAATTGCATAGGAAATTCGATACCATTTAAATTAAGAACATTTGACGGATGAGGATATGATGATACTCTATCAACGAGACTGTTAGCAGGATGCAGTGCCGAGACAATATACCAAGCAAAACAAGCATCGTCATCGTAATTTTTAACATTGACACAAGCATGTGTTTTGTCGATTTGCTCCGGAAGCCTTATATATGTTGACACCCCATGACCCATTTCATATTTATTAATGTTTATTTCTAAGCTAATAATTTTGTGCAAGGCCCAGTCGCTGTCTTTCTGTTGAAACTCTTCAAGTTTATTTAAAATTGTATCGATCATATTTACGACAAACCAAGCCTTTACATCCGTCCCCAAGTCTATTATAGAATTTTTGGTGTTAAAATATTTTAAGTTGGACTGTACGTCACTTCCATCCGGTTCGGCTTTAATAAATTCCCCACAAAAAGCAGTGTTAACCTTTATGGCTGGAAAAGACTTAAGAACTCTACTCACTCTATTTTTAAATAGAAAGAAAGCATCATTCAAAAATGCTTTCATGTCTATGTGTCGTTTATTTACAATGATACCTGATCGAATGCGTCCTCCAAATATCGACTGTAACTGTTGCCATACGACTCGATGGCTACGCTTATCTCTATGTCCCGCCTCTACATGCTCCGGATGTGTATTCATCAAAAGTTTAGCCCTTTTCAAATGCCCTATATTAGTTTCTATTTTTCTCCTAGTACCAACTGTATTGAACACTTGAATATTTTTTAGCGCTCGCGAAAGTAATCCTACTTGACGATTAATTAACTTCATCCACTTCTGATCACCTCTATCGTTCCCTTGTAGTACGATATTAATAGCATTATCTAATTCTTTCATAAATTTATCACTTAGCTCGCAGATATCCATAATATTTTTTTCTTTGTAAAATGAACTGCTAAACTGATATGTAAAACGTTAAACTATTAAAAAGCCACAACACTTATATAAATTGGGGAGCACTTACAGTTTTTAAAGCAAGTTGCGGATGAGGATGACGATAGTCGCTCACGATTGAAGATCCAACTAGAACAATAGAAAATTTGTATATTAATATAAAATTTATAGAAATTAAGAACACGCATACAGAGAACTTAGTAGTTAAATATGAAATAAAAACTTACTTGTATTTAACGGGACCTGAACACTAGCTAGGAACTTGCTACTGTTATAGCTTGGTCGATAGACACCGGCGAACTTGGATGGAAGGTTAAACTAGAACAATAGAAAATTTGTATATTAACATAAATACGTATATATAAAAATGAAGAACACGCATATAGATAACTTAGTAATTAAATATGAAATAAAAACTTACTTGTATTTAACGGGACCTGAACACTAGCTATGAACTTGTTACTGTTATAGCTTGGTCGGTAGCCACCGGCGAGCTCTAGGTAAAATTAGAACAATAGAAAATTTGCATATTAATATAAAAAGCTTATAAAAGAAATAAAGAATAGGCATATTGAGTAGTTAAATATGAAATAAAAACTTACTTGTATTAATAAAGAAGCACTGAACACTACACCAATAATATATTGCTGCTACTGCTATGAGCTGGTGCCGATTTATTTAGAGCGGTAAAAATGCGGCTACGGCTGCTATGTGTTGCTGCTGAGAGCTGTCGATATGCTGGTGAATAATTGATGTAACTTTCATTTATATAACGACGACGCTACTGATACAAAAATTCAAACACGAGCGCAAATACATTGTAAACTATTCCTTTCTTATCATGCTGCGCTTCCGTTACACTGTGATAACACCACATTCCAAATTTATTCAATATTAAAACTATTTTATTTCAAACAGTAGTAAATGCAAGTCATGCTCCAAACTGCTAAAAGCTAGAAGGGCACTAGTCCAATCAAATCAGCTTTCAAATTTTAGTTATCTTGTACCATTCTCGAGTTATTAGCAAAAAACTGTATGTGTGACGTCACTTTACTAGAACGCTACCACTCCAAGTCGCTTATATCTGCTGCAGATCTTTACTTTTTTTCTTTCGTCTACTGCGCATGTTTTTTCTCTTAGGTTAGGTCACTACTGCGCATGTTTTTTTTTCTTAGGTTAGGTAGCTACTGCGCATGTTTTTTCTGTTAGGTTAGATGTTAGGTTAAGTCGCTTATCCCCGTACCCCGCGTTTCGCACCCCGCACCCCGCGTACCAGCACCCCGCATTCCAGCACTCCGCACACTTCTTGCACGAAGAACTCTTCAGCAACACCAATGACCACAAGGAGTCGCTGCAAACTCGATGGACGCTGGACCATCTCAACCACTTCCGGTCCAGAACCCGCGTAACTTATCTACTGTGGTCTCCATAATAATATATACTTGAATAAATATGAACTTGAGTACATTTGAAGCAATTTTTCTTGGGACACCCTGTATAGTTATATGCAACTTCTAAATAAATTTATTGCAACCTTTACATGCTTACTGAAAATACATATTTATTAAAAATATGTTACTGCAAATACATTGTATACTTTTTTTTAACAATATCAAAAATGTTTTCACTAAATAAAGCTATATGTGCACTCATTCAATATAAACAGAAAAAACATAGCTTGCACAAATTTTTTATTAGAATCTGGTCAACAAATTTAAAGCTGAAAGTAAATTTTAATAATCCTCCAGTTTCATTATTATTTATTCAATATTAAAGACAAGATAATACATCAGGCAGCTGTGGGACCGTCCGAGCGGCCATCTGTGAGAAAATAGCTGTATTAATCAACACTCTCACTCTCACTGCTCAGGGAAGCCGGCATCCAAAATTGTTAACACATTTTAACATGCTCAGGCGCTATCTGTTTACCTTATTTATCTGTGATAATAAACATACACATTTCTTCTTTCTTCGACACAAGTCCTTAAACGTTTTACGAAACTATTGAGAATAGGAAACAAATTATACGTTTGTCTAACTTGTACGACGCCATGTATTCTATTCCAAAGCTCTTCTCCCGTATTAGGTGTTACAGAATTGTAAACAATTCCTTTCAAATGACCCCAAAAGTAAAAGTCTAACGGATTAAAATCCGGACAGCGAGAAAGAAAGGAAAAATCACTATCTTGACCAATCCAACTGTTTGAAAATTCTTGATTTAAATGATCTCTTAGCACATTGTTGTAATGAGCAGGGGCACCATCGTGCGTGAACCACATTTGTCGTCTGGTATTAATGAGTTCTTGCCGAAGAAATTCCAAATAATTTTAGCCGTTCAACCTTGCAGGCAGAGCGATAAGCCCCAAAATAAAATTTCCCATAAATCCTCGCAAGGCAACTGAAAATTCGTGTTGGAAATGATGCTATTTTATTACGTGAGGATTTTCTTCGCTCTACGCGTGGGAGTTTTTCAATTAAAAACACCTCTACGGCTAAAAACAGCTTCATCTGTAAAGGCAATTTTTCCCAGAAAAATGTGATCTCTGTTATACAGGGTTAACTATGACTAAGTACAAAAAATTTAACCACGTGCTCAGGGAGGCCTAAAAGACAATAAAAAAATTATTACAGAATTTTAGCTAGATATTTAAAAAATGGGGCAAAACCCTTTTTTCCTACGGAAAGTCGGCGCCTATGATCGACTGAGATGGCTTAGACCCATAGATAAAACTTACAGCTGTCAACAATATCTACTACCATCGTCGTTTTTTTGCAGCATTTCTAAATGTAGAAACGAAAATTAATATTCTAATAGTAATAATACCTGATAGATAGGTAACAGTTAATCCACTTAGATCCAGTATTTTGCATTCGTTTTCCATTATTTCTTTATAAACTGGTAGAACTACATATTCGCTCATTACAGCCACTCACTACCGATAAAAAACACTTCCCGTAGGTACAATTAGATAGATTAGATTCCTATTTAATATAACAAAATCGAACGAAACGAATAATAGACGTAACCGCGGGAGTCTTGTCCCATAATCTAGAAAACCAAACCGGCGAACTATATTGTAGGAAATTATCTGCACCCAACACAAATATCTTTATTTAATAACTATAAAAATTACATGACATGACAGGACACTACTGACACTGACTAATGAGCGACTGTTGCATGCTTGCAGAGTATGCAACCAACAAGCATTGGCGGCGTTAAATAAGGATTTAAAATAATATCGAAAAAAATTTTTTTTGGCTTTATAAATAAGTTTAGAATTTTTTTGAAGGGTGATTCCGTTAATTCTTATTTTTCCCTATCCCCTCTTAAAATATTTGTACTAAGTCATAGTTAACCCTGTATAACTGGATAAATTGTTCGCAAAATATTAATCTCAGCGGACGGTTTAATTTCAATTTAGTAGAACCAATGGCGAACATCGGACGTGTTTCCGAGGTCCCTATCAGTAATAGTGAAATGCAATGTAAACGATGCAAAAGTAAAGTGATTTCTTACGTGAAATGTGTAGTTTGTGACAGCTGCTACCATATTAGCTGTGCAAAACAGATTAAATCTGAATTTTTGGACAAATCATTTATAAAATGTTGTGACACTTTATTTGAAAAGGGTGGTGTTAGTGATTCTTCCAATAACAAATTTTTTGATGCCATGGACAGTTTGGCTTCTGTTACGGACGGTAAAATTGACATCAATATTTTTAAATATCTACTGAAGCATAAAGACTTAATTATTTCTGAGCTGCGGGACAAAATACAACTTCTAAACGAGAAATTATCAGTGCGCGATAAAAATAATCCTAATGACAAAAACTACAATATAAAAATCGACAAGAACATTGGTAAACAGGCCAGCATAGCCTCATCCTCGTCACATTTGCCTGATGCGACACCAGTGGCGCCGGGTTTAGGGGATTATAAGGTCAAAAAGAAAAACATTAATTTAAGAAAATCCAATTCATCTACTACGGAAAATGGGTTGCTTGAAAGAGCTGATGATTATGTGCCTACCAACTTTGATTCGGCATCATCTGAAGATCGGTGTAGTGCTAGTGCTCCGATTAGTTCGGAAAAACATGATAAGGAGTGGAAACTGGTTTCGCATAAATCAAGTAGAAGTAAGCGCCGGCAAACTCTAGTTATTGGAGAATTCTCTGGACCATGTCAAGTTCAAGGGATAAAAAAAGCTCTGTCCTTTCACGTATCTAATTTAAAACCTGACACTTCCACCGAACAATTGACATCCTTTTTGGTGGGTAATTTTCCGGAGGTAAAATGTGAAGCACTTCAGGCGAAGCACCCTGAGAGTTATTCATCATTCAAGGTTACAATATCACAGGACAATCAGGACAAAGCAATGGTGCCCTCTAACTGGTCTAAATTAGCGCATGTAAGATATTTTTTTCAGCGCAGGACTGCAAACCAAGTAACTTAATTTTAGAAAGCGAGATTAGTACTCGCATTATCCGCATTTGTCATTTAAATTGTCGTAGTCTACGTAACAAAATTGAGGAATTTGAATTACTTCTTCAACATATTGGTTACCCTGAAGTAATATGTGTATCGGAATCCAGTTTTCGTGACATAGAAATTGTAAATGTTAAAATTGACAAGTACATTCTTTGCGATTTTTATTGTAGAACTGAGCACGGACAAGGGGGGGTAGCGATATTTATATTATCCAATCTGAATTTTAAAAATGTTTCTTGTAATGTACCTAGGTCGGAATTTACCTTTGAATATGCACTAACTGAAGTCTTGTTAGAAAACAATAAAAACATTTTAGTAGGATGTTTTTACAGAACACCACTTCCTGCACCTTCACCAGAAAATTCGACTGATTTTCTATTAAATATAGAAGACTTACTAAACCAAACTATAAAGACAGACCCAGTGTTTTTATGTGGTGATTTTAATTTTAATTTTGATCCGGATAATTTAGATCCCTATGCAAAGAAGTTATGTAACATTTTTTCTACTTATAACTTAAAACAGACAATATGGTCATATACCAGGGAGGTTAGAGAATCCAAGACCATAATTGACAATATCTTTTCAAATATTGATGGTGTTATGTTAAATCCACAAAATATAAGTTGTGATTTTTCAGACCATCATTTACAGCAAGTTTCCTTTGAAATTGTGAACTCTAGTATTGACAGTGAGTCTAGTGCTTACTATTTTAAACGTTTCTGTAGTAACCCGATAAATGTAGCATACTTTCAACATATGATTGCAAACGTTAAATGGGATTTTTTGAACCTGAATACCTCGCTTGAGGATAAATTCTCTTTTTTTCATAAAGTTATTTTAAACACATTTGATAAAGCCTTTCCTGAGGAAATGTGTAAAAGGAAAGGTGACAAACAGCGTTTGAGGAGCAACCCATGGGTGACAATGGACATAATTAATGAGGGAATTTTATTGAGAGAATTATACGATGTATATAGGCGTACTAATGACTGGGAAATAAAAATACGATATAATGTACTAAAGAAAGCTCATAAACAAAAAATAAATTTAGCTAAATCAAACTATTTTGGAAATAAACTTTTGAATTCAAATAATAAATCCCAAGCTGCTTGGAATATTATTAAAAATAACTGTACCTCTAAAAACAGTAAATTGCCACAAAGTTTTCAGGACGGCAATGGGAATAACTTTGAAAACTTACATTTGGCTGCTGATGCGTTTAATAATTTTTTTATTAATGCAGAAATGTCGTTAGATGATAAAAAGTGTCAAAATAATGCTGCTTCAAATGTTTCTTTTCAATCAAATTCCCTGTTCTTGCTTCCTTTTACTGAATCAGAAATATCTGATATACTTAGGAAAGTTTGTAGAACAAATTCGGCGGGATTTGATGGTATACCATGTACACTTCTTACTAAAATAATAGCTTATATAACCCAGCCTTTAACCAGTTTAATTAATCAATCGTTTATACAAGGGTACTTTCCTTCTATATTAAAGAAGGCAGTAGTTATCCCTATTCATAAAAGGAATGATAAATCAGTGATATCTAATTATCGTGGTGTTGCACTGCTTTCTGTATTTTCTAAAATATTTGAAAGGGCTTTCTATCTTAGGTTATTATATTTTGCAGAAAAGAATAAAATAATAAATACAAGTCAGTTTGGATTTAGAAAGGGTCTGGCAACACAGGACGCAATTTTATCCTTATATAGCTTTATCTTGAATGCAATTGAAAATAGAGATAAATGTGCGTGTATACTATTTGATTTAACCAGAGCATTCGATACAGTTAGTCATGTAATCTTATTAAGCAAATTATAAAGATACGGCATAAGAGGTCCTGCTTTAAACTGGCTGGACAGTTATTTACAGGGAAGAACTCAAGAGGTTCTTTTGAGTGTTAATGGCACTAAACATGTTTCGCAATCAAGAACTCTCCGACTAGGTGTCCCTCAAGGGAGTATTTTAGGACCTTTTCTGTTCCTGCTTTTTATAAATAATATTTCGATGATTGCTAATGTAAATACTTCCGTAACACTGTTCGCAGATGACACTACGATGGCGGTTAAGTCAAGGGCTACTGCCACACTCAGTGACCTTGCATCGAATGTTATTACTAGTATGCAGAAATTTTGTAGAAATAATAGTTTGGCCTTGAACGGTTCCAAAACTGACTTAATTATGTTCATGAGTAAAGAAATAGACTATAGCCTTTTCGTAAAATTCGACAATAAAACAATTCCACAAAATAATGTAGTAAAATTTTTGGGTGTTTTAATCGACTCAAAACTATCCTGGACATATCATGTTAATGAAATATTGAATAGACTTGCAAAACACTGTTTTGTTCTTTGGCGACTAGGGAAGTTTGTAGATTTACATATATTAAAGATCTATTACTACAGTTATGTCCAATCAAGTTTAAATTATTGCATCATTTGTTGGGGAAATTGTTGCCGCATAAATGAGGTTTTTCTTCTACAGAAAAAGATTATACGCACAATGACGAATTCAAAGGCACGAGAACCGTGTAGACGGTTATTTAAAAAATTAGGAATTCTTACATTGTATTCATTGTACATATTAAATTGTGTTGCATATGTAAAAGTCACATATCAGAATTTCTTCAACGTACTGATGTGGCCCTAGCCTCTGGCTATAAACTTAGAGAATCCTATAAGGTAAATATACCTGTCATCGGCTAGCTTTAACGGCAAATGGTCCTTTTATCATGGCTATTAATTTATACAACAAATTACCAATGAGAGTTAAACAACTTCAGGCTTATACCTTATTTCGTAACAAAGTAAAACAAATTCTTTTACAGAATGCATTTTATAGTATTGAAGAATATATGATGTGTGACTTTAATTAATCATTTTATAATTTAGTGTATTGTGCTGTGTTGTATTTATGTGATATCATGTATTGACTTTTTTATATTTTAGAATTTAAGGATAATTTTAACATGTTTGTTATTTATATTTTCCAAATTGACTATTTTCAATACTTTGTATACAAAGTCATATGAAATAAATGTATTATTATTATTATTATTATTCATTCCAGCAAATTTTGTACAGGGTGAAAATGGAAACATTGTAAATGCCGCGTGTGGAGTATACCTAGTTGAAACGGTTTTGCGACCAACTCCTGCGACTGTTGATAAACGACGAATACTAATTTATTATGGATAGGTAGTTATTCCCAAAAATATGGAGTGTGTTAATAAATATTTTCTGTAATATATTCATAACCGAGTCACTTTTGATAGGTATACATTTTTTGTGTAGAATAATATTCTCTACCTATTTCTGATAGTTGCGTGTAAAAATTTAAATGAAAAAAAAGTTACAGAATAATATTCATAAAGGATTGTAGTAAAATGAATGCGCAGTATGATTTAACCTAATAGGAATATAATCACTGCATATGAAGAGAAACTAAGCAACATACAACAAATTTTGCTCGAATCGGTTAACTGGGAGTTGAAGAAACCAAGAAAAAAAAAGAAAATTTAACACCTCTTAACTTTTTTTACCTGACAGGGCAAAGCATGCAATCGGCAATCGCACAAAACATTGAAAGAAATTCCCGAGGAAAGAAATAAATAACATTTTATAACACCTATTTTGTAGAGCAAATTCAACTGCTTTTGCTGCTATTGTTATTAATTATTAATAGAACTAATTTGAGGTTTTAGTTAATAAAATAGTTTGACATATCTGATATTACAACAAAAAAATTTTGGGTCCACCCAGTTTCTACAAACTAACACAAATGTTTTTGTTTTTTGTCCATTTTCAACTCATAAGTTATTAGTAACAGATATGACACGTTTGTGTAAGTCAGGAGATCGTGACGGGCTATGTTACCGATCCTTCTAGTCTAATCCCTTGGGTTTAATGCATGGACACGCTGTATATGGTACGGATATAATTGAGCTTCGTGTATGATACGCAACACTGCTACAATACTCCGTGGACGCCCTGGACCTCCATCTCTCCCGCGATTTGGTTGCAAAATTTCCCGTATTACGCTCGCGTTGCATACACTTGCACTCACTGCACACCGCAGTAAAAGTAGCTGCATTTGGCACATGTTTGTCATGAAATCGTTCTGCTAAAGAATTTTCGCATCACCATAAATTAACACCATATACATCAACGTAAGCGATTTTTGACATTTGAAATACTAATGTAAATACTCGCATCACAAAAACGATAATACCTACAAGTAATTTGCGGATTTTAATATTGGGAATTGCCCGGCTAGAGATTACAGTAGCCTAGCGATGTAAAGGTTGGAAATAATATAATTTTTTACTCGGAAACTATAAGGATTTTACATTTTTTTTACGATATTGAGTCCACTTTTCATGACACCATTCATTCCCAAATTTGTTTAGATAAGTTGTGAATCACCCTGTATATAAAGAAAAGAGAAGGAGGACACTACGGTAAAACAAGAAGAAAAGTTACTATTTAGTTGTTCAATAATTTCTTTTTTAGAGCTCTTTTGTTTGAAAACATAAAGTTTTGGATTTTATAGATTTAGGAAGATTGTCATATCTGATAAGTGAATGAACATTTAAATACTTCAGTAAGCCGAGCAGGAGAAGCCAGTCTTTGAATCTTTATATTATGGGCATCACTTCTAAATGATATTTTGTTGTACAGGGCCTGATTCATTCTAAGCACAAAAAGTCTTGTATTTTTTTTCATAAACGATTTCTGAACAAAAAACTTAATTAAAATCAGTTACATGACATGATTGGCATAGAGTTGAAATTGAATTGAATTGTAATTTATCTAGTAGGTGACTTTTCCGTTTACATTTTGTAATGGCAACTTAATTGTTATTAGTGAGGTTACACTTATTGTTATTGTTACACTTATTGATATGCTGTGATCGTTTTGATAACATTTAATATAATTTCTATTAGTTTTTAATAATTTGTTTGTTTTTCCACATAATAACTTACATTAATTATAACAATTAAGTTGCCATTACAAAAAGTCAACGTGATAGCTGTATACTACAAAAATTATAGTTTGATTAAATTTCTACCCTATGCCAATCATGCTTCTAATTTATATATAGGGTGTTTCAGTTTGATATGTCACAAACACATGAGCATATTTTGGGAATAAAAATAATAATAAAAGTCTGGTAAAATTTTGTTCTAACTTCTTTCGTTATGAAGATACAGGGGGTTGAATTTTTTCTATAAATTAAAATTTTTCTTTCATAACTTTTAAACGGATTAAGATATTGTTATCAAATTTGGAGTACTGTGTAAGCCGAGGATATTGCATTTGCTGCCAAAATATGGCTCTTTAAAATTAAGCAGTGGCGTAGATAGAGGCTGAGTCTGTCACTTTGAGCAAAATAAATATGTGACGCCACTGGTTAAATTTAAAACAGTGATCATTTCATAATTTTACAATTCATTTTTAATATACATGGTCTCTTTCATTTTCTTCGTGTCTCTCATAGTTTAGTCACAAATTAGATATTCATAGAAGTCTGTTTTTCGACGACTGTGTTAACATGCGACGATGCTTCTGAATTCAGTATGCCGTGAAAACAAAATCCAATTTAATATGTAGTTTTGAATGTGACAGTTAATGTTTATGATAAATAGCGTTTATGCAGTTTATGCTTTAATTGTTATAACAGTAATATTTTAAGTTAATAGTTAGCAATATTTTAAGTTTCAATTATACGGATTACTGTGATTTTTCAATAGTGGCGCAGGTTGCATTCACAAATAAAGAGTATGCAGATATGCATTTGATGTATGGTGCAGCCTGGGATAATGCTGTTCAAGCTAGACGATTATGCGCAGAAAACTTTCCTGGGAGAAGAATTCCTGACCGAAGGGTATTTCAGGCAGTTGACGCGCGTTTAAGGGAAGGAGGAATTCGTATAGGGGCTATTAAGAGACCGCGACCCCGACAACCAAATTTTGAAGATCAGATTCTTCAAATGGTGGAAAGGGAGCCAACAACAAGCACCAGAAAAATTAGCTCTTAACTGGGCGTAAGTCATACAACGGTCTGGCGCACAATTCGTAATCAATAGCTGTATCCATTTCCCTTTCAAAAGGTGCAAGCGTTGACTCCAGCAGATTATCCACCTCGATAACAATTTTGTCGCTGGCTGCTGAACCGTTGTGCAGAAGAGCCTAATTTTGTAGCACACATATTATTTACTGATGAAGCCAGTTTTGAAGCCAGAGAACGATGGCATAATGAACTCACACAACATGCATTACTGGGCTGACGAGAACCCTAATTGGACTGTCGCTGGTACGCATCAACAGCAATTCTCGCTAAATATCTGGTGTGGTATTATTGGCAATATTTTAATCGGGCCACATGTTTTGCCAAACCATTTAACCGGCCAAGCCTATAGGCATTTTTTAGAGGAAATCCTACCAGGATTGTTGGAAGAGGTTCCACTTGCAACAAGAGTATTGCTCTGGTTTATGCAGGACGGGGCACCTGCCCACTTCAGTTTAGCTGCCAGGAATTATTTGCAGAACACCTATCCAAATAGGTGGATAGCTCGAGGGGGTCATGTAGCTTGGCCAGCAAGGTCGCCTGACTTGAACCCCCTTGACTTCTTTTTGTGGGGTCACTTAAAAAGTTTGGTATACGAAACAGAGGTTCAAAGTATTGAAGATCTACAGCTTCGCATACAAAATAGTTGTAGAACAATTTTAAATACCCCAGGGATTTTCGAACGAGTTCAGAGATCGTTATTACGTCGAGCTGAAGCGTGCATCCTAGTTCAAGGACGGCACTTCGAACAATTATTGTAAATTTTTATTAGTCTAATATTTAATAAGAATAAATTATATTGAAACAAGTTTTGATTTTAACTGACATGAAGTTTCTTATAATAATTTTGATCATATGTATATTATCTTAATTAAATAAAAAGGACAAATAATGTGTTAAGTACTACTACATACTTCTTCTTAAGATTATGGCAATAGGATACATAAATTATTACTGCGCCAGAAATTTTCAAAATTAAGCAAAATATCATATTACTTATTGTAGTTAATATGTTCAATAGCAGTTAACAATCGAATAGCACAATTTTACTCCACATAAACATTTCAATTTGTGGCCAAACTAGAGAGACACAAAAAAATAAAAGAGACCATTTTTATTAGAAATCAATTGTAAAATTATGAAATGATCACTTTTTTTTAATTTAACCAGTGGCGTCACATATTTATTTTGTCCAAAGTGACAGACTCACCCTGTATCTACGCCACTGCTTAATTTTAAAGAGCCATATTTTGGCAGCAAATGCAATATTCTCGGCTTACACAGTACCCCAAATTTGATAAAATTCTTAATCCGTTCAAAAGTTTTGAAAAAAAAATTTAATTTACAGAAAAAATTCAACCCCCTGTATCTTCATAACGAAGGAAGTTAGAACAAAAGTTTACTAGACTTTTATTCTTATTTTTATTCCCAAAATATGCTCACGTGTTTGTGACATATCAAACTGAAACACCCTGTATAAATTTTCTACTCAGAAAATTAACTTTACGAAATAATTACAAAAAACCTCTTTTGTTTAGAATGAATCAAGCTATTTGAAATAATGGTAAGGTAACAAACAATAAGAAAGAAAGTTACGTATAAAATAAGTCTTAGGGGTGGCTTTTTCTACATCTTAAAACCACAGGTAAAACTTATTAAATTTTTTAATGAGTACTTTTTTGATCGACAATGTCAACTTAATTTCATTTCTGTTACTTTTTGGTATTTGAGAAAAAATATAAAAACTACTTTTTTGACGCCCTCTTTAAGGGGTTGTATCTTCATAGGGGATATTCAAATGAGATTTTATCCTATGAAAGACCCATCTTATTTTTCCAAAATGTTTTGACGATTGCAAATTCCAAAGGATAATACAAAAAAGATGTATAGTTGAAATTAATACAATGTACATTTTTTGAAAAAAAAGCAGATAAACCTGTTTGCTTGCATAAAAATGACAAGTAAATTTATAAATATTAATACGGCAAAGTATGTTAAGAATTCAACATTACTTGACAATACGAATTTCAGTTATACCAAGACATCAGTACAGTACACTCCTGTACTAATTTTTATCCTTAGAGGTTTGCAAAGCCGTTAAGATATTTTAGAAATATTAATATATTTTTCCTTTATTTATATCCTTCAAAAAGATCCACACTAATGCTAATAAAGTGGTTTGCACCTTTTTATTAAAACACAGTTGATATTGTGTACAAATTTTAACATCTTTATCTTTAAACGATTTAAATAAAAGTACCTCTTCAAAGTAACAACTTTAACACCATGTATCTCAAAAACACAACGTTAATGAAAATAAGTATAAATGGGAATAAAGGAAGAAGAAATTTGATGGTCGGTAACAACGATTTCATACAAAAATATTTTTTCTACTTCTTTAAGTGTATCAGTAAAATAGTCTCAATATTATATTAAAGAAACATTCCATTACTCATATAAATGATAGGTATTTCATAAAAGCAAAAATGTGATTAAAACAGACTTACATTGAATTCGGAGAAGGCTTTAAATGGAATATTAGAAAATGCATCCTTATTTTTAAAGGGATCTAAAAATAAGAATTTATTATATTTGTTTAATATATGGCAGCAAATAATTTACCATTTTTAAAGGGATCATTGCAAAATGTGTTATCAGCTTGATTTAAAGTTTCATTTGTATTACTAAAAGGGTCAGCTTCAAATATATTCTAAAAAATAAATACATTAGATCATTTCTTAAATAATTATTGTTACCTTAAACTCTTACATCTTTACTGATGTTTCCATTTACCATTAACACTTTGTTATAATCCGGATCTCTAAATTCAGGTTTAATGCTAAGTGCTGCATCAGGAACTTGAGTAACATCACCCAATTCTACAGCAGTATCACATGATGAAATTGCATCATTCATTTGTCTTGTTTGCTCTTGTAACTGAGTAATTACAGCTTTAGCCTATAAGATCGTTTTAACAGTACGATACATATTATTACAAAATATTTAGACTTACTTGGCTAATGCAGAATTGCGTATCTTGCAAATTTAATGTCAAATCATCAAGTTTTTTCATACTTTCTGCTTTTTGTTCCTCTAGTCTCTCCTCTTCATGGCGAAGGCTTTCTAGTTGCTCCCTCTTGCTATTTAACTCTACTTCTTGGATCTTTACTAATTCTGCTTGTTCAGCTGCTTGAATCCTCAATTTGTCAACCTAAAAATTATCAAAGCTGTATTTTACCTTATCATCATACTATGACAAATCCCAAATTATTGTAGTAATAATGAAAAAAATTGTGGTTTTTAGGCTTTCACGGCTGGTGCTATCTACTCAGTTGCGAAACTTTTGCGGAGTCACCACTGAAGATGCCGACAGTGAAGAGCGCCGAAACGTTTGGAAGCATGGGTTGCGACCAGTTACAGCGGCGGCTACGGAACGCCTCGGAGGTCCACCATTATCCGAGGAATTATCAATTCTGTTAATGATTTTTAATTATTGTTTGTTTGTTTTTTTTTGTTGTATTTTAATTATAGAAATGATTTTTCATAATAAGGTGTTAACCTTAGCTAATTTATTTTATCGTTACTTTAATGACATGGTGGGACTCTATTTCCATTTAATTTTTGGTTGGGTAGTTATCGTTCGATCAGCTCTTTTTTCAATGTTTTTATATGTATCAGTTCATTTTTTGTGATTGACCAGATACTTAATTCACGTATAATTTTTATTTAGCGTTCTTAAAAATTCAATTATTATATGTTTCATACTAAATTATTTACATTATAGACTATTCCCAGCCTTGGTTTGCTTTTGTTTTAATTAATTTTATTATTAACACCACCTCTAATTATCTTTTTGTTTATTTTGTACAATCACGCTAACATATGCAAAACTCATATATTGGTTTTTCTCATTTTAATGTTAGATCACTGTCTGCAAATGTTGAACTGTTTTCAGACTTTGTAGTAGATGGCTCTTATGATATTATTGGACTATCGGAAACTTGGCTAAATTCTCGTATTTTAAATGCTTCTGTTTCCATGCCAGAGTATAATTTAGTCAGAAATGATCGTAGTGGTAAAGTTGGGGGAGGAGTTGCATTTTATATTAAAAAATGTTCCAAGTTTTCTGTTTTAGAATTTGATGACTATATTTCTTTGTAGGAGCAACTTTGGATTAGTCTTAAATTGGGGGGTAAAAAGATTTGCCTTGGAACTTTATATTTACCTTTTTTTGAATAATTTTATTTTTTTTATTGAACGTTTAGAAAATATTATAGTTCGTCTTATTCCAGAATTTGATTACCTCGTTTTTGGCGGCGATTTAAATGTTAACTTTTTAACTGATAATTATTATCACACTAGATTACATGATTTCTGTAAAAAATATAGTTTGAATTAATTGGTTACTGAACCAACTAGAGTTACTTCGACTACCAATTCTTTGATTGATCTTATTGTTACGTCATGTTCCGATATAGTACAATCTGTTGATGTTTTTGTGTGTTTTTTAAAACCTTCAGAGACCTGAGTCGGTCAGTGGTCGCGCGGTGTAAGGCGTCAGTACTTGAATCGAGGTGACTAGATCGGTGTTGGTTTGCGCCCAGCTGCCGGTAGACCGTATATAAGCTATATTCGTGGAGAGGATTGGCACCCTCTCTGCGGGTATGGTAGGGTGGAAGAATGTTGGCTTGGGTCAATGTGAAAGATTGATACCGGTTGATATTTGACTACCCCCCTCATTCCTGCACTGAATAGTGGATAGGGCCTACCAACGTAAGTCGTTCCTGGGCGCAAATGCGGCCTGCTTAATAATAATATGCCGCCCCCTCTCCCGCACAAGTTTCCGACTTTTGGGCTAATTCCTGTGATTAGAATGAGGGGTAGAGATATTATTATTATTACTATTCTAAATTTAATTATGATTTATTTTTGCTAGATCTTCAATCTCCCGTATTTTTTATTATGACAATGTAGATGATATGTTAGCCTTTTTTAATGAAAACGTTATTTTTGTATTCGATACTCATGCTCCTTTTAAAACTTCGAAAATTACCAAGCCACCGGCAACCTGACTCACTGATAGTCTGAAACTAATGATTAAATTGAGAAGAAAGGCTCTACTTAAATACAAAAACAACCGAATCTTGGAATTACAAACGTATTAGAAATCAAGTAAATGTAACAGTTAAATCTGAAAAAAAAGCGTATTTACATCACAAATTTAAAACAGATCCTAAAAAGTTTTGGAAAACTTTAAAATATTTAAATATTTATTCTAATTCTGGTTCTAACCAAGATAATCAAGTTAACTTTTGCACTCCTGATGATTTTAACAACTTTTTTTATTAACAGTGTGCCTACTTCTAATCGAGTTAAGGATGACGTCTTTGAATTATCTTATGTTAACACCACTTACCCATTACTAATAATTTTCAGTTTAAGTTAGTTAATTCTGATGCCGTGTATAAGCTCTTGTTTAAAATTAAAACAAATGCCACTGGTCCTGATGGAATTTCGTTAAAAATGTTGTTATTTATTACACCCTATTTAAATGACCATATTACGTTTATAATTAACAAATGCCTTTCTTCTGGACAATTTCCTAGTGTATGGAAAAATGTTAATATTATTCCAGTTTCTAAAATTGGCAGACCATCGGCATTTTCTCATTTTAGGCCAATAAGTATTGTCACGGAATTTGCCCCGCTCGCACCCAATTCGACGACTGCGGTATCGCGAAACGCGAGATTGTCCCGATCGCCCCTACGCGATTCTGGTAACCAAACAAATAATGCCGTGTATCGAGGCGCAACTGAAAAAATGGAGAATCGACGAGAAGCGTTCGAGTCGTTCGGGAAATGGATCTAGAGATGCTAGAAAATATCTGGAATATTCGTTTGGTCTATAAAAGAATAAACGGCCGAGTCAGGCAGTCTTGAATTACAGTCTTGAATTAGAAAGTTGTTATTTGAAAATTCCTAGAGATTCAGAGCGATTTAGTAGAAAAAATCGGGTTGAGGTGTGACGCAACCATAGATCACAATTGATGGTGGTAATTAATTCAACTAAATGCAAAAATAAAATATTTAAAACCCGGTTGTAAATAAGCAGTCTGACTTGGATGGCCTGCTAGCAACAGTGAAGGTGTGGCAGGTTCAAAGAAGGATCTAAAAGATAGGGCGCCACATGGTTGATATCCAGCCAGATTCTAATCATCACCAACCAACCATGAATTTAGTAATTTTAAACAATGTCTAAGTTATAAGACCAACTTGATTCTAAATACCTACAGCATAATTGAAGAACGAAAATAACAGAAAAATAGCAGTAAATCTATGAATTTATTATAAGCAAAGGTATACTATAAATTTTACAAAGTCCAAGTTTGCTAATAAAAGTAATATAAATACGAATAAAGAATCTAAGAATATTTAAGGTTATCTGCTTACTATCATATGTTGTAAGACAAAAATATGAAGAATGTAATAGAATATACGATGAATATTATATATTTTATATCAGGGCTTCGCACTAAAATACGGCTAAAATAAATCACCCTGTACGTGGTATGGTGAATTATAAGTCACCCGGTATATTATAATAGGTTTGGCCAAAGAATGAATCAAAACTAGCAAATTTTGCCGCAATTATGGTTATAATCCATATAATTAAGAATTACTGCAGTTTTATATCGGTTGCCCAAGCTTAAGCCGCACAAAATGTAACCGCTTGCATAAGTGTAATAAAATATCAGGATAATCAATAAACCAGCAAAAATTGCTTTAAAATAAATTTAACTAACCAAGGTTGTAAAATGTTTTAGAATTTAACGCCCTGTATAGTTACTATAATATATTATATTACTAAATGATACTAAAAGCTAAATACTCGACTAATTACTATATACTACATTTAATTTTAAGATAATGCTCTTTATGAACTATAAAATAGAAAATAATATGGGAAACAAATAATGTTCCCAACCTTTACTGGAAATTCCAGTTTCAAAATCTCATCAGGTAAGTATTATGTAAAGTTAATAAAATATACTCATAAAATTCATTAATATTTTGAATCAAGGATAACTTGCGGATCTCCTACTTATTCCAGATGCAATACAGTGTATACGGATATGGGAGCCAACTGCACTCAGGAGAGTAGGTCCCAGGAATAGAGCTGCAATTGCACCGCTGCAACCAACGAATGCAACGTTACTGCACCCAGACTGGAACAAACTGGACCAAGGGAGCAATGCTGGAAGACTCAGTGATTTAGTGGTAGCCTAGCACGATCACCAGGGAAGGAATAGCCTTACCAAAACACCCTTGGGAATGAGATAAAAAAATTAGCCATCTGTTCCCAAGAAAAATGTTACATACCTTCTTTGAAGGGTGCCTCTGTAGAAAGACCACAAGCGGACAATAACAAAGCGATGTTAGCAATCTCCAAATGTCTTCTAAAGAATCCAAGAAAATAGAAAAGTTAACATAAGAGCCATATGGCACAAACGATGTACTTACGGTTTGCTGTCAATAATCCCTAAACAGGCAGCGATTTCGTCCAAATAATACTCAAACACCAAATATATATCAATATAAATTGAAATCACTATAAAAGTCTGCACTAAGAATTATCCCTTGACGGATGATAACAGATCAAAAATCTTGGTGCAGAAACACACAGCGAAACCCAAAGAATGACACCGTTTTTTTTAACACCAGTCCTATTGTCTTTAAAACTACTTGGAAGAACTATTTAAATTTTCGATAATCGACGAAGGAATCTACGATCACAGATTAGAACTATCTCGCCGTTCGGCCGCTAGCCAATAGGTGGAGAAGTAAGTACCAATTTGGTAAAACAGTACTCGTGGAGATGAAGCGATAGAAAACTTAAAACCAAAAGTATAAACTAGTATTCAACAATAATGGGATATAATAATATTCACCACTAGGTAAAATTACTTAAAAGGTAAGTAGTGCAGATCTATTAAATAATTACTAAACTTAATTTATTTCAGGACAGAATACAGGGAGGACAACGTACGCTGTCCTAGATATGGATTAAGAAAATACGAGCAATAAAATTATCTTAATATCCTATACAGTGTGAAATATATATATTAAAAAAATATATAATTATTAAATATAATTGTTTATTTACTTCTTTTACTAAATATGCCGTTACAGGGGAACCCATGACAGTATTCTCCCTGTGTTATCTAAAATTCTTGGGAAAATCGTCTGTGAACAACTTACTGAATTTCTAACCATGAATAGATTTTTTTTATTTTATGTATTTATTTAGAAGTACACCACCCAACAACCTAGGCCATTAACAGGGTGGCGAAATACAATACAAAATTACATAACATGACAAGTACAACAAAAATATTAAATGAATTGCAAATATAAACAGCATGCCAACATGAATAATCTACAAAATCAATCAATAAATATGTTAAAAAATATTATTAATACTGTCACGGATTTCCAAACCCGTCTTTTTCTTTTATCAGAAAAACAATCCGTTAATTTATCACTTATCTTTATTAACTACTCTGTACGCTACTGAACACTAATTACAACTGGACTAAACACTATTTAATTAATCACTAAATCGTTCTGAATCTCTAGGAACTTTCCAACTAAACACCAATTCAAGACTATAATACAAGACTGACTGACTCGGCCGTTTATTCTTCTTTTATAGACCGAATGAATATTGCAGGTATTTTCTAGTATCTCTAGACCCATTTCCCAAACGACTCAAACGCTCTCGTCGATTCTCCATTTTTCCAGTTATGCCTCGATACATGGCATTATGTGTTTGTTTACCAGAATCGCGTAGGGATGATCGGGGCAATCTCGCGTTTCGTGATACCGCAGTCGTCGAATTGGGTGCGAGGGGGACAAATTCCGTGACAATACATCGGAGGGCCAAAGAATGCCTTCTTAATATCACCAGATCTATAAGCAAACACGTCAATGCTAGCCTGTACGAGACTAAAATCTTATGCATCGAAGAAAAATCTAAAATGTTAGTATGTGCTAGTGGAGGATAAAACACATTTAAGTTCCTGCCTGGTAATCTTGGTACACGCAATTTAATAAGTGATAGCAGTTGGGGAGAATATATATTATTTAAAATTGTATATAAAAATAGGACTCCACAATATTTTCGACGTGTTTCCAACAACTGTACATTAAATCTATTGTTTAGCACGTCCTGCAAAATACCACGACATGGATAAACACCATCAGCAGAAAACCACACGTTATTTCACAAAACGTTTTTGGACGGACTCAATATTATTTACATATAACATATAGCCAGGGTTCCAAACAATACTGGCATACTCTAACTTAAGTCTAACAAAATGAGTTTAACTGAATCCGTCCGTAAAAGCCACTTGGAGTTCCTTATAACAAAACCTAAAGTTCGAAAAGATTCTGAAACAATCTTATTAATGTGATAAGAGAACGTTAATTTACTATCAAATACTACTCCGAGGTCATTAAATTGAGAACATCTGTTCATGTTAATGTCATCAATAGTATAGGCAAAATTAATATCACACCAATGAACCAGTTTATTAATATCCTCTTGAAGGATTAAGCAGTCATCTAAGGAGGTGATTTTGCGAAACAGTTTGCAATCATCGGCATATAAAAGAACTTCTGAATTCATCCCAAGGCAAAGGTCATTCACAAACAAGTTAAAAAGAAGGGGACCTAGGACAGATCCTTGCGGTACCCCAGACTTAGCAATAAAAGTGACAGACTTGAAACCGTGATATTGAACAAATAATGACCTCTTGAAGAGATATGTTTGAACAAAATAAAACAAAGTAGCTAGATAAACCAAAGCTCGAAAGTTTTCCAAGAAGCAAACCATGGCCAAGTCTGTCAAAAGCTTTAGAAAAATCAGTGTAACGACGTCTACCTGGTATGATACATCAAAACGGTGAGCAATATATTGTGTGACACAAGCCAAATTAAAAACAGATGACCTTCCCTTAAAGAAGCCATGCTGGTTTTCAACAATCTGTGATTTAACATAAGAGTAAACCAAATCATACAATACCACTTCAAACACCTTGCTAAAATTGCACAGAATAACAATTGGTCGATAATTTTCAATTATACCTCTGTCCCCCTTTTTGAAAACAGGGCAGACCTTTGCTTTGTTTCCAGATCTCAGGAAAATACAGCGTTCTGAGTGCTATATTGAAAATAGTCGAAAGCGGAGCAGCAAAAATTGACTCACAGTCTTTAACAAAAAAGAAGGAGTTCCGTCTGGACCCGTAGTTATTTTAGATTTACATTTTTTCAATGCCTTGAGAACTCGATATGGAAGGGACAGCAAGAAGAGGTGCATTACAATTTCGGGAAAAGAAGTTCTTGTCAAATTCTGTAGAGTCGATAAATACAGATTCGAAGAATGACGCAAACGCATTTACTATAGACTTAGGTTCAATTAATGGAGAACCGTTAAATGTAAGAGAGCTAGGCAAAGAAGAATTATTGCGTAAAGTATTTATATAGTACCAAAACTTAGACGGATCACGACTGAGATTGCTCTCAGCATTTTTAATATAATTAGTGAGAAATAGAAATAGCCTTTTTTGTTTTAGCACGCAAAGCATTGTACCGCTCGAGAGAGACTAAATTACCAGTGTATTTGTAACTACGACAAAGCTTAATCTTTTCTTTTAAGTCCTTAATGATGTTTGGTGTGAACCAAAGGGGATATTTAGAAGATTTAAAAGTAGTTTTAGGCACATGTTTATTAAAAATGTTATTCAATACAAGATAAAAGTCCTTGCAAGCTAAATCAGCATTATTATATTGACTCAAGAAATACCAGTCAGTATTTAGTAAGGTGCTATACAATTCCTGGAAATTCGCTTTTCTAAAATTAAAATTGGTTATAGAATAAGTACCAAACTTGAAAGAAATTGACCTTAAATTGAGAAGGAATTCTAATGGCGGATGATGGCTATCAAGAAGAACTAAAGAGTTGAGGGAACCTGTAACTATAACAGGGCAAGTACTAAGCACAAGGTCTAACAGCCTTCCCTTTGTAATTTTCTGTGGAAAGGTTTTCAGGTTAACTACCAGTACTATTGTCGTTTTTTCAGGTTTAATCAGGGTACGGCCGGTGACTATAGATTTATTGACCAAATCCGGATTACTGGGTTCCACCACTCCTACACTGCAACACATTTCCCCATCCAGTACAGTGGCAACCAAGGTTTTGGTCTGAGCTGGTAGTACCACATCTTCAACAACGAGTCTCCGTACAGCGTTATTCTCAGTGGTGTTCATTAGCACTACTTCCTCACCCATTATCCGTAGCGTACCAGCATTCAAATCTAAGTTCACCCCCTTTGCTCGTAGTAAGTCTAGTCCGAGTATGACATTGTCGGATATATCTGCTACCAGGGCTCCGTGTTTGAACTTGACATCTCCTAATTCTACTTCAAGCTCGCATTCCCCCTTGACTGGCAGTTGTTGTCCATTGACTGTTTTAAGGACATAACGTTTGGCAGGGTTCTTAATACGCCAATCACCAATAATATCCGGCCGTACTATAGTTCTTGTCGCTCCAGTGTCGATTACCATAGGGAACATACGACCAAAAATAATGCCTTCTACTAGCAAGGAATCAGAGTCCTGGAGACGTGATAACGTAACTTCTTCTCGTGGGGCATGGTAGGAGGACGCAGCCGGCTTTTGCCCCGTCAAGCCGGCTGACCCTAGTTTTCTTGTGCAGCTGCCGCCTGGGAGTCGCGCTATTGCTGATCCGTGACCAGGGCCCTACACTGTCTTTTTAGATGTCCTGTCTGTCCACAGTTCCAGCATTTAAGAAGGCGATCCCTTCGACTATCAGATTGTTCTTTCTTTGGCCCAGTAGATAGGCTGAATTTATCAATAACCTCCTTTAGCGTCTTTATTAGGTCTCCATTTACCATACTATCGCTGTTATCACTGATGGCCCGAACTTTAACATGTCTACCGGATGCCATCTTTGCTGCCACGAATTCCAGTGCATGCGAAAGAGCGTCGTTCAGTGTTTTAGGTCTGGCGAGTCGTAATGCCTGCTGGGTTTCACAATCTCTTAGGCCGTCGGTAAAAACCTGAATGGAAAGATGGTCTAAAAATTCGGACGGGGCTGTTGGATAAGCCAATCGAACCAGTCTGACAACATCGGTCTCAAAATGTTGTAAATTCTCTCCACTTTGTTGGTGACGATTTTTCAATTGTGCCTGGTACACTTGCTGCAGGTGCTTATCCCCATATCTCATTTCCATATGCTGTTTTAGAATGTCGTAGTTATTCTGCTGCCCAGCAGGAACTCCTTGTAAGACGTCAAGAGCTTCCCCTCGTAAAGCAACTATCAGAGCAGTAGCTTTCTCATAATCCGACCATTCATTTGCTGATGCTGCTGCTTCAAACTGACGCAGATATACAGTATTTGAGCCCCTGTTGTTTTTGTGTACACGGTGTTTCAAAACAAAGGCGAAATATTTCAGGGGGTGATTCCTTGTTGAAAATAAGAGGCAGTTTGTTATATAAACGTTGGGTCACAAGTCAACCATTAGGGAGATATTGCGTTGCAAAGATGGCGAAAAAAAGAGTATTTTTATTGTTTTTCTCGGAAAAGAAAAGCGTGGGAATGGTAAAATTTTGTAGAAGATACTTGTGACATATTTTTTCACTTTTTGAAAATAATTCGAAAGGGCTGAAATAAACTACCCCTTTCAGTTTTTTTAACTATACTTTCAAAAAACTTCCTTAACGACGTAGAAAAAAATAAATTAGGTTAAGCCGAATTAGAAACTTTTTTTTCTCTTATATTTTTTTGATAAAATTAACTGTTTCAACGTTAAAAATAAAATGTAAAGTATAGCACGTCGGGAAGAGGCAGTCTTACTACACCCATTATTAGGAAAAACTCTAGTTGGCTGCTGTCAATTTCCGGATGTTTCCATTGTTGCTTTGACAGATAGCAAATGGTTTGTACTATTTTAACATTTTGAGAGTGGTTTACGGGATAATTTGCCTTTCGTTGTGTGATGTGTTTGATTACGGAGTACGTTGGGATTCAATACTAAGTTAATACAACAAAAATGGTTATTTTCACAAATGCAGAAATGACAGACATGCACTTTATGTAGATATTTTATTTACAAACAATATTATTATTATAATTATTATTATTTTTTTATATTATGTAAGCTTCAGGGGTTTTAAAGATTGTTTAGAATTTTTAAACACCCTGTATATTTTTCATTAATTAGTATTCTAATAGACCCTTGTTAAGTTTCTGATTTTTTTCCATAATTTTTAGGGTTTTTTGGAAATTGGTTGGGGTTTTTTAAACACCCTGTATTTTTTTCGTTAATTAGTGTTCTAATACACCTTTGTTAGAAGTTTTACTAAAAACAATTTTTTAGTTCTCTTAATTTAAAGTTTTTTTTATCGGTAAAAAATTTTTCAACATTGTATACAAAACAGTCTTTCGCACGTTTAATAACCGTTCCCAAGCCAAAACTTCAAAAATAAAATTTCTTCGATTTTAAAAATTTTATTTTCTCGTTATCAATTTTTAATATTAACACCCTGTCTATCACTCTGTTAAATACGAGTAACGCCTTCGAATTTTTATGAATGAATTGTGACATTTTAAAGGCGGAGGTTTCTATTTAGCACAAATATCGACATCATTGTAGGCGGAGATTTTAATCTTGATAATTACCATGCACGGGTAATAAAGACTTTAAGCAGTTATGTAATGTTTTAGCAGGGTGTAATTTGAGGTTTCCAGTGAAGTGGCCGACACGGGTTACGAGTACCTCTTGTACTACAATTGACAATGTATTTATAAATTTTGACAATAGTGGCCTTTGCTGCGTAGTCGATAATTATTTTTCTGATCATCGAACTATTTATCTGGAACTAGATATACGTAATCTGCCCGAGGAACTACAATCGGGAAAATTTAAATGAAGGCGCCGATTTAGCGACACTAACCTTTCGAATTTTGAACACGTTGGCCACTGAGATTTGGAGCGACCTTTATTTTATATCAGATCTTGATGAGGTTTTTGCTTATTTTTATGTATTATTTTGAGTTTTTCTTTCCAGTATGTAAAACCAGAATATACGATAGTGGTAAAAAATGGATAAAAAGTGATGTCAGACGCTCAAGTGATTATGTTAGGGAGTTATTTTTTCGGTGTCGTTCATTTAGATTTGCTTCCAAGTTAACGCGTGGCCAAAAAAAAACATGCTTATTTTGTTAGACTAAAAAACAATTTTATCAAAGCATTATAGAAAAAACAGATAATTAGGGGCATGCAGCGTGGAATCTTGTGGAGGAGCTTACCGGCAAGAGGAGAGCTGATAGAATATCCTTGAGAAAGGGGGAGAAGATGGTGGATGCACCTACGGGGGTGGCGTCTGCCTTCAACCATTATTTTATTGATGCTCCGAGAGATATGATAAATAGTAACTTGGTTGACGTTGACACCACGGTATACGTAAAGAATGGTAGGGTAGTGAAAGGATCACTTTTCTTGGAACCCTTCTCAGAGGGTGAACTATTGTTGTTGTTAACTAATCGATTAAAAAGTAAAAAATCTTCAGGTTGTGATGAGGTTCCACAATTCTTAATTACACGTGTTATTAAAACCATTATAAAACCTATTACTTTTATTGTAAATCTGTCTTTCAATACGGGTCATTTCCCTCAGTGTCTGAAGACGGGCAAGGTTACGCCTATTTATAAAAGAGGTGATCCACACAACCGGAAAAATTACCGCCCTGTTACCATGTCATTCGGCATGTCAAAAATTTTTGAATACGCTTTTTTGAGTCGCTTGCTGCCATTTTTGCATAAAAATCAGGTTATAAACAGCAAACAGTTCGGTTTTAGACCGGGATTATCAACGGCAAGTGCCATACTTTCTTTTTATAGTGAAGCTGTTAGGTGTATTGAGGCGGGCGAGTGCCCTGTGGGGATTTTTTTCGACCTAAGTAGGGCCTTCGACTGCGTCAATCACACTATTTTACTGGACAGATTGCAGGATTGTGGTATTCGTGGCCTTCCATTGCAGTGGCTAACTAATTTTCTGATATATCGTCAACAATATGTTTGCCTACAAGCGAATTATAATAATTTAATATCTAATATCAATTCTGATATTTTACAGACTCATATAGGTGTCCCGCAGGGATCTGTCCTCGGACCGGTGCTCTTCCTCCTGTATGTTAACTCAATACATTCCGTTCTGGATAACACTTTCTTTGCGATGTATGCGGACGACTTGGCAGTGATCGTTTCCGATAAACAGGATTTTAATCTCATCGAAAAGTAACAAAATAGTTTAAATTTTAAACAAATGGTTTAGGGCAATTGATTTACATCTTAATATTGATAAAATTCAGCTATTAAGGTTTCACATGGCGCAAAAAAATTGTGACAATTCGAGACTATTTGCGAATAAGCTAAAGCCGAATCTGGATTGCGACAAAAACTCGGTTAAATTTCTGGAGGTCTATATGGATGAATGTTTTAACTGGAAAGTCCACTGTAATAATTTGGCAAGGGTTATTATTTATTTAAAAATATGAGAGAGGTACTAAGCCGCAGCTACTTAACCTATATTACGCCTACATTGAGAGTCGACTGCGATATGGGATTTGTCTCTGGGGTTATTCGACGGGTTCTGATTCGGTATTTGTTACGCAGAAAAGGATCGTACGTTGCATTGCAGGTATCTCCAGGCTACAGTCATGTAGAAGCGTCTTTTGTGACTATAAAATTTTAACTGTGACGTCGTTATTTATTTTGGAAAGTTGTGTATATGTTTTTAAAAATATGGCTAAGTTTAGTAGTATCCATAAGTTTAATACCCGTCAAAATAGGGAAATACGTGTGCCTTATACTAGGCTTTATTTAACAAGTAAGGGTCCAGACTATTTGAGACCGAAAATTTATAATAAGTTACCTGACGATGTAAAATTATGTAATAATTTAGATATATTCAAACGTAAATTAAAAGCGTATTTGCATAATAAGTGTTTTTACTTGTTGTCTGTATTTTATTTAGGTTAAGTTTTGTGACTAATGCTATACATTCTAATTGTAATGTCCTCTGAGCATAATAAAATTATTCTATTCTATTCTTTATTGCAAGTTCCACCCAAATGTCTCACGTACCAACCTAAAATTACAGTAAATTTATGAAATTATTGGAAAATTTGGAACCACTTTTTTCAGTTATTTTTGTATATATTGGAATGGGATAAACGGGAAAAATCATTAAAAAAATATATCTATAACTTACTAGCGGCCGAATTTCCACTTACAAGGGAAACAAAAATCGAAAATTATTTTTTTATTATATTTCTAAAATTATTATCAAAATTCTAACCCGAAGAAGTTATAGACAATTGTTAAATAGACCTACAGTTAAAAAATGAAAATATTCTGTCGGAAAATAATGGAGAAAAATGGGTTACAGTTTATTCAGGTACTGCGAAACCAGCCTTAACAAAAGCAATAATCCCATCATTTTGGTTCAACTTACCATAATTATAAAAAGTAGTGTAACCATTTATATTATAAATATGATGATCATCTAATTGTCTTGTTTCGGTTAATATTATTACATCGAAGTCAGTTGCTAACTGGTGCAAAAATATCTATATTCTCAGAAACACTCCGATCATATGATATATCTTAAAATTATAGCAAGTTATCTGTTTTTTAAAATCCTCAACACTGTTGACAATTTCAGCTGACGGTAGATTATTCTCATGTCTTTTTATTTTAGGATCCATATTTAAAATTATTCTTTACTAAAGAGCCTGATCTGGAATACTGTTGACTTTAACTACTTTCTTTTCTTTGATGGGGTTGTTTTTTATGCAATTCTTGAAGATCTATCTTGTCTAATTGTAAGTCTTTGTATTGTTTGCATCTTCATCAGCGTCTTCCATATGTTTTAGTGATTCTTTTGATTTATCTCAATTATTTGTTAAATTCACTAGACCATCCTCTTTTGTTTCTTCAAACTCATTATTAAATATTTTCGTTTCTATATTTTCTTTGTTTGATTAACCTTCAGAATCCAAAAGATGCTGAGCGGTAGGTATAAGATTTACCATTTACATATAATTTCCTTTCTCTTACAAATTACTTTAAATTTTTAGATTTTGCTTTTTTAAATGCTGTTTCAATACTTGTAATTCTGCGCAAATAGATATTTGTTTATTTTAGTTTTCTGCAGTTTCTTAAGACATTATATTTCTGCAAGTATCTTATTTATTTGTCTTTGCTGCTTTTTTGAGCATTAGATTTTTCAGTTTGGCTCGCATTTAATTATGTGCTGCATTATCATGAGAAAAAATTAGGAAAACCTAATCGTTTAGTGAACTCTTACATTACCAATCTGTGCTGCTTGGATCTCAAGAAGAAGGTACCAAATTTCAAATACGAGCTCTAAAGACTATACAAGGCGTCCCCAAATAATTGCAACATACAGCAAGAGTAGGTCCCTGACGATAAAATAATGCAATGATGCCAAATTTACCTTAGTCAAAAGTTGATGATTAAAAACATACAGGGTGTCAAAGTTAAAATTTTATTTTCAATATTTGTAAATAACTTTTTAAAAAATCCAAATATTTGCATACATTTTGGAGATCGGGGGTTTTTGGGGGCGAGAAATTCAAATTTGTTTCTAATTTTAACGTCACTAGTAGAGAACGCCACTTATGGCACATCCTGCTTCTTCTGAACGATAGAACTTTTTTGCGGCTTAGTGTATCCAATTGACTATTGAAATAGTCGATTCTCCTACCTATTTTATCTAAAAAAAGTATACCTTGTTGAAGTCTTTAGGAGTAACCATTTTTGAAATAATCCTATTTGAATTATTCAGTGCACCGAGTAGAAACTGTTTTGGTTTCAGATAAAGAGTATTTTCCTGAAAATACAGCAAAATGTTACTTGAAAAAGTTATTCAGAATGATAAATTATGATGACGTGCAAAAATTACACAAAGATCGAATCTCTTTGCTTCGATGAAACCATTGTTGAAAATTATGTTTCATTAAACTGAAAAAAGTACTGGCAGACTTGCTTTAGTCACACTTTGAAGTTAGAGGTAGTTAGTAAAAATTTGTAAATTATCGCGACGTTCTTTGTTAAGAGATACTACAATCCAATAGAATGAACAAACTGGATTAAATGTGTCTTTGTACTGTTATAAGGAGTGTGTTCGTGTACCACTCATTTGTTCTTTTTTGTTTTATAATTTAATTTTTAATTGTATTTATTCCGACCCTCGAGCACTGCAATGGATAGCGCGGGCAATTATATTCATTTTCAAATTTAAAATATTAGGCAGTTGGCAACCTTCATACCTTTCCCGCTCATCCCTTTTTTTTCTCCAAGAGATACATTGTATTGGTATCGTGAGAAAAGCAAGCAACAGGTTCGACGTTAGCAACGAAGCCGCTGTAAACACAAGACATTACTACTTACTATTCTACAAAATTACAACAGTGAAATTAGGTAGTGCTTGAGCTAAGATTTAATGTGTAAACAACCATGCTTTTACAAGACAATTTTGCTAGTGCAGTCAAGAAAACTTGTTGCAACCAATAATCCCGTCTGCCCCCTCCGTACCAGCTCGACCTTGGTAAGTTGACTGCCCAAATTTAATTAAAATTATTATCATTACAGTCCGCTTTGCTAAATGCGTTTTTCTTATGTTATCGCCAACAAACATTTGTTTTGATCCTTCTCTCGGGATTTTGATTTACAGGGATTTATTGCAGTGCTCTGGGTGAGGTTGTAATTTGCCGTGTTTCGAGGCGGTTAGCAGTGTCAATTGTTCGTTTTTCGTTACTTTAAATATAGGTAATTTTTTGCGCTCAAGCTAAAGCGGTCCGTACACGATCAAGTTCAATTATTTGTTGATTTACTAAATTATCGTTTCGTTTTTGTGCACTTATCAACTGAATTCGTAATTCAGCTAATAGTATGGCTCAAATTAAACAACTTCGTGAATTGTGTGCTCTCCGGGAGAGCTTATACGTTCAGTTATCGGACATAGTCGCGGTAGCCGAATCTGCATTGGAAAGTCCAAATAATAAGTCTGTTCGTCGAATGCTTAGCGTTAGGCAGGAGTCGAGTCAACGCATATATGAACAAATTTTGAAAATGCACTCCGATATAATTACAAAAATAGCTACTTTACCGGACGGAAAATTAGATGAAGAACACGCGTTTTTAAAAAAGGTTAACGATGCTTAATTTACAATCGACAATTGTTCAAGAATTGGCCCGGTTGCCAGTGGCGACGGATGCCGATGCTACAACGTCTTCTACATCAAAAGTAAAATTGCCAAAGTTAAATTTGCAAATATTTGACGGTAAATTGTAAAATTGGAAGGCATTTATTCCAGTGTTCAATCGTAATTTAGCAAATATTGAAAAATTTGAGTATTTGTTAGGTTGTTTGACAGGTGAGCCGCTCAATATAATCAAAACTATCGTTATATCTGATGAAAATTATTTAAATGCATATAACACTCTTATTAATAATTATGACAATAAACGAGAACTTGCAAGATTTTATTGGGATAAATTGCATTCGTTGCCTAAATTAAAAGAGGAATCGCATATCGGGTTACGCGGCCTTCACCGTAGTTTTAAGGAAAATTTGGCAGCATTGCGGGCACTAAAAATTGCCGACTCGTTAGAAGACTTCATTTTATTTAGTTTATTTTTAGAGAAGTTAGACCCGAATACTAGACGCCTGTTTGAGGCTGAAGTTCGGGACTTAAAAAATGAAATCCCTAAATTCGAAAAACTTGATAATTTTGTTGAAAGCCAATGCCGTGTGTTGGCTTCGGAACACTTGGGTCAATCTTCAACTCATTCAAATTACAAACCTAGTGCAAATACTGCTCGACAAAAATTGGTGTCTTCATTCGCGAGTACGTCGGCAACTACTTGTTTCATCTGTAAGCAAGACCATTTCATTTATCACTGTCCTATTTTCAAATCAAAAACACCACAAGACCGTTATAAATTAGTTAAAGAAAAGAAACTTTGTATCAATTGCTTGAAACCACATTCAATTAAAGCTTGTACTTAACAATCTACTTGCCACAAATGTAACAAAACACACCATACATATCTACATTTTGAAAATTCGATAGCATCTCCAGAAGTACCTGGTGATGTGCAACAACCAAGTATCCCCACTGCACCGAGTGCAGTTGCGGTCCCTTCTGTCAGTGCTCTTTCAAGCACTCTCTCCCGTCAAGCGGCCTTGTTGTCTACTGCATTAGTCGACATTCGAGATGATAAAGGATTGACACATACACTTCGTGCAATTTTAGATAGTGACAGTGAAATCAGTTTCGTTTCTTCCAAAGTTGCTAAACAATTAAATTTAAAACCTGTTCGTGATAGGGTGCAAATACAGGGCGTTGGTGGTATTTCCCATACCATTTCGTCGAATTTCATTCGTGCCAATATAAGTCCGCGTGGATTTTCATGTCCATCAATCTCAATTGAATTGCATGTTATTCCTCAAGTAGCCTCTCTCATTCCATCACAGTCATTAAAATATCATTCTTGGGATCATATTTCTAACTTGAAATTAGCGGATCCAAATTATCACACGTCTGCACATGTCGATATATTACTCGGTGCAGACATATACAGTCAGCTTCTCAAACCAGGTATTGTTAGAGCTTCAGATGGGTGTGGGCCTTCGGCCATAGACACAATTTTCGGTTGGGTTCTATCCGGTATAGTCCCGTCTGACCAAGCTAGTTCCTCTTCAATAATGTCATTTCATACCACTGCAATCGACAACCCCGAAGACGAGCTCACCCTCATAATGAAACAATTTTGGAAGGTGGAAGAAGTTCCAAATAGTTTGATGGGTTCTGGTGATGAGAGTTGTGAAAAATTGTTTGTCGAAAATTACAAACGTCTACCGTGTGGGCGATTTGTAGTTCCACTTCCTTTTCGAACTCAACGCAGTTCGTCGTTTCTTTGCAGTAGAGCGTCGTTTGAAAAAAGATCCTCAAATTCATCAAATGTACATCGATTTCATGCGCGATTACCTAAGTTCAGGTCACATGGAAATTGCTTCGCCAATTAACACTTCCGAGTCATACTACATTCCGCATCATGCCGTTCTTAGAACTGATGCCCCTTCGACAAAATTGCGAGTGGTGTTCGATGCCTCGTGCAAGGCTGCTAACAATCAATCATTGAACGAGTCACTATTTGTTGGTCCAAAGTTGCAGCAGGACATTGTCTCGATCTTACTCAAATTTGGTCTTCATACAATCGTATTTATTACCGATGTGAAACAAATGTATCGCCAAATTAATATCGCACCTGAATTCTGGGACTATCAAAGAATTATTTGGCGCTTCAATCAGTCTGATCCAGTATCAGAATTTCGACTCAAAACCGTGACATACGGTGTGTCTTCATCGCCGTACTTAGCGCTGCGAACAATGCAGCAATTGGCTCTCGATGGGCAACACAAATATCCTCTCGCTTCACAAGTATTACAGTCAGACATCTATGTAGATGACGTCATCACTGGTGCTGACTCCCTCTCTAACGCATTGGATTTGCAAGCACAACTTATTTCATTACTTGAATCTGGTGGTTTTCCCCTTCGTAAGTGGTCGAGTAACCATCCAGCAATATTGGAGACGCTTCCAGTTGAACATTGCCAATCCTCATTTTCATTTGATTCAGACACATTGCATACTCTCAAGGTGCTAGGTTTGCAATGGTCACCCTCGATTGATAGGTTTGTATATCGTTTGAGAACACTTGATCGTCCATGTTCAAAACGTGGAATACTTTCCGATTTGGCGCGTATATTTGATCCCGTTGGGTACTTAACTCCAGTAACATTTTTCGTGAAGTGTTTACTCCAAGAACTTTGGCGATCCGGCACTGGGTGGGACGATCCCCCTCCAGAACCTCTAGCGCAGTCTTGGTTCGATTTCCAAGCTGAGCTACCTTGTTTGTCAGAGCTTCAGGTTGAGAGGCTATTAATTCCGGATCGCAATATTCCCTGTGAAGTTTTAGGCTTCTGCGATGCATCTTTAGCTGGTTATGCTGCAGTAGCCTTCATCATAAGGTATTTTTACGACAATTCATATTTCGTTCGCTTGGTCATGGCAAAGTCCAAGGTAGCGCCGAAAAACGCTCACAAACTTACTATTCCACGTTTGGAACTTTGTGGTGCTGTGATGTTGTCCAAACTGCTTCACGTAGTTACAACAGTTTATTCTAGCCATCTTAATATATCCGACATTCATGCGTGGACAGATTCATCTATCGTTCTTAACTGGATTAATTCGAATCCTGAACGCTGGAAAACGTTTGTCTCAAATCGTGTAGCATACATCCAACAGCGTGTTGGTGCTAAAAAATGGAAGCATCTTGCTTCTGAAGACAATCCTGCTGATTGTGCTTCTCGGGGGATTCGTCCGTCAAAACTAGTAAATCATCCCCTATGGTGGGCGGGACCATCATGGCTCTCACTCCCGCAATCGCAATGGCCACACTCAATAGTGGGCTATCTTGATTCTGACTTTTCATGCGAAGAACAAAAGACTGTTAAATCTCTTATAGTTCAAACTGAACCGTCCATATTAAATCAATTATTGGATAGGTTTTCATCGCTTCGGACCATTTCTCATGTTGCTTCTTATCTTTTTCGATTTCTTCACAATTGTAAATTTAAATCCAATCGCACTGTGGGGTCGATTAATATCGTAGAATATAACACAACTTTGCTTCGATTAGTAAAGTTCAAGAGCAAGAGTTTCATTCGGAAATTGTATAATTAAAAATTAATCAACTGTGTTCAAAACCTTTTCGTAAGCTCAACTTATTCTTGGATGATCAAGAAATTACTCGGGTTGGAGGTCGCCTCAGACACTCTCAGTTACCATTTGAACATAAACACCCTGCCTTACTACCTAAAGGGCATCGTTTAACTCAGTTGATTATTGAAGATATTCATCGACGAAATTCACACTCTGGGTTTAGGACTCTTCACAATTTGATTCTCCAGAACTTTTGGGTGCTATCTGCTCACAGAGCGATAAAACGATGTTTGGCAAATTGTTACCGTTGTTTTCGTGCAAACCCTCGTTCGTTGCAACCGCCCATGGCGGACTTACCATCGTATCGTTTACAACAGCTTAAGGCTTTTCAAACAGTTGGTGTCGATTTCGGTGGCCCATTCACAATCACGATGAAGCGGGTACGAGTTGCTAAGTCGTACAAAGCCTACCTCTGCTTGTTTGTTTGTTTTTCTACACGAGCGATCCATTTAGAGGTCGTCTCAGATTTGTCCACCGAAGCGTTTGTAGCAGCATTCCATCGTTTCATTGCGCGTCGAGGCACTTGTTTACAAATTCACAGTGATTGTGGAACTAATTTCGTTGGCGCGTCTCGACGATTGGCTGAATTGTGTCAGGAGGCTGCTGAATCTGAGCGCATCCAATGGGTATTCAATCCTCCTTCTGCCCCTCATTTCGGTGGGATCTGGGAAGCCGGAATAAAATCCGCAAAGACCCATCTATCTCGTGTTATCGGTGACCAAGTGCTCACGTTTGAAGAGTTAACCACTCTCTTTACGCAAATTGAGGCTCTACTCAATTCGCGGCCTTTGAGTCCCATTAGCGCAGATCCAAATGATCTGAGTGTTCTGACGCCAGGACATTTCCTAACATTAACTCCATTAACCGCTTGTCCCGAACCTGACCTCACTCAGGTTAAAATCAATCGCCTAACTCGTTGGCAACTTGTGCAGCAAATGCACCAACATTTTTGGAAGCGTTGGAGCAGCGAGTACCTTCATACATTACAGCAACGATATAAATGGACGAAACCTGTACAACCACTCAAAGTGGGGTCTTTGGTCCTAATAAAAGATGAATTCTCTCCACCACTTCGCTGGCACCTGGGTCGTATTGTGGAGGTTCACCCTGGCTCAGATGGAGTCATTCGCGTAGCTACTGTAAAAACCAAAAATGGCACACTTAAAAGACCTGTGGTCAAGCTGTGCGTTTTACCTTTATTGTAAAATACTTCGTATTTTGGTGGGCGGTATGTTCGTGTACCACTCATTTGTTCTTTTTTGTTTTATAATTTAATTTTTAATTGTATTTATTCCGACCCTCGAGCACTGCAATGGATAGCGCGGACAATTATATTCATTTTCAAATTTAAAATATTAGGCAGTTGGCAACCTTCATACCTTTCCCGCTCATCCCTTTTTTTTCTCCAAGAGAGACATTATATTGGTATCGTGCGAAAAGCAAGCAACAGGTTTGACGTTAGAACGAAGCCGCTGTAAACACAAGACATTACTACTTACTATTCTACAAAATTACAACAGTGAAATTAGTTAGTGCTTGAGCTAAGATTTGATGTGTAAACAACCGTGCTTTTACAAGACAATTTTAGTTTAGTTTAGTTTAATTTATTGGTGTTACATATACATAAGTATTTACACAAGTCAAAGTAGAGAGAAAAAAAATGTTATAACAATGAAGCCAATGTTCAACAGCATTCAAATTTAAATAATATAAATAATAAAAATAGATAAATATATATGCATATACACATACATACATACACATAAAATATATAGACACAAAATCAAGCAAAATACAAGTATAATGCAAAACTAACGAGAATAAAATAAATATACACATACATATACATAGAGATATACACGTATACGTCCAAATTAGCAAAGTACAAATTAAATGATTAAAACATATTGTCCAAAATAGTAAAAACATATATTAATACGATAAACAGTTAAATAGCACATAATTATATTATATCATTATTTAAAAATTCGTCTATACTATAAAAAGCTTTATTTAATAGAAACTGTTTTACTCTGTGCTTAAAACTTGTATAATTTAAAGCCCTTACATCTGGAGGTAGCATATTGTAAAATCTAACACCCCAATATCTAGTTCCACTTCTTGTTTTACTGAGTCGGTGGTAAAAATTATGAAGCATGTCTCTATTTCTGGTAAAATGATAGCGAATCTCATTTTGTGATAAATATAATTCTGTATTATTCTTTACGTACAGCAAACATTGTAATATATATATACAAGGAACTGTCAAAATCCTAAACTGAACAAATTTATCTCTACAGTCATCTCTAAATTTGACACCAGATATTATTCTTATCACTCTTCTTTGTAAGCTAAACACACTGGAAACTGAAGTAGCATGACCCCAGACTAGAATAGCATAAGACAATACCGAGTGAATTAGCCCATGGTACGCTGTTATCAAGGTTGCTTGCGATACTTGGTGAGTCAGACTACGAAGCAAATATAACTTTTTTGAAACTATATTACAAATGTAAGTTATGTGGTGATTCCAAGATAACTTAGGATCTAAATATACGCCCAAGAATTTTACAAACTCTGGGTTTGCTGTCTGACCAACATCACGTAAGCCAAATACCATTGTTTCTGTTTTAGTTGTATTTAAATTTAACTGATTTGAGAGAAACCAATCCTGCATCATTAATTCCGCTCGTTTGGTCTTATCCAACAACTCATCCAGTGCAGAGCCCTGGCAAGTAATATTTGTGTCATAAGCAAACTGAATAGTCAACAAAGAATTATCCACGGAGCCGGATAAATCATTGACATATATTAAGAATAGCACAGGTCCAAGCACAGATCCCTGCGGAACTCCTGCTCCGAGGGTAAGACAAGTTGACCTACAATCATTCTGGGTTACATATTGTTGTCTATTAGTAAGATATGATTTAATTAATGTACTACTTTCAAATGTAAAACAAAAAAAACGCAATTTGTTTACAAGTATTTCATGAGACACACAATCGAATGCTTTAGTGAGATCTAAGAATTGTGAACATAAAAATTGTCTTTGCTCAAAACCAGTATTGATAATACTAACCAGCTTCTCTATTGCCAAAGTCCAAATTGGTTAGGGTTGAAAAGATTTTCTCTTTCAAGATAATTAGTTATTTGTATCTTTAATACATTTTCAAAAATTTTTGCGAAATTAGGGATGACAGAAATGGGCCTGTAATTTGATGGATCATTAGTATTACCTTTTTTGTATATTGGAACAACTCTTGAAATTTTTAAACAATTTGGAAATACATTTTGAGATATACAACTATTAATTAATGCTGTTAAGGGTTCTATAATTGCGAATTGCACAGATTTTATTATTTCCGTGCACATGCCATATACATCTTTACTTTTTTTATTTTTTAAATTAGCAATTGAAGACTTTACTGTTTCCGTGGAAACCATAGCGAAGTTGAAACTGGTAAGTAAGGATTATACTTCATATAATCTGTGTAAGTAACATTACTGGTTGGCAAATCTCTAATTATATTTGTGGCAACATTGGCAAAGTAGGTATTAAAATCGTCAGGTGAAATATTGTTAGAAGCGGTATTTGATTTCGTTTTCTTACTATTTATAATTTTCCACATAGCTTGAGTTGGATTTCTATGACCAGATATATAGTCATCATGAGCCTGTTTTTTCCGATTACGTAATTCATTCACATACCGAGACTTAAAAGATTTTACTATTGCCTTATTGTTATCTGATGGATGTAATTTTACATTTTCTTGCAATAATTGTAAAGTGTTTCGCATTGTGCGAAGCTCATCATTAAACCACTTAATCGTTTGATGTTCATTATTGCTAATTAATTTAGTTTTTACGGGGAGAAATATATCAATAGCCTCCGAGATAACATTAACAAAAGTTTGGAATTTATTGTTTATATTTAAATTTGTGTTATATATGAAGTCCCAATTCCTGCTAACAAGGTAATTATTTAACTCAAAGAGTCCATTTTCGGATAGTGGACGATATTTTATTATTCTTTTTTGTTCAGTTCTATCAATATTCATTTGAAAATGTATACCAGAATGATCGGACAATAGAGTGTCAATAATATTTATTTTATAATCCATTGGAAAAGCGTTAGTAAAAATATTATCTAAGCAGTTGTTATTTCGCGTGCTAGCTAACGTTGTACGGGATAGACCAAACGATTCGAAAAGATCTACTAGTGCATGCGCATTTCTATCACTATTGTCCTAAAAATGAACATTAAAGTCACCTGACACAATGACCAGCTTATTACTTCTAGTTAGTCTCTCAAGTACCAATGAAATTTTTTCTAAGAAAATATTTAAATCACCATCAGGTGACCTATATACCGTCATTAGTTTATAGTTTTCTACATCTACGGCTGCCAGTTCGCAATCTAACTCACAAGAAATATCGTTAACTTGCGAAATAATAGAATTATTATATTTATTTAAAGCATAAATGGCTACTCCTCCTTGGATACGTTCAGACCTAGAAAATTCAGAGACAAGAGTATAATTATTTATACGCATAAATTTAATTTCTTCCTTGATACACCAATGTTCGCTGAAGAACAAATAATCATAACGTATCAAAGTTTCATCCAGAAAAGCTTGAATTTCATTAATTTTAGAACGAATACTTTGTATGTTTAGATGTAAAATATTAAAGGTGTTAGATGTTCCAACATTATTTACCGCTACCTTCCGACTACTTGTAGGTAAAATTATTGAACTAGAATATTTTTTATTTAAGTGGAGATTACCTTTTGTTGTTGTTGCTGTTCTAAAAAAGAGTTTAAGGTGGAAGAATTAGTTTCTATTCTTTTTTTGTTTCTAAATTTAAATCTTTCAAAAGCTACATTTGAAGGCCAGAATTGTTTATCGTACACTTTATTCTTAAGATCAAATCTGATACCGATTTGAAAACATTTGCTGTTTGGTCTTTCAGTTTCAATTTTAGTGGGAATATGTTGTACTATAAGGTCATCTTCAGCGTGGATGTCGGCTTGCTTCTTAATATATTTCATTACATCCTCCTCGGTGACCGTGTCCGGTACTCTGGAAACAAAAATCCAGATTTTTTTAGTCTTCTCATCTCTTCCAGTAAATGTTTCACCATCGTTACGATCTGCAGTACCAACAAAGACGTTTCTTCGTCTCCTAATATTTAATTGTTTAGATGTTATGGTTACTTGCGATTCATTCGTCGGTTTCGTCACGTCAGCGTACGAACCTAATTGTTTTCCTGATTGCATAGATTTTGAAGTATCCCGTGTGATATCAAAACTAGATTTATTAGACGTGTTCGCAGAAAGTGCGGCACGTGGCGCGTTCTGTTGAACAGCAGTCGATTTAGGCTTTATCAATCGTAAATCACTGGATACTACTTGGGTATGTTTGTTTGCGGGTTTTGTAGACACTTCTAGTTTCTCCTCTAGGAGTTTTTTATTTTGTTTAAGTAGCATGTTAGATTCCCTAAGTTCTTGAATAATTTGTTTGAGATAATTATTCTCTTGTGTTAGGGATTCAACTGTTGGTAGACTTACTTGGGACGACTGCATATTATAAGCTAGTACATTTACATTTGCTTTCTTAGTAGGTGCTTTAGCAAGAACATCACAAGCAAGACACACCCATTGTTTTCCTTTAGATTTATTGTATTCTTGAAGCTGATCGATGGAAAGATTAGCACCAACTTTCACACTTTGAACACTGTATTTTGTAAGAATTGGTCTTTATTTGTTGCAAACACTTAGAATTTGCACACACACATGTTTGACGGAGCCATCGTCATTTTGCTAGTGCAGTCAAGAAAACTTGTTGCAACCAATAATCCCGTCTGCCCCCTCCGTACCAGCTCGACCTTGGTAAGTTAACTGCCCAAATTTAATTAAAATTATTATCATTACAGTCCGCTTTGCTAAATGCGTTTTTCTTATGTTATCGTCAACAAACAGAGTGGATACATAGATGAGGTGTTTTGGATTCCATAAGGTGAAATTAAAGCAATCATAGTTAATTTATTTTAAATATTTTATCACTTTTCGTTAAAGATAGGAAAAAAACATTGTTAACGGAATAACAAAAAAAAAAACAGCTGGGCATGGGCAAAGGTAGCACTGGATAGAGGAAAACTAAAATGGAATTATTTTATTAATTAATTGACGGACAAAAAAAGTCCATTAAATGATTACAAAATGTTTCAGGAAATACATACACATATACACAGAGTACTTAACAATTACACACAATCAATTTAAATGTTTACAAAATTATGCGTGTGTAGGTACTAAACTTGTAACGTAAGATATACAGGGTGAGTCAGTCATAATGTCATTAATTTTAACCACGTATTCGGGAGGCCTAATAAAGGCAGAAAATCGAAAAAAAAATTTTTTACTCGACCTTTAAAAAAATAAACAAATCACCCTATAAAAATCAGTAACACGACGCTCCTGGTACGCTACAAACTTTTTGATGGCGCACCCGACGAAATTCTAATGCACAGACTTGCCGTATTAACCATGGATGCCACATTTACATACATAATATCGTCTAACACATCAGCGTGTTATTCAAATTTACCTCCATTTAGCACTCTGCATTTCCCGCATTTCTTCCCCCTCATATTTGTAGATCATGCCACACATTGGAGGGGGGATGGAGAGAATACAAGCAGTAAGCAGTAGTTTGTTTATTTCGGTCTAACCTCACGTATTTGGCGTAAATTCACAACACATAATTTTACAAATTCCGAATATGTGGAAATGGTAGTGTTATACGGAGAATGTTTACGAAATGCGACTGAATTTTATTAATAAAGTGCTATGGACGGATAAATGAAGTTTTACTTGAAAGGTGGGCTGTAAACAGGTTAGTATCATACTACTTAAAAAACAATACATTTCTAGGCTAGATGTACGTAACTACAAATTGTACATCTGGTTATGTGCGGTTAATTGTACTTACGAGTAATACTAAAAATTCATATTTATTTGTGCAGTGAAAACGTAATATCAAAATTATTAAACTGTAATAACCTAACATTCAAAAACATTTATTTATTATCTACATTTGTTTTTATTAACAAATAAATCAATATTTAAGGAAAATTCATTCATGTATCTAGATTAAAAAAAATATCTTGGACAGTTTTCTGTCGACAACACGATGGTTTTTATTAAGTACTTAGTATTTAAACACGAAACACTTTTCAGCTTCTCAATAATTTACCCATTGGGTATAGGTTTTTTATGTAATGTACGTAAATGGTTTATTACTCAGTTTATTATTAGACACGTTGGAGTTTTGTCATAACAGCTACATTTGCTCAGAGAAAAATCGACACGCGAGTGTACGGGTATCGTTTGATTGGGCCGTATTTTCTACGGAAAACCTGAGGGACTGCGTTATTTTTAATAGAATTATTTGATTATTATTATTTGATTTTATTGGGTTATTAACATTTTAAATTATTATTGGCTGAAGTTGAACTGAGCAAGAAAAATGATATTCTAAAATAGTCAGTACAACCGTTTATTTGTGATGTCTAAAACCTAAGTGGGTAGGTACTATATAGAAAATATTACAACTTGACAACATTGCATCAGGTCGATTTCGAGTTGAACTGTCAGCTGTAACCGACCAAGGCTGTGACCGGTCAGTGACAGTCTGAAAAGGGGGTTTAAATAATGATTTGAAAATATTTTTTTTCGGCGTAAATATGCATTTCGATTTTTTTTAATCACGTATTCGCATTATACTCATTATTCCCTATCTCCTCTTAAAATTAATGACATTATGACTGACTCACCCTGTATAAAAATAAAATAAGTCTAGTGGCATAAAATAGTTAACAATTTACAATAAGGATACATTAAAATAACATTGCCACAATCATTATAAAAGAAAACACTGAAAACGAATATAGGACGGGACATATCGAGAGGGATAATTAATATAGATTGGCACGAGCTTGCCGGCAGAAAGAGCTATATGAATCATTGAAAATGTCAATATCATTTCCGTAAGTATTGAAATTTATTTGCATTCTATTAATAGGTGTATTGCGCCCATAAGAGGTTCTATGAAAGTTGGGTTTAAACATAAGTGGCGCTCTTGTGTTTCTAGGTGGTACGTTCAGGTTCAGCTGCGACAACAGGTAGGGTGAGATACTGACGTTATTAATTAGCTTAAAGACGAAACATATATCATAGTACTTTCGACGATGTTCAAGGCAGGGAAGGTTTAGATATGAAGCAGCCTCATCGTTAGTGAGAATAACGCCGTTACGATTGAGCTTATAGTTTGCGTATTTAATAAATTTCTTTTGAACTTGCTCGATTCTATTAATATGGTTAAGATATTGAGGTGCCCAAATTATCGCGCAGTATTCTAGGCTAGATCTTACTAGGGACACGTATAAGGTGCGGTAAGCTTGTATGCTTTTAAATTTAGAGGCTGATCTAGCAATAAATCCAAGCATTCGATTTGCTTTCGCGATAAGATGGTCAATATGGTCGTTAAAGTTTAGTTTGGCATCTAGAATAACACCTAGGTCTTTAACTTGTTTAACCTCGATCAGAGCAAGGCCCTTTAACATATATGGGGGATTCTCTAATGATTCTTGTTTCCTTGAAAATCTCATAAACTCACACTTATTCATATTTAAGTGCATATCATTTTGTTCTGTCCAGTAGCTAAATCTGTCCAGATCATCTTGCATTTTCAGGCAGTCACGTAAACTGTGTATAGCAGTATAAATTTTCAGATCGTCAGCGAATAACAATATTTTACAAAAGTGAAAGTTTGTGACTATATCGTTGATAAAGAGGTTAAACAGCAACGGACCCAGGTGTGATCCTTGCGGTACTCCTGAGCTAGGAATAAAAGCATTTGACAGATAACCATTAACTTTTACTTGGTGATGTCTATTGAAGAGATATGATGATAACCATTTTAGGAGATTACCACTTATTCCTAGCTTGGATAATTTTACAATTAGCAGATCAAGATTAACTTTGTCGAAGGCCTTGCTGAAGTCTGTATATACTACGTGAACTTCAGCTCCTTCTTCGACAAAGCATTGCGCAAAATTTACGAAGGTAGCTAAATTAATAGTTGTAGATTTTCCAGCTTGAAAACCTTGTTGCTCTTCAATAATAATATTTTTAAATTGGTAACTTAAGAAGTTGGTTACTATTTTTTCAAGTGCTTTAGGAATAGCGGACAATATTGTAATAGGTCTGTAATTGGAAGGATCGGATTTATTGCCAGATTTAAATATAGGAGTAACGTAAGCGCGTTTCCACACATCGGGAAAATTTCCGGTGGCTAGAGATAATGAGAAGAGGTAAAATAATGGTAATGCTAGATTATGCGAACAATTTTTAAGAACGATGGGAGGAATTCCATCAGGACCAGGTCCCTTATTTATGTCTAAATTAGAGATAATATCAAATACTAAATCGGGCGTGATATTGACACCTTCAATGATATTATGTGTTTCATGTTTAATGTCATAATTATTATTTGACCTCTTGGTATAAACATTTTCAAACACATGTGCAAATGTTTCGGCAATATCAGGCCCACCGGTTATTTCAGAATTATTTACAACTAAGGTATTAGGAATATTGTTTTGGCCCTTTACAGAATTTACATACTTCCAGAAAGTTTTAATGTTATTAGGAATGCTATTTTCGACACCTTCTATATAATTGTTATAATTTAATTGAACCATGGTTTTACAGTGTTTTCTTAATCGAGAAAAACGTGTGTAAGCATTAAAATTTTGATGTCTTTTGATTTTTCAGTGACAAATCAAAATTTCACAAAACTAGCAAAAGTGTCAGTCGGTGACAGTAGATCGCATGTAATCCGGCAAAAAAGTGTAGCATTCCATACAAACTGCGTTAAGCATAGCGTCAAATTTGCCAAATATGTGATGGTATGGCACAGTGATTAATGATATGGGGAATGCATCTCATTCAAAAGATTAGGCGCCTTGTAGTTCATCGATGGTAATGTTAATGCAGAGAAATATTAAAAAATACTGGCAAATAACTTGCTACCCAGTATTGCAAAATTGTACCCTGATGGAAATTTAATTTCTCAGCAGACTGGCGCATCTTGTCACACAGCGAGATCGACCCAAACATGGTGCAAAAATCATATAACTATTTTGGACTGACCATCACGTAATCCATATCTTAATATTGCAGAAACAGTATGACAGAAAACGAAAAGGTATCTGAAAAAAATTGCAATAAACGGTGATGAAATTACGATCTATGTGAATGTTAAAAGCTTGAGTAAAAGAATCAAAGCCGTCTTTAAGGTAAGAGTCGATGATACAACATATTAATGCCACCTACTACTATTCTCCCCGAACATTTAGTTGGTCGGCAAAATATTTATTTGTATAGTTACGATATAGCATGCCTATATGTAAAAAGTGGTTGCATTTGTATCTATATTTATAAATATGACCAAGAGAAAGCATTTTGAAATGTTGATTTTTGGTACACATCATATGTGTTAGAAAATGGTGTCCGAACATATACTTGTTAGGGCTCGTATACACCACACTGTACTTCCACAATCTATAACATGCTGCACTTGTTAATGCAATACGTGCACGACAAAAAACAGAATGACTGTCCTAGACGTGGGCAGGTCTCTGGAAAAAATCGTGTTTTTCTTACAATGTATATCGATTATGTAGATTATAAGAAACTACAATGTAATCAGGTCGGAAGACCAGCGAAGAAAAATTTGATATAAGCTGCTTACACCTTTTTGTCGTGACGCCGTCCATAAGTAATAAATGTAACAAAGAATTAAAATAATTGTTCAAATTATCATTTTTCGTATTCGAAGAATTAAAAAATATTCGTTCATGTAAGTGAAATTATATATTCTTTTTCTTCTACGGACGCGAAAGATGGCCCAACCGCGACAAGTTGAACATAACAGAAAGCAGCTTCATAAAAACTTGCCATACAAACTTACTTTTTGAGTCTGTTTTTCTTGGGGGGTCTTTATGATCCTTGAATTTCCCATTTATCTCAGCGTTCTATTAAAAAAATAAATGCAACATGCCACACTGACTAAAAAACTTACAAGATAATTAAACAAGTCCAATTTTTGGTTAAAATTTGTACAGGCAAGATAATATTACTAAAGTAAATATTGTAAATAAACATCCAAGCTAGCATGAGTAAGAACAACAATTATACATATAATTATGTTTTACCTGTGCTTGTAAATCATTTAGTCTCTTTTGAGCTTCCCCCTTTTGATTTTCTAATTGTTTTAGAGTAGCCACTAAAGTATCCAGTTCACTCTAAAAAATAACAGATCTAATGTATAAAATGAATATATTCATTAATATGGGCATACTTGTAAACTTTTTATTTCCCCATTTTTTATTTTTATGTCTGCTTCCTTCTGTGCAATTTCTGTTTCCAATGACATTTTTTCTTTAGATAATTCTTCTATATCTTTGGTTATCATATCTAATTCTGGATTGGAGTATCTTATGTTGTTGTTTTCCTACAATACATACATAAATACATGTTATATTAAAAAATACTGTGTACATTTGAAACTTAGAATCATTTCAACTACAATGTAACTTAGATAGATAAGCACGGGTTGCATAGAACAAAGAAATCGCAAAGCTAACATTTCTTACAAATAAGTTGTTATGCTTGCTTCTGCTAGCTTAATAAAAAGTTATAAAAGGCCGTATAACACAGTTCTGTAAGTTTTAATTTGACTCATCAACATAAACTATAGGTATGTTCCAACAGCCGTCGAGAACTGGTTCAGAACTATCAGAAATATTTGACCAACTCTGTCTTACGTCGCATTCGCCGAAAGTACATTAACAACTGAACTGATTGAGTAGTTCTGGACGATTCAGGATCGACTCTTGCTGTTGTTGGAACAAACCCTATATTATGTTCTCAAGGTAGTTTTATTGTAAATAAAAGTGTAAAAATAATTAAAAAGTGTATTTTGAAAATAAAAGTTTAAAAAAATTCATTAGTGACGTAACAATTGGCGCAGTCGGTAAGATCCTTCACACGTCTTCAGAACACGGATTCGCCTCACTGGTAGTGAGTTTTGTGGCTGTTGAGTTGAGACCAATGTCAACAATTTGATAAGTGCTGAAATGAATTATCACGTTTGCATTCAAAACTGCTTACTTAAAACAAATAAAAATATCATTTCTATTAAACTCCTTTCAAAATGAAAAATCAAAAATGGAGGAAGAACAATTTATTGAAGCTTACAAGTTATCCGAAATCTTATCGATAGTACGATCGGAATCAAATAATAATCTTGCAGACATTTTGTAAACACTGTCAGATTTGCGTATGATATAGCAATTGACAATCAAGTTATACTCCTAATTTTACATGTAAAGAATAAATTAAAAAGAAAGGCGGCCGAAATCGTTATTTCTCGCGTCGTTATTTTATTGACGAACGGTGGCCTTGTATGGATTAGGATCGAGCGGTATTATCGCTCTTTATCCTTCACCATCTCTGTAGACCTGGGCGGCCTCGTAGAGATGGGTTCCCTTCTCCGGTCAGTCTCGACCGCTGTTGCGGCCGATGCTGTCGGCTCGAGGAACCTCCTCCTGCCCTGGCTGACCCCCGCCGGCAGGGGGGCCTCTTCTGGCGCTCTTCGTGTCTTCTAGGTTCTTTTTTCGCCGGCCGTCCTAAACCCCCGGGGGTCGTTATTTCTCGAAATTCCAACACTTGAGAAGAAATAAAAATTTTAGTAGAAAGACATTTTGGCAATTCTAGGGACTTAACATCGTTAATACAGGACTTACAAAGAATTTTGTTTTACGCCTACAAACACCTAATGCAAATATGCTGAATAAAAAACAGCACAATCGAATTTAATCGATACAATACCATTAAATATCTTACTAACAAGTTTAAATTAGGCCAAAATAGGCTCAATCTTCCATGCTAGCAATCCACAGAATATGTTACAAGCAATTTCGCGCATCAAACGTGAATTATCATATTTTAAATCTCAAAAATTTGACAGATTAAACAATGAAAATCAAATGCGACGGTATCAACCAAATACATAAAAAACATGAACGTTTTGCAAAAGAAACGGTCACATGGTATATGAATGCCGCACAAAGCAGCAACAAAATAGGTTCACTCCAAGCATTCAAAATTTTTTAAACCCAAATTCTAAAAATCAAAATTTTGCAACCCCTCGTTTTCAAAATTTCCAACAACACTTAAATCAAACATTTACAAGACCAAACTTTCAACAACATCCAAATCAAACATTTACAAGGCCTCAAGGTAACCAACAACCCTCAAAACAGACCACAAGCAACAAGATCTTACCCGCACTTCAATCAACAAAGACACACAGTAATTAGACCGAACCCAAATTATAACCCACAAAAACACAATGAATGAAACCACCAACAATGATAATACTGTTTAGCAAAATAACAATTACTACGAAGATGATACGCTGCTCATTTGTACCAAAATAATTTTTAACCAAACGAAAATTATGTTGATAATACTGCTTATCAATATGAATACAACGATAACATGAAGTTATACGCAGATATGCCGGATCCCCCAGATCAAAACATAACAAATTCAAACACAAATCCAAGCATTTAATTTGAATCTACTCAAGATCAACCACGAATAAACATTTTTATGAATCCACTATTAAGAATCAACTCCAAAAATGTATATTACATCAAAGACGCTAACACATTCAAGCTACTAATAGATTCAGGAGCAGGACTTCAATTCAAACCAAAAACTTTTCTTCAAAACCATGATTGTGTAATTGACATAAAAAACAAACAACTAATAACTAATTTCAAAACAATTTCTTTATTTAAAGACACTGAAGATTTACCAACAATATCCAAACTATGCCAAATTCAAACAACAAAATTTCGATCGACCCTCGTACAGAGTAAATTTCTAAATTCTCTTGCAATTTACCAAATACTGATGCTATATTATCTAGAAGTAGAGAAGGTATGTTTACCTAATGCTATCGTAAAAATAAATGAAAAAGGAGAATTTTTAGCATCCGTAATTAATACAAATGCTATTCCAAAAACCGTAGAATTTTCAAAAATTGAATCCGTTCAAAATTGTTCGTTAAATAATTTTAATGATTAAGAATCTAAAGAAACAACCACTGACAGACATTTTGAAATAAATAATGAACGATGGCTAGTATACATGGACGATATTATAATATATTCAGCAACTATTCACGAATACATAGACCGCTTAACCGAAATTTTCAAAAGATTAAGAGACGCAAATTTAAAAATTGTCATAAATTTTCCACAACCAAAAAAAAAACGTTGAGAAACTCAAACAATCTTTAACATCCACCACTATTTTAATACATCCAAATTTTGAAGAAAACATTTATTCTAACAACAGACGCAAGTGCTTTCGCGATAGGCGCTGTCCTTTCAAAAGGCCCTATTGGAAAAGATCTACGCTTCTAGAACTTTTGTGTCATGCTGAAATTAAATACTCAACTATTGAATGAGAACTTCTCGCAATTCCCCTAATTAATGAGGTTTTCCAGGTTTTCCTCATTCCTGCACTGAATAGTGGTTAGGGTCTACCAACGTAAGTCGTTCCTGGGCGCAAATGCGGCCTGCTTAATAATAATATGCCGCCCCCTCTCCCGCACAAGTCTACGACTTCTGGGCTAATTCCTGTGATTAGAATGAGGGGTAGAGATATTATTATTATTAATTGTTTGGAGAGTAAAATATTTTAGACCTTACTTGTACGGCAGATAATTTAAATTAATTACTGACTATATACCACTAACTTCGCTAGTTTCAATAAAAGATCTAGGAAGTCGCTTAGCACAATGGCGATTAAAACTGGAAGAGTATAAATATGAAATTGAATACAAACCCGGTAACATAAACAAAAGCGCTGATGGCCTTTCTCCAGAATAAAAATTGATCATTTTCAAAAATGTTCAGAATTCCAAATAAAAATTTTAATATTAAATTTGGACAATGAATCACTACATTCAGACTCCACTAAAAGTGCACTAGAAACAATAATTGAAGAATTTAACACCTTTGTTAATCTTTACAAAACAACATCCTTAATAGGCTATTCCAGAATTGAATTTACCGACGAACTGTTAGACAAAAAACATAAAGACATATTAGCATTTTTTTTTTAAAGGTAATCTCACAGATTTACATTATCAAATAATTGACGACATATTTGAAGAAAATGCAGAATTTATCAAAAAAAAATTAATACCGTAAGCAGCAAAACAGTAAAAAATCAGATCCAAACAAAACATCAGAATCACTTTTTATTACATTTTTCAAAGACAAAGATGGTATTGACACCTCAAAAACTTATTTCGTTAAAAATAATTTAGATCTCTTAATTCACCAAATGTTGTTATCCTTTATATTTTCGGATAAAGAACTGAAACTAACAATAGATCACATTTACACAGAAGCAAATCTCCATCGACGAATAAACGAAACAATTAGAAGAATTAGACACAAATACAATTGGACCTGATTAACTAAAGACGTTGAAACATACATTAATTGTGAAATTTGTTAGAAAAATTTCCTGGAGTTTTAAAGTGAAATAGTGATTAGTTTAGCTGTAATTAGTATTCAGTAGTGTACAGAGCAGGGCCGCGCCAACCCGGGGGTGCAAGGGGTGCGATGCACCCGGGCGCCACGATCCAGGGGGCGGCAAATGACCGTTGGTTAGTAACAGACGTCAGTCAAGCTAAACTGCAGACTCCCTGTTAAAATATATCTCTTCTCCTTTTTTACATTTTTGTCAGTTCAATCAGATCCCCTTACTATAAATAAGTACTTTCTAAGATCTTAGCTGACTTGTTAACGTGTGAGGTGACTCGACGTCAACTTATTTTTGGTAATTGTATGTGCTTTGCTTTGCATCCTTTTCAAGTGGCACGCCTATAGAATCTTGTTCTCTGCAACCCTCACCACTCGTACTGACCCATGTGCTGTGAATTAGTCACTCTCTATTATTTTCTACCTCGGGTAATTGACAAGACAAAAACTTTAAATTTGGGAAATAACTTATCATTTTTATAATCTAATGTCTCGAAATTGGCAAACACTGTTATATCACCACTACTACAAATAATGGGATGTATACAATTACTTTTATTGTATTTTTTGTATATTTTTATATCTAATTTATTACGCCTATGCATTTTTACTCCTCACACGTTTTGCCCGTTGAGGAATTTGCAAAAAGAAACGCTTGAAAAATTAATTTTTGTATGACAAGATACATACTATTTAAATGAAGTCAGTAATACTGATATGTGAGCTTCATTTTATGTGTTCTTGTTATTTTTACACATGTATTTTATATTATAAATATATTTACTGTGTTACTTTTAGACATTTAAAAACTAATATAGAGTTTAGCAAATGACAAGAATGTTATCTCATGCCACCTGTGAATATTCAAAGGTACCAAAGTAAAATCAATATATAACGTCAGACAGCTGGATAGATCAGCAAATTTTTAGGTACTCTAATCTTTCTAAATACATATTTTTTTAAATTCAACTATTGTAGATGTAAACATTGTTATAACATGAACTTACATAGTTTTGCATGTATGTGTTGTCGCGTACCTTTGCGGCAAATAAACCTTTGTCGTGGACTGTATTTGTTTTTTATTAATACTTTTATTCACAGAGTACAGTGATTTACAGCGTAGTAGTTAGCTTGGCTGGGCACCGAGTCGATGCTGCGCTCTACATACATACATACTGTGATACTGACTATCGATCGGGCATCGATGTAAATTAGAAAATCACAGTCGCTTTTATTTGGGACTGCCAAAGGATTGTTATTTTATAATCAATTTGATTGTGGAAGAAAGCTACCTTTGTCATACCGATGTAATGCTTGCTTTAAAAAAAATTAGGACGCACGATCAATTTTTGCGAATAGGATTGGATTTTGACAAAAGTACAAGTCAAATCAGTAAAATATTTAATAAAAGTGTACCGGTAATAGCATTTCTTATGCAACAATTAATTATTTGGCCTTCAAATTGGAAAATTAAAAAACTACTTCCAAATCAGTTTAAAGCTTATTACCACAATGTTCAAGCCATTATAGATTGTTTCGAAATAGAAGTTGAAAAGCCTTCTAATGCATTACACCAAGCTTTAACATGGAGTGAATATAAAAAATGTAACACAATAAAATATTTAGTTATATGCCGTCAGTGCCTGGCGATTTGAAGGGCGAGAAGGTTTGCCCTGCCCATCTTATTTTATCTTTTGTGGTTGGAAATCCGCCAGTCCATGACCAAAGGTAGATACTCAGTTTCGTCTGGTCATTCTTCCCGTTCCACTGGTGTGGATTCCGGGAAGTGGGTCCACATCAGCAGTTCCAGACCCAGTAAACCCAAATCATGATCTTTCTCTTTTACAAGGAACTTATATAGCCTAGCAGCCTGCGAGTAGTCTTCAATTTCCTAGCAGTAGGCTCTGCATGCATCTCTGTCTTTTCTTGAGCAATTTTTTGAAACGTCTCAGGTGGGATTTGTACAATTTCCAGTCCGAGTCTCGTCGAATATCTCCATTATTTTAAGGCTTCTGATCTTGCATCGCTGCCAAGTTCTTCCGGAAGTGACATAGATATTGTTACGGAAGCTCACCTACTTTTTAGTTTGTTAATTATGTTCTTGTTTGCGTTAGAATTATTAGGACTTGCGAAATGTATTGGATAACTACCAAAAAGAACCAGTTCGTACTGATTCTACTGTATTCAATAGGCGGAGATCAGTTCAGTGATGGAATTGTGGAGCTGAAAGGCATCTTAAGAATCGGTGCCCCAAGAATGCATTCAATCAAGACGAGGAAAATGCCAACTAGTAAATTTTGAGGGCCGAAAGCTGGCTAGATGCTACCAAGCCCCCAACTGTTAAGAACAAGGTAACCCGTCTGCAAAATAATGGAACGAGTTTAGTAGTACCAGGGCATATATGAGGACGGGATAGTGAAATGGTTCTTGATATAGGCTCTAATCACACCATAATAAGACCGAACATCGTCGCCTGCTGCAGAATACAACAACCAGACCGAAACTACATCTTGGAAACAGCAAATGGAGAAGTCATAACAGTGAAAGGTTTCCATCTAGCTCGAATAACAACAACTTTCCAACACAACATCCTAGTAGCAGATATAACTGACGATGTTATCCTTGGACTTGATGTCATGACTGAACATAATTTTGTACTGGATCTTTCTCGAAGACTATTAAAAACTAAAGATGAAGAAATCATCATACAGTTTTCCGAAATCAGAAACCTGCCTATTAGAACTGTTGAGGCGTCAGCAGTCATAGAACTTCCAGCAAGTTCAGAAGTGGTAATTGAAGCTATTTGTAGTAGTTCTTTGGTAGTTGAATAAACTATTATTGTAGAACTAGAACCAGAGAGCACTCTTTATAGGAAGAGCATATTAACTGGAAACACATTAACAGAAAGGAAAAACAATTTAGTATTGGTTAGAATGCTAAATCTGAAAGACTACCCACAACAGATCAAGAAAGGCGAACCTTTGGCAGTTTGTCAGACAGTTGAATCGGTGTTTAGGAATATAGAACCATCAACAGCATTTCGAAATATTGAAAAACTAAAAGAAGTTCTTCAGAACCTTGTTAACTGATTCAACTCTCCATTATAATCCGATGAAATAAAGAAGTTAGAAGATTTATTGAGGCGCTACCAGGATGTATTCTCATCGACAGAAAATGATGTCGGAAGAACTAATCTTGTGCAGTATCGAATAAACACCGGTGACACCACTCCAATTAAACAAGCTCCATGACGTATTCCATTAGCAAAGCAAGACAACAATGCTGAGAGACAAGCAGCAGCAGGGAGTTATTGAAGCATCCCAAAGTCCATGGACTTCGCAGGTAGTTTTGGTAAAGAAGAAGGATGGCTCTACAAGATTTTGCGTTGACTATAGAAGATTAAATGATATGACTAAGAAGGACAGTTATCCGTTGCTAAAGATAGACGACACCCTGCATACACTATCTGGATCCCAATGGTTTTCAACATTAGATCTGAAATTATTACAAGTAAAACTTCACCCAGATGATGAGGACAGCGTTTTCTATTGGAACAGGTTTGTGGCACTTCAACGTTATGCCCTTTGGTCTCTGCAATGCACCAGCCACCGTTGAAAGACTTATAGAAACCATTCTGTGAGGTATGACCTGAAAAACTTGTCTCGTTTATCTTGATGACATAATAATACTTGACAAAAACTTTGAATATCATCTGAAGAATGTCCAATAAGTATTTCAAAAGTTAAGACAGGTTCGGTTCAAGTTAAGTGCTAAAGAAGAGTATGCTCTTTCAAAAGGAAGAAGTTTAGTATTTATTTCGTCTGATGGAGCGAAAACGATCCCAGACAAAACCGAAACCATCTGGAAATGGTCAATACCGAAAGACAAACATGAATTATGGAGTTTTCTGAGACTTTGCACTTACTATCGCAATTTTGTGAGAAAAAAAAATGCTGAGATCGCAAAACCTTTACACCGACTCACAGAAAAGAATCAGTCGTTTATCTGGATGGAACAATGTCAACAAGCTTTTCAAAGATTAAAAGAAGCTTTGTGTTCTTCTCCAATTCTGTCATATCCCAAGCCTGGAAAGACATTCATCATGGACACGGATGCCAGTAATACTGTAATTGAAGAAATATTATCACAAATTGAAGATGGGCACGAAATATTGATTTCCTACATTTGCAAGGTCCTCTCTAAGCAAGAAATTAACTACTGCGTAATCAGAAGTGAGTTGCTTGCCATAGTTAAAACTGTGGAGCATTTTCATAAATATCTCTATGGCAGCCGTTCGTCTTGAGGACTGATTATGCTTCTTTGAAGTGGCTACTGCAGTTCAAGAATCCGGAAGGACAAGTGGAAAAATGGCTTCAACGGTTGTACAAGTATGACTTCAAAATTGAAATCCGGACAGGATCTAACCATCGTAATGCTGATGACCTATCCAGAAGACCATGCCTTACAAACTGTAAACACTGCCTGGGACAAGAAATTAGAGAAGAATAATTCATTTGCCGAAGAATTAGCATCCAGGGCATATATGATTGGGATAATGAAATAACCACTAAAGAACAAAGTGAAGATAAGGATTTCGGACCAATTTTCCAATGGAAAATGACAAACATGAACAGACCCACCTGGCAGGACATTGCTGATAAATCACCGCCTGTAAAAAGCTACTGGGTGCTATGGACTTCTTCAGTCATTGAGAACGGCCTGTTAAAAAGAGTCTGGGAGAATCATGATGGCATTGAAAATATTTTTCAAACAATACTGCTCCAGAAAAGAATTTCAGATGTTCTTCAAGCACTGCATAGCGAGGTCGGTGGTGGACACTTTGGAATAAATAAAACTTTGAATAAAGTTAGAGAGCGATTCTACTGGATTGGCAGTCGGTCCGATGTGGAAGAATGGTGCCGACGTTGTGACACCTGCGTTTCTAGTAAGAAACCCAGGACTCGAAGCCGAGGACAGATGAAGCAGTGCAATGTTGGAGCTCCATTCGAGAAAATAACTATTGACATAGCTGGACATTTTCCTCGTAGTAGCAGTGGAAATAGCTATATTTTGGTAGTGATGGACTACTTCAGTAAATGGCCAGAAATATATCCCTTACCTAAAGAAGCATTCAACGTTGCCGAAGGTTTATTTGAAAATTGGATATGCCGCTATGGGGTCCCTAGAGAGATCCATTCCGACCAAGAGAGGAATTTCGAATATGAAGTATTTTAGAATGTCTGTGGGCTGCTAGGCATCCACAAAACCAGAACTGCACCTCTTCACCCACAGTCAGATGGAATGGTGGAAAGATTCAATCGTACCATTGAAAACTTCCTGAGGACGGCCGTCAACGACAAACAGACCAACTGGGATCCTGCCTTCCTCCATTTTTACTGGCTCACCGAGCAGCAATTCAGGACACCACGGGCAAAACATCAGCCTGCGTGATTTTCGGCACAGAATTACAGCTACCCATAGATCTAATTATGAACCGACCGCAACACGAGGAAAACTTAGATGAATATCTCAGCCATCTGAATGATCGAATAAAGATGATACACGAAGAAGTACGAGAGAAGCTAAAAATTGAAAGCGTCAGAATGAAGAACAGATACGATTTGCGTGCCAACAGCAGCGGGTTTCAAGAGCATGAAAAAGTGGGGCGGTATTACCCAATTAACAAATAAAATTCTCAGAAAACATAAGAACAAGGCAATACAAAAAAGAGACACAACGTATATAAGAGGACAGAAGTTAATAATTAACAGGGAAGCGTATAGTGTTGCACAATTGGAAGAAAGTGAAGCAAATCTGATTTATTCATCCGGCACAGAGGTTAATGCTGCTACTTCACCAAACTCCCATAGACGTGGAATTCAATCTGTTGAAGAATTTCGACTGGGTAGCTCAGAAGATGGTAAACCAATTCAGTCCAAGAACGATAATCTCAAGTTTAAATGCTACCATAAACGTAAACTCAAACCACAAGGGGCTAATGGTGATAAAATAGTAACTCGATCAAATGCAGTTAAAATTAGAAAGTAAGTTTGTTGCTATTGCTATATAGGTATTCTTTTATTATTGTTATTATTTTTCTTTTGTTTTTATTCTCTTTTGATAACTGTTATTGTTGTATTGATTTTTATAATGTTCTAAAGGTTGTGAAGATGGATGGATATATTAGAGATTATAAAATATTAACTTTTAAAACACAAGTGGCTAACGACTTATTTCATTGTAGAAGGTTGTTGAGTGGTGGTAAAGGCTTGTAGTTTAATATTTTTCATATCAATATAAGAAGCATTAGTAAAAATTTTGATGAGTTAAATATTATTTTAAATGAGCTAAGTACTGATTTTGATTGTATTGTTCTAACAGAGACCTTTAAGATTTATAATACTGACTTATTGAATATACCGCAGTATAACCTAATTTATAACGGAGGAGATATTAATAAAAATGATGGGGTTGTTATATATATTAGTAACAAAATCAACTTCACATCAGATATAGTCATGTTGAATAATATAATAATAGTAATAATATTGAAATATTAAGTATATACAGATCACCGTCTACGTGTCCATATGAATTTAATAGTAGTATCAAAAATGTTCTTAAATCTAGCATAAAGAAAACAGATATTAGTATAATTGTGGGTTATATAAATATCGACATTGACAACGACGATTATTGTCAAGAATAATTAAACATTTTAACTGAACATGGATTTTTACCTACAATTAATAAGGCTACTAGAATTCAAGGTGATTCCTTCTCCTGCTTGGATCACATTTTCGTAAGAAGTAAATTCCCTTCTGAACATTTCATACCATTGATATTAAGAACGAAAATTACTGATCATGATCCTACAATTACAAGTAATTCTCCAGTCTAAAAATAATATAAATCATAATAATTCTATTAATCGTAGATAAAAATATATGTAAATTATAAAATGTTAAATGACCGGTAGTAATGAATCATGGTTTGATGTTTATATTTGTGCTGACATGGATACAGCAACTGATTTATTTATAAGCAAAATACAAAATTGCAAAAGTGCAAAAATATCCGGAAAATATAAATATTTTAAATCAGTACAAACAATATCGAAATAGACTTGCAAATTTAATTGCTGTTACAAAAAATTATTATAATAGGAATGATTCAAAGAAACTGTGGGAATGTGTGAAAAATATTTTTTTAATCAGAAAACGCAATTGCTATAGAAAATATTAAAACGGATGAAAACGAAATTATTTGTGATAGGAAAGGAATATCCGATAATTTTGTAAATTTTTTCACTAACATAGGAAAAGAACTTGCAAACAAAATAAAAACCAAATATAAAGATACTGTTGCAAATAAAAAAACAACTCTTGCTAATTCCATAGTTATTACGTGTTTACGAAAAGTAACTCTGAGTTCACCGACTGTCAAAATGCCTTACGAAAACAAACGACGAGCAAATGTTCTCCTTACGAAAAGTCAATCAGAGAACACTGATCAACAATTCCAGAGTGCTCTTTTTGCACCTACTTATTTGTCAGGGCATTCGGGTTTAAATTTGCTCTGTTCTTTGCGCTTGCGCTTGTATGTTAGAACTTGCCTGCTGATTTATGTTCTGTGTTCAGATTTTTTTCTATTCTGTGGTTTTTTTATTTATATCTGCAGACATAGATAAAATCTGCAGATAAAAATAATGGAAGAAGCAAAATTAGTGGAAATTGCCCATCAAAACGGAAATATTTATCGGGTTTATCTAACAGATTACGAAATAAATCGGGCAAATATCGGTATGTAATTAACAAAAAAAAAAAAAATATTTGGTAAATTATGAAATTATGTTTTAGATGCAGAATTTGCTTCAGAATTATCTGAAAAATACAATAAGCATAAGGACTTGTTACATCTGTAGAAAACTCGAGCAATCCAGAGACTACTTTTTCTGAACATGAAGATCCTATAGTTGAAGATACGCAGAAACAGGAAAAATTTAGATAGTCAAATGATCAAACAAAATTTTTAATTCAGAAATATATTGAATATTTTGGGCAAAATAAAAAGTGTGACCGAAAGAAAACGTCGAAGTCATTATACATAAAAATCTCAGAAGAATGCATTCAGAAAGATATTTCTGTTAATTGGGAACAAGTTGAATAAAAAATAAAAGGTCTTTTAAAAACGTATAAAAATATCAGAGACAACAATAAGTCCAGCGGAAGGGCTTGCATAAATTGGCCATATTTTGATCTTCTTGATGAATTCATAGGCCACCGCCCTGAAGTTGAACCACTATCTATAGTAAGTTCACATAGAAGCAACCAGGAAATAATAGAAATACCTGAAACTATTGCTACACTATAAGTAGAACCGAAGGAGGAACCATTGGAAGTATTGAGGAATGGTAAGTTGTCATTTCGACTTATTTTAATAGTATGTAAGCAAGCAGATACAATTTTACAAACTTTACTATAGTTATTTTTAAGATGAGTATATTTTCATTTAATTTACAGGAGACAGAAATAAAAAAGGAGAGTAAAAGCTGCTGCTGTTGAGGAACCTCCATGGTTTAAGAAATTTAGAGGGGATATGGAAATCCGTCATACAGAACGAATGACTATATTACGTGACCTAACAAATGCTGTGAAGAAACTCGCCCAAGATGAAACTGAATAAAATGCCATCTCCTCCCTTTTGCCATTTCTGTACCTCACCAATAAATTGAAAATACAAACCAGATTCTCTACTCACAATCATAGCTATCCCAATTGGGTCATTATCCATTTTTACTACACTCCAACTGATTTATCACATTTATCCACTATCACTCATTATCATTACTTGACAAATATGCTTTTAACATGTCAACTTTTACACTCTTTGAATAATGCGTCATATTGTATTTAATCATACTGTATTTAACAAAAAATATTAATTAAATACACAAGAGAAATACACTACCTGTGAAAATAATAACACGATTTAAATACGTTAGTGCCGCAACTCTTAAAACAGTCAAGCAGTGTATTTCTCAAAGAAACCATTAGTTTAGTTCGGTTTCAGCAGATGCAAAAGTATCTCATATTAACTTTCAATTTACGTGTATTGAAATTATCAAATCCCTTTCCACAAATATTACATGTTTTGTTCCCACTTGTAACTTGCAACAGCTTATTCCTTTGTGCTGTACCATACTTGTGCACCGGTATCAACATTTGTCGACCTCGATTATCAATCCTAGAAAGTGGGGCTGGTACAGGACATTTCACCTACTGCTTGTGACATCTACCTGTTACCTGTGCCTACGGCACTAGTTTCTTTTTGCATGTGATTGACACTGCTTTTAAATATTTTACTTTGATACTCTTGATATTGAATGCATACACCAAACTAGTTATTTTATTCAAAAATAACCCTTGACTGATCGGTTTGGCGCAAGGGCTTATTTAATTAATCTTTATTTTTTCATAAGTGTGGCAAAACCCAATAAAACTAAAGAAAAACTAAAATTATGCCACAAATAAATAGCTTCAGACAATATCTTATTCCATGTTTTGTGATTATTTTTAAAATCTATTTCATCCACTATGAAACTACGAAGTACGAAATGGTTAGCACTGACATGTTATTCTTCATAAAATAATTTAAGGGTATAATTTGTTACAATCTTTCTAACAGTGTACAATGGTATTAACTTCTAAAATGTGGATAACTCTTTAAATAGTTGGTTTTTCAGTAAGTAGGTGAGCTTTTATGCAGGTTTATGGATAATTTTTGGTATCATCGAACAAAGTAACTTCCTAAACACTTTAATTGACAGTATCAAACTTGCAAAAATTCATATTTTAATCGTTTGTGATAATTTTACTTTACTTATTGTTAAATACAAGTGTTTGTAAATTACAAACAACCGCAAAAATTAAATTCACGTTCAACAATTATGGCAACCTCGCCCTCAGTAAATCATATGGTTTATTTTATTAGGTTACGTCAGTGGTCTATCTGGTCAGTGGTTCTCAAAATGCGGGCATTTTTAAAAAAAATGTTTAAAAATGACTTGCACTAGACATCTATATGACGAACTACACCTGCAGTAAAAATATCTGTACTAATTTAAGGTTCACCCTGTATATAAGGTATATTGAAAGTGAGCTTACGATATGATATGAACCCCCAAAAAAACCTCCCTATTTCGAATTTCAAAAAAGAAAGTATCTAAAACTTTTTGAAATATTGAGAAAAATCAATTTGAAAATTTTCGCTTCTACACCCTGTATCTTTTTTAATATTGACATTCGGACTAAGACAATATGGCTCACACGGTATATTTTAATATCTAGAATTTACAGTTAGTCTATAGCGCATTATATTATATGTATATACAAAAAAACCCTCCCTTAAAAAATACAGGGTTAAAGACGAACTTTCAAAATAGTTTTCTCGCTATAATTTCTTATATACTACTTTTAAATTTTATAGAGATACTTCTTGTTATTAATCAAATCCTCAGGGGTATTATTGTAAACGACGCCTAAAAAACAAAAGTAGACACGACGGGGAAGGGATTATTTTATCTTCCAATTTTTTCTGACGTACGCCTATGGACGATTTTTTATAAAATTATAATGTAAAATTATGTTTAGAATATTTCATTACTCTCAATAATTTTTTGTAAAACTCTTAATTTTTTAATTCGATTCTTGAACGTTAGATATAGTCGCAGCAAAATGAATTGTACTTAATAACATCTTTAAATTTCAAATTACAAAGGAACAGTTTGTAATGTTCTAACTTGCTCTAACTTATTTTATACAGAATGTGTCTGAACATAGGGCTAGCCAGTATCATTTTTACACAAATAAATGTTTTTTTATCGATGTTTAATTATTAAACATAAGATTTATAGTAAAATTTATTTGACTGTAATTTTAACATTTTAGTTAACTACTTCAACATTTTAATTGCTCCACATGTCCACCTGCCTCCGAAATGCATAAACGAGCAATAACGAATATCTCATATTTTGAAAAACCTGTGGTTATTGCCTATTTTTTTCAGCCGCATTTGTAATACGCCTTTTCAATTGATCAATATTCTCAATTGATTCGGAATAAACGTCGTTTTTCATAAATCCCAAACACTGAAGTCCAATGGACTAAAATCGGAGGAGCGTGGTGGTCACTGAATAGTTGCGTCTCTTCCACATCCAATTCGTCGATTTGGAAATATTGAACTTAAATATTGTTGTCAAGTTACATCCACATATTTTGATAAATAATAAATGACAAATTGTCAAGCAAAGTGAAAAACTCGTTTTGCAGAATGTTTAAGAATGTCGCGGCATCTAAACTTGTTAGTAGACTATATGAGGACTGTAAGGTATGTGCAGCAATTAGTGTAAATCTGTTTAAGAACTAAAATGATTCTTAAATCCCTGTTTTTCTCAATAAACAAAAAATGTTCTTTTCTAACTTGAAATTTAAAAATGGTATTAAGTGCAAACTCCAGTGGCGTAACAAAAACTGAGTGCCTCCCTCTCTACAACGAAAATTACAATAATCGATCTCATTTTATTTGCCATTACGTCATTTTTTAATTAGTTCATCGTGATATAAACTTACAATATACATATTATGTATAAACGTTTGCAATATTAATGACACTAATAAAAATGCATTTTGCAACAGCTCTTGAACTGCAGACGTGTTCGTAATTTAATCTACTTTCAACATTCAGCATTAGTTATTCTAGTCAACAATTGACGAAAATCACGAAGTGAACGAAGCTGACATCTGTTGATAGATTTCGGAACGGCTGTAGGTGTGAACAACAAATTACTTGCATTTTAGTTATTTTGCAAACTTTATTGAGATCGTACAATATTTAGCTATAAAAAGTGTACAAAAATGCAAAACATACGAAAGAATTCTTCTCGGAAAATCTGTGATGTTCCCAGTGCTCCTCTTACTGTACCTACTTCTGATATATATGCTTTATGTCTCGCAGCAAGTAGACGTCAACTAAGTGTGCTCCGGCTTATAAGTTTGTTAATTGACCTAGTCTTTATCAAAATTTGCTGTAGTCTGAATAGCCAGATAGTGATAGAATTACCTGTGCTGGGAAAGATAAACAATTTAAGAATCCAGAAGTTTCTGATGCAATTATGGCTGCAATTTTCCAGGCACTAATTTCAAAGGAATTCATTGAGAACATTACAGCTGTCGTTATGAAAGTAGTAAGTACGAAACTGAAATGATTTCATTGAACAACAACATATCACGGTTAATAAATTAATTGAGGAAAACTCAAAGCTGAAACTAGAAAATGATAATTTGTCTGCTTGAATTGATAATACAGAACAGTACTTGCTCAGAAATAATATTCGACTATTTGGTGTTCGTGAAGACGATACTGTTCCATTAAGTAGTGTTTTGCCAGATATATTCAATAGACATATGGGTTTAAGTTTATCTCCTGATGATTTCGAATCATGTCATAGAGTTGGAAGACAGATGAACAATGGAAAAACTAGTGAAGCTATTGTAGTAAAATTTGTTAATTATCGGCAGAAACAAGCAGTATTTCAAAACAAGTCCAAACTTAAATCAACTGGGTACTCTATCAAAGAAGATCTGACACCAACGAAACTTAAATTTTTTTTTACTTGCATGTGAAAAGTATAATTATCGTAATGTATGAACTAGGGATGGTCTTACTTATGCTAAATTTAATAACAGAATTATGAAATTTAAAAATTTTAGTGATATTAATAATGAAATAATGTCTATTAGTTAATATTGTATCATGTCATTATGTGTAAACTGTAAAAACTTTATAATTCCGGCTCTGTTTATTTAGTTCCTTTTTGCTTGCCGGCACACTTGAGATTATTTGGAATTCTAATTTTGTTTTTAACAGAGTTAGTCTTGCGTTTTTATACTTAACATATAGAAAATATATTCGTATTTATTCACAGTATCCATTTACATTTATTTGCAATTTAACATTTATGGAATATATTTGAATGACCCACACTTTGTTTAGCTCTGTACATTTAAATATATGGTCCTTACTGCCCAAATTTCATATCTTTAAAAACTTTGTCTTAAATAAAAATTATGACTTATTTGCACTCAGTTAAACATGGTTGAAACCACGGACGTAGCCAGGATTTAGTTTTGGGGGGGGGGTTTGGTTTGAAGTAAATAAGACAACAAAAATATACTTACATGAAATTTAATATCTATATATTCATCGGAAAAATTACGACATAGGTATTTATAAAGAAAGTTCTTAACTTTAAATGAAATGGTTAAATTAATTTCGTTCCTCTGCGCTAAATCTAAAACCATTAAAGAAGAAATCTTCGGCTTTTTCTTTTAAATATATCCACTACTTCATCTGCATGAATTTCTGTTCCATAGTGAATGTTCATGAGAGCCAAACCATTAAGTCTGTTTTCACTTGTAGTGTTTCGTAGATAGTTTTTCAGTCTCCTTAGGCTGGAGAAAGACCTTTCTGGGGTAGCAGTGGATACAGGAATGGTAGCCAAGATTTGCAGTAATGTGTAAATATTAGGATAAAGGTTTTTATCGCACATATCTAGGCATTCCAAACTAGATTTTGGGGTAGACGAGATACTTGTCATCACTGTTTTCCATACATCAAGTTGAATGCAGTTATGTTTGTAGTCCGGTTATAGTTCGGCTGCAACTGCGTCTGCCTCTCGTCAAAAGATGGCGCTAGGCGCTACTATATATTACAGTGACTCTTGCAGGGACAGTGGCGACACGTACTTCTGGCCGCCATGTTCTGGCAAATTTACTGTACGCGCTTATAGCAATTTGATAGTCTCAGGCTTTATTTTGACTTTTAACACAATTATTGTTGTTGCTTTGCACCTGATACAGAAAGATATCGTGTAAAATAAAATGTATGTAATGATATATATTATATAAAACCAATAAATTGTCCATTTCTTCAGAAACAATAAATAAAACATTTATTGAAAATTGAATGCTTATATGATATAATTCATATTATTTGAGGATTCTTTCTGTGTAAAATACATTGGTAGACTAGTATTTATGCACGTTTTCGCTTTGAATAACCAGCAATAAACAGAAAGTTTTAAAAACACAAAAAAAATAAAACACATCTCAAGGTAGATTGAATTATATTTAAAATCACACATACCTTTGTTCACATGATAAAACTAAGACAAAACATAAAATATTAGGCACAAATATAAAAAATATGATACGTACAATATCTACTATATGAAAAAAAATATATATATAATGTTGGACCCCCAAAACCCCCCCTTGGCTACGCCCGTGGTTGAAACCTATTTTAACTAATTCGATAAATATCAATGGCTACAACTTAATTCGTAAAGATAGGCTGACGGTGTCGCCATTTACCTCAAGAGCTCATATTCGTTCGATGTTATTAATACCAATAACAATATTGAGCAATTATGGATTTCCACGATTAATAAAAATAATTTTATATTTGGTGTATGCCTGGTACAAACTCTAAATATTTTATAGACAATTTAGAAGATTCAATGACTCTTTGTATGCCGTTGGGGAAAAAATATTTTGTTTTGGTGATATAAATATTAATTTGCTGAATATTCAGATGCATGTAACGCGTTATTTTTCTTCTATGTTGGAATCGATCGAATTTCACCAGGTTGTTAATGAAGCAACGCATGTAACAGTTAATAGTGCATCATTGCTCGATGTTATAATATGTAATGACAAAAAATATGTCTCTTCTGTAAAGATTGGAGAATTGGAATCATGATCTTATTGAATGTCAAATTGTTTCAAATGAACCTAAATTTTTGCCTACTTACATAACTTATCGTGATTTTAAACATTTCAATGAAAATGAGTTCTATCAAGACCTGCAACTGTTACCTCTTCATGACATGTTTTATATGAATAATATTGATGCTAAAGTAAATCATTTTACATTCCATCTTTTAGACATTTTTAATAAGCATGTTCCACTGAAAACTGTACGCATATGTAGAAAAAAAGCTCCTTGGTTAACAGATAATATTAGATTGCTGATGAGACAGAGAAATAAAGCGAGGGCTGAATGTAAAAAAAATCCTTCACCTGCAATATGGCACTATTATAAACAATTGAGGAATGCTACTAATGATACTCAAACAGTCGAAAAATTAGCATATTTCAATCACAACACATTACAACTTAAATCATTAAATGTAACTTCTAATGAAAATAAATTTCAGTTGCCTTTAAATTTATCGAATCCAGACACTATTAATAATCATTTTATAGACAGTATTCCACAAAATAATATAGACGGATAAATGGCACTGTTTGCTCAAGGAACCGGTATCACGCAATCTTTGGTGAATTCTTCTAAACATGAGTTGTGAAGGAACCTGCGATTTGGATAGGCGTCAACATAAAGACGTCGCGCTTCGGTGGCGCTTGTGACATCAATACCTAAAATAAATGATCCGAAAACGTTGTCAGATTTGCGACCTATTAGTATTTTAACTGAATCATCAAAATTAACAGAAAAAGTTATAGAAACTCAAATAAGACAATGCATAGATAGTTTTAATATATTGCCTACTATTCAATCTGGTTTTCGGCCTGGGCAAAGCTGTTCCACTGCTGTAATGCATATAGTAGATGATATCGTCGAAGCTACTGATCTAGGTAAGTGTACAGTTTTGATTCTTCTCGACTATAGTAAAGCTTTTAATACCTTACATCATACGGTCCTGCTTGCTATTTTAAAATCTTCTGGATTTGATATTAATAGTTTAAAGTTAATTGAGTCATATCTTCAAGGTCGTTCACAAATTGTAAGAATATCTGATAAGTTCTCTCAAAGCAGAAGTGTTTTTAAAGGAGTTCCTCAAGGCTCTGTCTTAGGCCCATTATTATTTTCAATTTATACTTCACAGCTAATAAAGTTTATTAAATTTTGTTCACTTCATATGTATGCAGATGATACTCAACTATATTATTCATTTTTCCCAAAAGATCATCAATCTGCTTTACAAAAAATTAATGATGATTTGAAGCCTGTTTCAAATATCTAGTCAGCATTCGCTCAATTTAAACCCATTAAAATCAGCTTTGCTTCTATTTGGGAAGAAATCGGATAATGTAAATTTACAGAATTTAATTAACATTGAAATTAATAGTTGTAGCTTAAAATATTCTAACAGAGCAAAAAATCTTGGGTTAGTTTTTGAAAAAACTTTAAGGTTCAGGGATCAAGTAAGTAAAATGATTCAGAGAGCCTACACGGCTTTAAGGATTTTATATCCCCATCGTCAGTATTTAAATATTAATACAAAAAAAAATGCTTTGTGAGCCTATAGTTTTGTCTCAGTTTGTGTACTGTGCTTCTGTATATGGACCATTCCTAGATTTTGATTGTAGTGCTCGCATCCAACGTGTCCAAAATTCCTGTGTACGTTTTATTTATAGAATACGTAAATATGATCATGTCTCACATAAATTATCTGAATTATGTTGGTTAAATATGTCTCAAAGAAGAAAACTTTATTCTCTTTGTTGATTTCACAAAATTATTTAATCCAAAACTCCACCTTATTTGTATAATAAAATAACATTTTGAAGTGATGTAAATAATGTTAATATTAGATCAAAAGGATTACTTAGCCCCCCCCCCATACATAGAACTACTTTTTTTGAGAGATGTTTTAAATATTGTATTTATAAGTTGTACAATGATGTTCCACCTGGGGGTCTATTCTTGAATGTTCGTAGAGCAATACGTATGCGAATTAGATATTTCTATCATTCTTCTTACAACGGTAAATAAAAGAGACCGAACCATGTAATTCGCATATGGATCACTCTTCGAAAGTCAAGAATAGATGAAATTTATTTACAATTACAGTACGTACAGTTCACTGTATAGAACACATAATTAATAGTCTTTTTACAAAAAAATCAGGAAAAAAAGGCAAATTTTAAATAAATTTCGTGATTTTTCAATAGAAAACTTGTTGAGGGCCGCTGTTCCGGGAGTCATGGTGGATGTGAATTCCACAGCGTTGCCAGTGTTACACTAGAATGTTTAGACATGTCAAAGAATGACTGAAATATTTTTATTTATGAAAATATTAAGATTCTCTACTCACAATCATAGTTATCCAGAATTTGTTCATTATCCATTTTTACTACACTCCGACTGATTTATCACAATACGTTATTTTTATCACTATCACTGATTAACACTAATTAACAAATATGCTTTTAGCATGTCAACCTTTTCACTGTTTGAATAATGCGCCATATTTTATTTCATCATACTGTATTTCACGAAAAATATTAATTAAATACACAAGACACTTAAGAGAAAAACACTGTTTGTGAAAATAATAAGACGATTTAAATACGTTTTATACGTTAGTGCCGCAACTCTTAAAACAGATGCGTCAAACAGTGCATTACTTAAAGAAACTATTAGTTTAGTTCGGTTTCAGAAGATGCAAAAGTATCTCATATTAACTTTCAATTTACGTGTACTATTGAAATTATCAAATCCCTTTCCACAAATATTACATGTTTTGATTGCACTTGCCACAGCTTATTCCTTTGTCCTGAACCATACTAGTGCACCGGTATCAACATCAACATAACTGCTATGAATCCTAGAGCCTAGAGAATGGGGCTTGTGAGGGACAATTCGCCTACTGCTCCTGACACCTACCTGTTATCTGTGCCTACATCAGTTTCTTTTTGCATGCGATTGATGCTGGTTTTAAATATTTTACTTTGCCTTCTCTTGATATTGAATGCATACATCAAGCTAGTTATTTTGTCATTTCATGTTTTGTGTTTATTTTTTATATCTGTTTCACCCACTACGAAACTACGAGGTACGAAATGGTTAGCACTGACACGTTGTTTGAGGTTATGTGGTGGAAATTAACTCTAAGATGTGTGAAAATTATAGTTTTTTGTTATTCTTCATAAAATAATTTAAGGGGATAATTTGTGATAATCTTTCTAACCGTGTACAATGGTATTAACTGAAATATGGATAACTGTTTAAATAGTTGGTTTTTCAGTAAGTAGGTGAGCTTTTATGTACGTTTTTGGGTATTTTTTTGAAATCATTTAAGTAACTTCATAAACTATTTAACTGACAGTATCAAACTTGAGAAAATTCATATTTTAATCTGTTTGTTTGCTTGGTGCGCGCTAAATACAAATTGCTACTAACTAGTTCTTACTTAAAGAAGGTTTATTTATATCATTTAATATATGTTTCGCTTTCTTTTTTAACTAACTTTTTTAACTTTATATTTTACTATGGCATTTTGCTTTTTACCATAGTTATATTTAAATCTCAATGTTCGCTAAAGCGGCCAAACAGATGGCAATATTGAGGCATAATTATATAGGGTGACCCATAATGTAGTGACACATTTTGAAGTCTAATAACTTTGCATCTGAAAAACCTATAGGTAAGGGGTTGGTTCGATCTAAAAACTCAAAACATTTTTTGTGCCAATAATATACAGGGTGTACTAAAATTAAAACGATTTTAATCAAAATATAAAATTCAAGAATAACAAGGAAAACTAACATAATCAGAGCTGATGGCGTTTTTATAAATTGACCAACCCATTTTACGTTACTGTCTATTTGACAATTATTATAACAATTGTAAATCTCTATGCTTAGGTTTAAAAAAAATAGGAGGATACAGAATGTAACTTATTTTTTCCATTGAACAACACCAAAAACTTACCTGTTTTTCAGAGGCAAAGTTATATTATTTCAATAGAGGTAGTATCTTGTTGTTTGTTTGGTTGTTTTTTGTTCGTGTGTAACATTTAACTAGCTTCTAAAAATCCTAAAACATGAACACTTTTGAAAGCACGTTCTATCAACCAAGTTGACATCATTAGAAACTCAGTCAATAATGTAACTATATAATTATTAATAATTTGATAGTTGAACTAGAGAGGTAATAACAATAAGTCTGTAACGATTTTTTGAAGTATAAATTAGGAATTAGATAGGACATCATGACAGATGACAGGCTTGTAACGATTCAGTGAACCACAGCAATAATAATTAGGGTCAACATAGGTTAGGTATAATATCTTCTGATAGAGTCGGCTTGGATACTAAAATGTATACGGAAAATTTTTTATGCTTATGCTTAGTTTAATATTCGTAACTTACGTGCCAGTATGAATTTGGTTCATCAAAAATTCAACTAAACTGCTCAAAATCCAAGGTTACAATTTTTGTAACAATCGTAACCTTGGATTTTAATATAAGTTCAGTTAAACTGTTGATGAAGCACGTTCTTACGACTGGCTCTAAGAGCCGATTGTACCAGCTGAGTTCATCAAAAGTTCAGCTGAACTCTGTTTAATATTCAGTGGTACGATTGTGTCAACAATTGTAGTTTGTAGGCTATAGCAAAGTTCAGTTTAATGATCATTGAACCAATTTGGTACAACTAGCTCTAGGTTTATACCTTCTATATATAAGTACAGGATGAGTTATTAATAATGGTACCTACATAACTTGCTACCACGCTTGGTAGCTTGGTAGCTATATACAAGGTGGACCAACGAAAACTTTTCACCTCTATTTTCGAGCTTTAAAATGTGGGAAAACACTCAGACCCGTCGATTTCTGATTTGAGAGGAAACTACTTGTCTGCCTTTTTAATCCCCGTAACTTCAACCCTCTGCCAGGGGGAAGCACAACCCCCTAATTTTCAATAGGGGTGCGGGGTGTTGCGATACCTCATTTTAAAGATTTCATCGAGTACTATATGACCACATAATTTCGCGCCAATATTTTCATTGATAACGAAATGGTAGCAAATATAGTGAAAGAAGCAATGTAGAATTTACAACGACGATATTATTCTTATCAGACTGTCAGTTTTGAGATCAGTCTTTCCGTTGCCCTTTCTCTGTTATTTTTTTGTAAACGCACTATGTGTTCGATTTACTTCAGTTCATCGTGAATTTTTAAGAACGTTAATTTTTAGTAGAAATAAAATGGTGTTTTCCGGGGAGAAAAGGGTGGAAATTATAAAATTATTTTTTGAGAATAACGACTGTGCGCAAGTAACAGCGGCTTTACTTAACGAACGACATCCTGAAAAAAAATTGTATCAGCTGCACGTTTTGCAACTGGTTGCCAAATTTGACGCTACAGGTCCCCCTTTTTATACCCGGTAAACTCAATGACGAAATTTATTTGAAATTATTAGATACTGTTATTTATTGAGCCCTCGTTTAAGTATTGCAGAATGAAGAAGACCAGTATGGTCATTTTTCAACAACATAGTGCCCCACCCCATTTCGTACAACATGTGCCACAATTTTTAGATGAAATTTTTTCTCAAAATTCGATTGGAAAAAAGGGACATATTGAGTGGTCACCTTTTCTATGGGGTCATCCAAAATCTAAGATTTATCCTACCCAGTCCGAATCACTAGATGATTTATTAAATCGGATAATTAATGCATGCCGTCAAATCCCACCCTGAATGTTGCCAATGTACAATAATTTGCAATAATAATGACATTTTTTAAAATAAATTTTGCGATTTCTTTTGAAATGCTGACGTATTTGTAATGAAATATACCTTCAATTTTTAACATTAGTTCTTAGTTGTTTCACTCACCAATACAGATTTAATGAAGCTCAAAGTTTTAAGGGAGTGTCATTATTATTGCATGTACGAGAACATTTCCAAGAAAACTTATTTTACTGCATGGAAGTGAATGGTGGTTATTTCCAACATTTAATAAACTAATCACAAAAGTAAGTAGTCTTTTTGTTGATTACTAATTAGACATTTTTCTATATTGCCTCTTTCACCATTTTAGCTGTCACTTCGTTATCGGTGAAAATGTTAACGCGTAATTATAGGGTTAGACAGTATACTCGATGAGATCTTTAAAATGAGGTATAGCAACACCTCTCACCCCTATTCAAGATCAGATTAGTTTTTACTATGTACCTACCTACCTGTAATTGAACAGACTCATATGGCGTATTTATGTTTAATTTGTGTGTTTACTTGAATAAATTGTTATATTATGTTAATTTGAGTTTTGATTATAAACTTAGTTTTTTTTGTAAATATATAATGAAAAAATTAATTAATACAATAAAGTAGTAGTTTTTGTTTTTTTATTAGTGGATGATAATACATTATTTGCATTACTGCGGGAAGCACAGAACAGAACAGCTAAATTTTAGATACTAGGTTTTAAGCGGGAAGGGGTTTTCACAGCATCTAACGGCCAATGATGGATGTACACCATTTGGCAACAATGCATGAGGTTGTAATGTACCGTATATTAATATATTTGAGTCCGGAATATTTGTATTTCGGTTAAAATATATACAACTGGCGCCATAAAATTAGCAGTTTATTAGAGAGGTCTCAATGTTTTGTAAATGGTAAGAAAACTGTATATCAAATTTTCATATTACGGTCTTCTAATCGCTAGAGGGCAATAAGCATTCCATTGCAATGAATATACACGTGCAAAACAAGATCTAGTACATTTCCTTCTATGAGATGCCATAAGGTTGCGAAATGGTAAGACGCCTTAATGTTTTAAGATGTAAATATATATACCTATATATATATATACGTCCCGCGCATAATGTTGCGACCATACATGGAGAAAATTGCATTCATTATTGCGTCAACGCCGATACGACGGCCGTATACCGGCCGCAATAATTCGATCCATGTTTTTACCATGAAAACGACTTGATTTGTTCTACTTATATGTGTTAGCTAGATGTCGTTCTAATCTGTTCAAATACAGATTCGGAAATTGCGGATCTTTACAGAGAAAGTAGAAATTGCCGCTTCATTCCAGGGAAGGTACGAAGTTTAAGAGGCGCGGCGACGTGCATTGGTCTAGCATTCCCCACTACTACGGCAATCAGTTCCATATCGCCAACGCCAATTCGCCATTGCAAATCTAACTGTCCGGTCAACTGATGCCAGTGTTGTCAGGTCTCATGCTTTTGCATCAGATCTCATGCACTCCGAGGAAATCTCATGCTCTCATATTTTGATTAAAAAATCTCATGCTTTTTAATAGACACAAAAAGAAATAATAAAATTATTAAAATTACTCTTTGAAATCTACCAAAACAAAGACCTAACGAGAAATAAAGGAAAATCGAGGGCAAAATTGAATAGATAGAGGTAGGTATCTACAATATTTGGGTACTTGAAATGTCCTTTTTTGTAGACTGCTCTCTTAATAATTAGCAATGAATACATAAACGGGTATGACAGTCTACGGATATGCGGTGTGTGTGCTGTATTCACGCTGTATTGCAGTGATTCTTAACTCTATTCCGTAAGGGTACCTACATTTTCTGGAAACAACACATTTTACGACCCGTGAGTCACCCTGCGTCACGTCAACTGCGCCTCAACGTTCGCCCGGTCTAACAATAAAATAAATTAGAAAGGTTACGTGGTTAATAACTTTTAAGTAAGTACCTGTAAGTACCTACTTACAATGTAATATTATGATAAAATAGCAGAACATAATGCTTTTTAATGAAATAAAAATGGCATTACAAAAGTAATTAAAAATTAAGCTGTGTCAAGAGGTGTTTTTTGATAAATTAAGCCATCTCATGCTTTTTTCTCCAAACCTCATGCTTCTTTGAAATTATTCTCATGCGCTGAATTATTCCCACCTGGCAACACTGCTTGATGCGAACACGCTGTGGTGGAAGTATGCGTGTAGCTTGACACAAATACACGCAAGCGGCAAAACACAATTCACCATCAAGATCCTTACTTTCCAAATCTGTATATAGATTCCTTTAAAATTGATTGAACGGTTTACGAAATATATACCAAAAATAACGGCCGCAATAAGGTTGGATTAGTTCCGCACTTTAGCTGTAGTGGCGCTGACGTCATATACTTCTTAATATACATATTCACATATAAATCCATTATTTTACATTTTATGAATATTATTACGGCCGAAAATTTGGCAACATCGAAAAGCAGATTTTCTACATTAAATTAGATTTAGCGCTGCAGTCTGCAGTGTAATTTTCGCCGTTGAGAGTGTTGAATTAGGATTTGTCTATGTGTAGACCTATGTGAACCATGGATGTAAATAGTAAAAGCTACAAAATGATAAAAATAAGTCAAAGTATAATAATAATAATGTTCTATTTTAGATGAACTAATTGCATGACACTAAACTCCAAACAAATCATAACTAACAATCAGCGTTATGATCTATTTTCCCGCTTTATTTTCTTTTACTTTTGAACTCTAAATTATGAAATTTTCAGTAATCATATAACAAGAGAGTGAGAATAAATTGAAAATAATTTGACAGATTTTTTGAAAACTTGTTGCCAGGCACCAGAGCCCGCAGGGCTCGAGTGGCTATTTCCAAATGGCAACAAGTTTGAACAAAATCTGTCAAATTATTTTCTAATTTATGGAACTCGCGAGTCTATATTTGACTAGATTATTTTTTGATTCACAAATTTTTACAATAAAAAAGATCAATACTGGATCAGAAAAGGTACTAAACCGATGATTTTCACCATTTCATCATGATTTTATATATCGCGTTGACACAATTAGGTAATTATTTTGACAACTATCTGACACTTGTTAGGCAAATAAAAGCCACAGTGATTATTCCCGAGAATAATCACAAGAGATTTATTCCCACTATAATAATGACATAATTGGTTGAAACTTACCCTTGTGACAAATAAAGAAGCATTTCATTGGTTTTAAGAAACGTCAAAAAATAATCAGGTTAAAATTTTATTTCATGTTCCAAGTTACATCTTGAAATAATATCTGACAAATTAATTAATTAATGCTATGAATTATTAAGACCCCTCTTCATGATGGGCCATCGCGCAGTGAGCGAAATTGTCTAGGATGACGTATGATGGCCGCGCATTTCCAACGATGGTTAGGTGACATTTTTGTGAGGACACATAAAAGTGAAATGACTACACGAAATATGATTATATTGAATGATATATAGTGTATCGCGGAGAGCTTCAATTAGCTAAAAATGGAATATACTGAAATTTTGAAAATTCATAAGGATTTGTCATAAACTTCAGTCGATTCAAAGTATTGATGTTGAAGTTTTGTTTGTACCGGGAGTAGACATCTACTAACCTATTTCAAATAGAAGATACTTTCCATTTATTTGTTATTGTACATCAAAGTTTAAGACTTTATAAGTATACTTTATTTTTCAACTTAATTGTTTTCAAAACGTTTTGACTTTTCGAAAAAAAATGGAAAAATATTCTTACACGTATAAGTTCTATATCGTTTAATACTTTCATCTAGAATGGTCAAATTTGTAGCTAAGTAATATAAAAATATATCCAAATACATGAAAATATAAGTTATGCCAAACGTCATAAAATAACCTACCAAATCTCACAAATTCGAAACATAATAATTTTAATTAAGTGCGTTATTGGGTTTTAAACTTGTAAAAGTTGGTCAGTTATTTTTCATCGCAGTATATAACTTGCTTTAACTTTCCTATATTCCAGATTTTTTAATACATTTTAATATTTTTAACCTAAAACTTGAACCTTCTAAATTATTAACTAAATGAGATAAAGTCTACTAAGTGTAAGTAAGGGCTTTCTAAAATTTAAACAAACCTGAATATCTTGAAAACAATTGAATTTGAGAATAAAGTATGCTGGAATTACATCTTATAAAATCTAAGGTACACTTTAAAATTTAAATAAAAAATGGTATGTTTGGTTTGAAATATGCGAGTTGATGCTTACTTTTGGTACAATTGGAAGTCTCACACCTACATCACAATTGGATCCATAGAAAAATATAACAAATTCCTTATACACAAATTTTCAAAATACCAGTCAAATTTCATTTTCAGAGACGACTAATTGAAGATTTCCCTTACAATATCATGAATGATGTTTTATTTATTTATTATCAAATAATTATTAGCAGAAAATTCTCACGTACGTTAATTTAATTCTACGTCTAGGAAATTGTAGCTTAATAGTAGATTATACTTTTACTTATATGTATAAAGAACTTTACAAAAGTCAGAAACTACTTGCAGAAACTATTGGTCCTTCTCTAATAAAAAATTTGACAACACTGTTGGCTGCAATAAAATGCGTCAATTAAAAATTAATATACAAGCCAGCCGCAATAAAGTCGGCAATGGCTGTCATATATATATACAAGATTGAAAACATTTATCGGCTAAAGGATCCAGAAAAGGTGATAAGGAACAACGAGCAACTGCGGACAACGTTGTTTCTAGGTTATTGCCCTTCATCAGCGCAGTGCAGCCTAAACAAACAAGAAGGAAAAAAAGAAGGGCAAATGACACGACTACACAGGAGAATGACCAGCAGCCACCTATCCCTAATTTGCAGCATCGTGCCACACATCCTCTGTTTTGAGGACAAGAGTAGCAGTCCTCAGTCCTCAGCAGTTTGTCCTCAAAACAGAGGATGTGTGGCACGATGCTGCAAATTAGGGATAGGTGGCTGCTGGTCATTCTCCTGTGTAGTCGTGACATTTGCCCTTCTTTTTTTCCTTCTTGTTTGTTTAAGCCTTCTTGTTTGTTTAAGCTGCACTGCGCTGATGAAGGGCAATAACCTAGAAACAACGTTGTTCGCAGTTGCTCGTTGTTCCTTATCACCTTTTCTGGATCCTTTAGCCGATAAATGTTTTCAATCTTGTATATTTGCAATCCGATTAATTCCTTTTGTTTGTATATATATATATATTACGCACAAATTAAAAAAAATAAGTGTATGATGATTATAAAATTATTACTTACCACAATACCATCTGCAATTTTTATGGAGCGAAAACTAGGAGGTATCATTTCTGGAGTTAATGTTACTGGAGGTTCTATGCCCTTCAAACACCTTGCTACAAGCCACATAGCAAGTGCAAACTGTTCGTTATTTAATTTTCCACTTTGTTTTATATCACAAAGTGCCCTAAAAACATTACATTAAAACTTTAGTAATTAGTAGACTCAATTTTTATTGTTTAATCAAATATTAAAATTGTAATGTAGTGTTAGTTTTTCAGAAAATAAAAATTATTTTTCAATAAAACTGTTCTGGTTATTATTTTTACTTCAATTTAATTATTCAGGGTGATTGTAAAAAATGGTTAAACTGAAACAGAAATTAAGAATTGCCAACTAAGTATGTAAAGTTCAATTTAATTGTTGACATGTTATCCACAAAGTTTGACATTTGTATCTCTTTTAAAATTGGAGAACTCCAGAACAATAATACTTTCAAATGGTTTGTAGGATTTTACTTTATAAAACGAAGCAATAATTGAATTGAACAGATTTTTTGAAAAATGTGACATTTAATTTCCAAATCCATTATTTGCAATATAGAATATGCAACATTTTAGCAAAGATCTTCACCATACCATCCCATTCATTAGTTCACATGCTCTATCATAGATGGTGAAGGTAAACATATTTGAAACAATAGAAACATAAGTACGAATTGCAGATATCTGCATACCGTTATTTATTAAAATTATTACTTTACTCGGTGGACCAAACAATATATATATATATAGACCTGAAAAATGAATCCAGTTATAGCAGTCACATAGGCAAGAAAAAAAACTCCTATTTCTATTTAAACTTTAGAAGCCTTTATTGATTCTTCATCAGGAAACTACAAAAACGTAAAAATAATTATCAAAAGGTAAAAGGAAAAGTTAAAGGGACTTACGAAAAAAAGATATTAATAAAAATATAATGAAATCATCCACCAAAAACAGAAAAATTCAAAAAACCATTGACACAATGACTTCTTGCATGACTTGTAATATTAATACAATTATATTAAAAAACTGGCCAATAAGCCAGGATAAACACAGATTACTCAAACATTATTACAAAATTTGGAAAAAACAACCCCACCCAACAGGTGGTCAAAGTAAAGTTAGGTTAGAATGTTACAACAAAAAATTTTAAACCAATGAAAAGAGTCGATCCAGCTGCAGGTTGACCAACCCTAAATAGAATACTTAAAAATATATTAATGCCACCCTAAATATAATATATAATAAAAACGAATAAGAAAAGAAACAAGGAGACCGTCCAAAACCCAATACATTGTAAGAAAATCCAAACTAGGATAACGGAAAAAATATAAAACACTATTGGGTGTTGGCAAATGACTCACCAATACCAACCTCACTGTTGTTGTTAAGAGTAAGCAAAAAAGTATAACTCACACTGAGGCCATCATTTTTTCTGGAATTATTATCATATAAATATGGACCATTTCTAAAAAATTTCTTTTAAATAAATTACTCTGAATCTAAAATCCTGACATTCATCATAAGAAAAAGCATGCCCATCATCAATTACATGTTTAGCTAAAGCACGAGAAGATTTACCAACCCTTACATGACTCTTGTGAGTAATAATCCTGTCTTTATGATATATATTTTTATTGCAATGGGAAAAAAGTATTGAATATACAACACCGTTGCTCTGCAACAAGGCAGTTTTATCTTTAGTATTAGAAAAAAGGGAAGAAATGGTAGTAACATTTCTAAATGCAAGTTGAATAGAATTGAATTTCGAGAAGATTTTCCTAAATCTCTCACAAAATGGAGCTATATATGGTAAAGAAAAATATTTGAGTTGATTAACATTAATAGAATTAATATGAGAATTATTTGAATTAAAACGTGGAGAATTATTTGAATTAGGGCGTGGAGAATTATTAAGATTAGAACATCGAAACAAAATCTTATGCAAGCCCGGGTGGATACCCACAAGTTATAAACCTTGCAGAAAGGGTTCTAAGGTTCGATTGTTGTAAAGTGTGGTGTGGTAACTAGTACGGAGGATCCTGTCTTTCATAGCTACAATCAGATTAATCTTATGTTTACGTAAATGGTACGACTCATAGTAAATGAATTGTTCTATAGCGCCTGGTTTAGTATACCATGATGTGATGACGAAATTGTCACTCTTTCTAAAGACTTTATTATCTAAGAAGGGGACACAGGAATCATTTTCTTCTTCAATAGTGAACTTAAGGAATGGGTCATAAATATTAAACACTCTTAATAAATCATCCTTACCATTCCTCTCGATGCTAAGAATTAAGTCATCCACATACTTCTTAACAAACGGAACCTCAAAACTCAAACTGCTGAGGCAATCCCCCAACAAGTCATCCATAACATATTAAGAAATAATAGGTGAAACTGGACTGACCATTGGCATACCCAAAATTTGTTGTGTATTCAAAACCTTGTTCTAATTGCAATAAAAAATATATATGTCCAACAGGTACATATCTTAAAGACAGGATTATTACTCACAAGAGTGATGAAAGGTTTGGTAAATCTTTTTGTGCTTTAGCTAAACATGTAATTGATGACAGGCATGCTTTTTCTTACGATGTCAGGATTCTGAATTCAGAAAATAATTTATTCAAAAGAAATTTTTTAGAGATCCAAGATCCATATTTATACTGATATCAATTCTATTAATTCCAGAAAAGATCTTGTTGGTCTCAGTGTGATCTATAGTTTTTTTGCTTACTCTAACAATAATGTTAACAATAATAGTGACGTTGGTATTGGTGAGTCCTTTGCCAGTAATGTTTTATATTTTTTCCCTTATCCTAGTTTGGATTTTCTTATAATGTATTGGGTTTTGGACGGTCTCCATGTTTCTTTTCTTATTCATTTTTGGTAGCAATTCTAACAAATTTGGTACGTTGGCATTCATATATTTTTAAGTATTTTTCATTGGTTTAAACATTTTTGTTTGTTCTAACCTAACTTTACTTCCTTGACCATCTGATGTAAGTAAGTAAGTATGTATATTTATTGATCACATAATAAGTACATTAAGTATATAGTGATAAGTCAACACAGATATAACATATATATAATATAAACTATAAATATACAAGAGATATGTCTACAGTTTAGCTACAAAAAAAAAAGAACTACTTAAATCTTCTACCATAATTATATATTAAATACCTGCCTAGCACAATGCAACAATTCAGATTGACTTGAAAAATGAATATCAAAACATGGATTTAACTCATTTAAATAGTTGCACATACAGTAGATAGGCGACTTCAGCAGTATATTAGTATTACAACGTTTACAGTAAAATGCTACATTTTGCCTGGAGTGAATCCTCGGAACATATAAACTCAATTGAGCCAGCAATTCCGGACAATCAATTTTGTGGTGCTACAGTTTATATAAAAATATAAGGAATGCACAAACTCTTCTAAACTGTCAAATGTATGCATGCTTAAAAGAAGACTATTCTGAATTCCTCTTTCCGGATACATGCCTGTCGCTCTAAAAGATAAGAACTTCAAAAATTTCCTTTGAACTTCAAAAATTTCCTTTGAACCTGCTCAATTGTTTGTTTATGGGTACCATAAAAAGGAGCCCAAATTATTGACCCATATTCAATCTTGGATCGCACATATGCGTAGTATAGCGATTTCAAACATGATTGATTGTTAAAATCTTTGCAGTTACTAATAATAAAACATAACATTTTTACTGCCTCCTTACATTTTAGTTGCATATGTTCCACAAAATTCAACTCCGTATCAAATAGAACACCCAAATCCTTGATTGTCAATATTCTTTCCAGAGCCGTATTGTTAATATTATAATTATAATTGATATATTGTTTTTTTCTTGTAAATGACATTATTTTGCATTTGCCAATATTAATATCAACCTTGTTCACAGTACACCAATCTGCAATTCGGCCAAGCTCATTTTGCAATTGTATACAATTATTTCTTGTAGATACTGATTTAAATATTTTTAGGTCATCAGCAAACAAAAGCGATTCACACTGTAACTCACCACACAGATCGTTAATAAATATCAAAAATAATAAGGGACCTAGGTTGGATCCCTGCGGAACTCCAGATGATGCTGTGTATACTACCGATCTATGGCCATTATAAGATACAAATTGTTGTCTGTTAAATATGATCTAAAATATTGCAACAAGTTTTTGCTAAAGCCAAAGTTAGATAATTTCGTTAGTAATAAGCTATGATCTATACGATCAAAGGCTTTAGCAAAATCAGTATACAGAGTATCCACCTGTCCCTGATTATCTAGTACATATGAAACTCTTTGAGTAAATATAGCCAAATTCGTTATAGTTGATTTATTGGGCCTAAACCCATGCTGGTTTGATAGCAAGAATAATTTAACATTGTTATATATTTTATCGTATAGAACAATCTCAAGTATCTTAGCAAAATTACAGAGAAGTGATATTTGTCTATAATTTGCTATATCTGATGCATTCCCTGACTTAAATATTGGCGTTACTTTAGCTAGTTTCCACTTATCTGGAAATGTCGATGTTTCTATAGATCTATTAAATAAAATGAATAACGGCAAAGACAACGCACCAATACAATCTTTGACTAAAAAGGATGGTATAAGATCTGGACCCAAAGTGAATTTATTTTTAAGTTTCTTAGTAGCAAATTGTATGTCTAATATTGTAATATCATTTATATGACATATATCACAGTTATTGTTAGTGGGTGTATCAAAGAGACTAGTATCAGAAGTTCTGTAGACTGAGCTAAAAAAAGTCAGCAAATGCATTTATGATGCTCTGAGGTTTATTATGTTCGACACCTAAGTAATTCATCACACCAGGAAGCCGTGTTTGTCGCTGTTTTGAGTGAATGAAGTTCCAAAAATTTGTTGGGTCTGTACAAATTGAACTTTGAGCAATTTTCACATAATTCCTGTATGCTAATTCTATTTTACGTTTGATCAAAGCTCAAGTCGTTTGAACTCCGTAAGATGGTAAAAAGAGTTGGTTTTCTTGTAACTGTTAAAATGAAATTCTTTCTGTTTTATGCTATCTATGATTTCACTGTTATACCACCTTGGATACTGTCTCCTGAAACATTTAAACTTGGGTACAAATTGATCCAATATGTAATAAATTTTGTTGTAAAACTCATCTAGTGCTACATTAACATCAAGTATATGTTGGAGATGATACCAATCTTCATTTAAAATAGCATTATACAGGGTATCCCAACGAAAATTTGTCCCCCCCCCCCCTATAATTGGGAACCTGAATTCTGTTCGAACATTATTAAAGACATCCGCAGTTATTAATCGGCATTCTTCTACAATTCTATGACGTAGCACTTGCAATGTTTCCGGCTGAGTGGCGTACACTCGTGATTTTAAATGACCCCACAGAAAAAAGTCCAAAGGGGACAGATCCGGAGATCTTGGTGGCCATTCGACGGGACCTTTTCTGCCAATCCAATGCCCCGGGAAATGGTCATCTAAAAATTGTCGCACAGCAGCAGCATAGTGCGGGGGCGCACCATCTTGTTGGAAGGTTATTTCATTTTCTAGTAAACTGTCGTCACTTTCTAAAATCTCTGTTATCCTAGGATCAATTGTACTTTCCAATAATTCTAGAAAGGTGTTTCCATCGAGATTACCTTGGATGAAAAATGGTCCAACAAAATGGTCGCCCAAAATGCCTGCCCAAACATTCAGTTTTTGAGGTGTCTGAGTATGAAATTCCCTGATTGAATGCGGATTAGTATCACTCCAATAACGACAATTGTGTCTATTCACTTCGCCATTCAACATAAATGTGCATTCGTCGGAGAAACATGTATTGTAGAGAAGATTTGGATTCAGTAGAAGTTGTTCACTAAAGGATTCGCAAAATTGGTTACGGCGATCAAAGTTATCTTCATGTAATTCTTGAACCAGCGTCATCTTAAATGGATGAAACTTGTGTTTTTTCAAAATTCGATGAACACTGGAACGGGATACGCCAGAAGCTTGAGACACAGTTGTAATCGATTGCTTATTATCCATCTGTACATGACCCAAAACTGCCACTTCAACTGCTTCATTTTGAACTGGCCCAATTACTTTACGTTTATTGTTTAAAAGCGAACCTGTTGCAATAAATTTGTCCATCAAGTGTTTAACGTACTGGTGGTTTACATTTTTTTCAGGATGATAGGCATTAAAAATTCGTGCTGTAGCTTTAGCGCAATCGTGATTTCGATAATAAATTGCAACAATTTCTACTCTTTCCGCGATAGAATAAACCATTTCGAACACACGTTAATACTTTCAATAACGGCTGAAACTAACGATTTCTTGGTCACAAGCAAAAACACCGACTTTTTTGTAGTACTGATTTTTTGTTATTTTGAAAAGGTCTGAATTCCTATAAACTTAAGTATCTTCTACTAATAACTATTTTAGTATCTAGTTTTATTTGCTTCAGCTTTTTAATCTCATTTCTGACTTTTTTGTAAACTGATAGACACATCAATAACAATTAGGTAACGCGGTCATGTGTAGTAGATGAAAAACTTATTAGTGGTGGGCATTTGTGTAGAAATTACTACGCGTAAGTTGGTTTGTCATCTTTTCGTTTGTAACCAATAATTCTGTCAAATCTCAACCGATTTCTAAAAACGGTACGTCACTGTATTCGCAATGAAAAAGGCTTTAAAATGATGTGCCACAAGTGGGGTAGTTGCATTTGAAATTTTTAAGTTGGGGTTGCTAGTCATTAGGGGTATGAACATATCGAGTTGTCTTGACTGTCAAAAAAACTCCCCCCAAGAACAAAAATCGACGGGTCTCGGCGAATTTTGAAATATTATTCGGTTTTCCAATTATAGGGGGGGTCAAAGTTTCGTTGGGATACCCTGTATAGACCCAGAAAGTCAGCATTCCTAAAATTATATGACTCTAAATTGTTACTTGTAGAAAATTTCAACATTTTAGCAGGAATTCTAATAGATACAAGCAAAGCTGGATGATAGTCATCCTTATTTAATAGCGGTGCCGTATCATGAACAATTTCACATTTTAAATCAGAAAAAACAAGATCAAGTAAGCGACTATATTTCTATATTTATTACATACTTTATTATGCTGTGTAATATTAAAAAAATGTGCTGTATCATTGATTATGTTAACTTTGCTGCTATATATATCAGTACCGCTATATTGTGGTATGTTGAAGTCTCCAAAACGAATTATATGTTTGACCAGAATAAATTCAATTTGCTCAAACGTATCAAAAAATAATTCGAATTGGCTTACATTTACACTAGGTGGTATATACATAACAAAAATATACAAAGTAGTACATTGCAATAAATTGACATTTTACACATAATGTATCTATACTGGGAAAGGCATCAGAGAGCATGGGAATATTTATCAAATCTGACCTAAATTCATTCTTGCATGCTAATAGCACACCGCCACCTTTTTCCAATTCCGTCTCTTGCAAATTTCTGTCGCTCCTATGCACATCATAAATATTCGGAAATAGCTCCTGGCTTGATAAGTCTTCTTGAATCCAAATTTCTGTAATAGCGACTATATCGAGTTCACCTTGACTAACAGACGTGTAGAACTGCAGCACTTTACTATTGATATCTCTAACATTTTGATAGCTACAAGTTAGTTCACAGGCACTGTTGGGCGATGTTAGTTTAAAGGCGCGGATACTATTTTAGGAACACCATTAATATATTTTATGCGGCAATCAGCTTCACCAGCATTTTGTTTCTCAACTAATTCAGATTTTACTTGCTTATAGTAATTTAACTGGCGTCGAGTTCTGTCTGATGCTATTGATACATTCTTATATTGACGAGTTGATCTAAGTTTTTTGGCTTTCTTTAAAACGTTCCTTACTTGATATTCATCCTCCAATGCTATTTTTATAGAGCGTTGCTTTTCATGGGCGAATTTGCTCAATTTTATAGGTTTAATACTATTTCTTTGGACTTCAAAATCAACCGAACTTAAAATTGCTTGAACTATTTCGGCATCTTTTTCACACTTTACATCAGCTCAGAGATCTTGATTCTGCTCCTTCACTCCAAATATTATTAAGTTATTTTACCCTTATTCCGTTCTGCGACTTCCTGTACAAGTTCCTCAAAACATGCATTGCTTATAGAATTTGTCAGATCAGACCTATTATTTTTAAGTGATTGAATATCCTCTTGAAGAGAGATAATTAAGGCTTTTAAATCTTTCAGGTCATTACCGAAAGCTCTACAATTGTTACATGTCCAATCATATCCTTTGTTTCTGTTGATTAGTCGCACTTCAGCTGCAGTTATATCACACACGTGTTTTTGAATTGTTTCTTGCATACAGAACACTGTATTAAGAGATGCTTATCAAATGATTTATTGCAGCAATGACATACTGCATTATTGGCTGGCATTGTAAATAACTCAGTAAAGAAATCCTGATTCTTGACAGAAACACAAATGCAAATATTGTAGGATTAGACCAGTTTAGAATCGTCCGTATGTGTATAGATAAGAGCTGTGCAAAAACAGTACACAATTTCACTTGTCCCAAGTACTTATCATAAATGCAGCTTTTTCTGACAAATAAAAGTCTGCAAACAGTTCGATGTACGCAGAACACAATACTAATAACAAATAACACTAACCAACAAATTAAAACAACTAAATTTCACTAATTTGCAACACACTTTATAAGAGCTGAATTTAACAGGTATAGCTCAATTCACCTTGCTTTAATTACTTTAATAAAAGTTATATAGAACATATTAACAATAAATAACAATATATAAATGAAAACATAATTAAAAATGAACTGTGGGAGCATCCATAATAATAATAATCTTTATTCCAGTAAGATCACATACCTGTATGATATTGAAATCGTCAAGAATTACATGTAAAAGATAGTAAAAACATAGATATTATGCTTATTTAAGTGCATAACCATGTAAAATAAAATATATATAAATATACAATATACATGTACAAACAAAATAACTATACACATATACAATGTGTCCCACTTTTCATGGAGCCACCCTGGTATCTCGCTCACCTGATATCTGAATACTTTGAAACTTTGGTGGTGAATATATACCTATAAAGTAAATCTTTAGACGTAGCCATATTTGATTATACTCAGAGGCGTCCGATTCTAAGATGGAGAAAGGGAATCAATTTTCAAAAAAAAAAATAAAGCATTAGCATTTTTTTTAAGAACTTGTAAGATATTCTTAATTAGCACCTTTAGAAACCTCCTTGTACAAGATTCCATCGTTGTGGGCTCAAAGGTGTTTGAGATATGGGCCGTCAAAGAACAATTTTTTTCAACAAAATAATTTGTATCTGTAAAACGGGCTCTCAAATGAAAAATATGTGTTCTTTATTTTTTGTTCAGAATAATGTATTGTACTGGTATGAAATGATTCTACAACAAAATAATAATTTTTTTAATAAGGCAAAAATTCTAAATTTTTCTAATAATCTTCAATAAAAACCTAAGTAAGCCATGAAAACAGAAGTTATTGCAAGTGTCAATGTATTCTTGAATGTAAATAAGTTAATATGTCAAAAATGTATGTATGTACAAACCAGAATTAGGGTAAACATTATTTAAGTAGGTATTTGTCATGTTTAATTTGAAATTCATTGTCAAAAACAAACGTAGCCTCGTCAGAAAAAATGACGTGTTTTACGAAATTATTATCATTATTGCATAGCTCTTGCATTTGCTCGCAGAATTGATTTCGCCGATTAAAGTCGTCTTCAGATAGCTCATGAACAAGGCATACCTTATAAGGATGATACTTTGCTTTTTTCATAATTTTGTGAACTGTGGACGCTGCCATATTGAAATCAGAAGTCAAACAAGACAAATTAAAAACTAAAGAGCACACAAATACATAAAAGTTAAACAACGTTGCTAACACACTAATACACTTAAACAATAAGATAAAGCTAGAGTAAATGACAAACAAAATTTACGCACATACAAATTCAGTTACGGCGATCAGTGTTGAGAGTTCTGAACATTTTTTTTTTATTTCATTTTTATATTTTGTTAAGGAATCATTGAATAAATCAACATAATTACATACATTATTAAATTTGCGACACATAGAATATATAGGCGATTTATTAAGTAGATTAGATTGTGGTTTAGGCAACTAAAACATACTTTCCGTCTTCCATTTATACGAGGTATATAGAAATTCAATTGATATTAACAAATCAGGGCAGTTAATAAGATTCTGCACCAATTTATAAATAAATATACAAGCGTAATATGCTCTACGATTTTCAATCGACATAAATGAAAATCTATTCAGCAATAAATTATTGTCTATTCCTTGTGGTGCAAAGACTCCATCTTCTTTAAATGCTAAGTATTTCATGAAAATTATTTGTGGTGTTTCTAATTTATATATATATTTATTATAAAATGGACCCCAGATTAAAGAGCCATACTCCAAGCGTGACCGAACATATGAATTATATAGCGTTACTAGCGTTTCCTGGTTACTAAAGTTTTTGCAATTTCTAAATATGAACCCTAACATTCTAACTGCCGATGATGTAATTGAGTCAATGTGATGAGAGAAGCTTAATGTGGTGTCGAATTCTATTCCAAGGTCTTTTGCTGATTGACATCTTACCAGAGCAATATTATTTAAAAAGTAATCAAATTGTATATATGTATTTTTTTTTTTTAGTAAATGTCATATATTTGCACTTGTTAATATTTAATGAAAGTTTATTATGAATGCACCAATTTTGTAATTTAACTAAGTCTTGCTGTAAGTATGTGACAATCTTCAATTGTATGTATTAATCTAAAAATTTTGACATCTGCAAAAAGTAGTTTTTCACTACTAATACAGCTAAATATATCATTGATGTACATAGAGAATAGGAGTGGGGCTAAGTTACTGCCTTGTGGGGCACCACTGGTGGTAATGTAATAATTATGGGATTTATGTCCCCTATACTCTACATATTGTACCCTGTCATTTAAATAAGATGAGAAAAAAACAATTAAAGATGCATTAAAGCCAAATTGATACAATTTTTTAAGCAATAAATTATGGTCCAATTTGTCAAAAGCCTTCGAAAAATCTGTATAGATAGTGTCCACCTGAAGTTTATTATCCAAAGCATTACTAGTGAACTGAGTAAATGACATTAAAGTAACGGTTGATCGATTAGTTATGAATCCATGTTGTTCATCTGAAATTAAACCTTTTACTTGTGAAAACAAACAGTTGTAAATACACATTTCAAAAGCCTTTGCCAAATTTGACAGCAGTGTTATTGACCTATAGTTAGATATGTCATTTGGAGAACCCGATTTAAATATTGGACAGATTTTTGAGATTTTCCATCGTTCTGGAAAACAATAATTGCTTCTTAGAGATAGATTAAATATTAATGGTTTAGATAACATATAAGCACAGTCCTTAACTATAAAACTAAGTACACCATCACTATCACAAGTTAACTTGAGTTTTTTTAGAGAAGAGGCAACTTCTGATTCATTAAACAAATTTACAGAGATAACGGAATTACTCTGCCCAGTATTATAGACTGCATTTGTGACATTATTGTTAGGTTCGTAAATTCCTCCAAAAAAGTCAGCAAAAGCATTCACTATACTTGAGGGATTATTATATTCTTCATTTTCTAAGTATAAAATTCCTGGAATTCTAGAATATTTTTTCTTATTTTGAACATAAGACCAAAACTCAGCTGGATTAGTTTTTATAGAATTTTCAATGCGACTGGTGTAGATAGTGAGTGATTCTTTTATTTTCCTTTTTATAGAGGACCTTAACATTTTAAATTCCTCTTTGAGTTGATCATTATTACTAAATTTTAACTTCTTAAAGATACAATGCTTTCGCCTAATATCAGTGACTATGTCAGTCGTAAACCATGGAGGATACTTTCGGGTGGTCATCATTAAGCTCATCATCTACTGATTTTGACGGTCGACCAGATTTAGGAAGATCACGAACATGTCCAAAGTTACGGTATTTAGACTCAATATTGCTTACCATGCTTTGGCTAATGGGATGTCGATCAGGATGAGTTTCATTGAACAATTCAACTACTTCTTTTTGGCCTCCACATCCAATCATGCAAAGAATTTCAATTCGTTCTCGTTCAGTTTATTTAACCATTTTTTTAAAATAAAATGACAAAGTTATTACTCAATAAACACTTCAAACGCACTGCTTTTGCCAAACAAAAGATAAGAACTAAAGAAATAACTCAAAGAACAAAAAAAACTATTTAATAAAGTACGATTTCAAGTTTTTATCTGACAGCAATAAACATTCTCGGTCGCTAAGGCTACTGTCAGGCAACCATGATTTTTGATGATGCGTATGTAGAATGATACGCTCTTTCAAATGGCATGGTCAAAATTGGGGGTTGCTATTTAAAAAAATTGTCGATGACGTCATATCTCGAACAACGATGTCACAAATGTGGGACGTATGTCAAAAAGTGCCTTTTTTAAAAACAAAATCGACGTGCCAAGGGATTTTTTCGAAAACTTCTCAATTTCAAAAATAATGAATTTATTCGTTACTTTTCGAAACCACTGTATATATATATAGTTTTATCCAACATACTTTGTGACATCATTTCATAAAAATTTCCCTTCTCTTTGACATTCTCTGGCGTTGTCCGCCGAAATCGGAAGTCACAAGAACTTTCATCGTAGACTTGCTTATACTGACCCCTACATTCTTTTAAAGAAGTTATAGGAGGATGCCAAAAAATCATGTGTAAGTTTTAACGTTTTTTGTACTTCCGCAATATATTACACAGAGGGCAGCACGCAGAACCTGTTACTGTATATTTATTATACCGCACAATATATGATGTGGTTTTTGTGACATTCTGCAATATACGTAACTTACGCTTTCTATCGCGCTTGTGACATCCACATCCTTTTCATAGTGCACTGTGATTTGACAACGCTGTAGACACTATATATTTAAAATAGTAAGAACATATTTAATGAACGCCAACGTTATGTTTCTTTTTAATTATTTTCAGTATTAATTTACTCAAAATACCAACTGTATAGTTTAATATTTTTTTGTTCAATTGTACATTAAGGTTATAGTACAAGTAATTTGTGATATATTTCCTTAATATACCATATTCTGAAAACACTTTTCCATCTACAGGGTGTTATAAGTTTTAATAAAAAAAGCAAATTTATTAATATTGCTGAAACCGCTCGCAATATTTTAATGAAATTTTGCAGGCTGTGGCAGTTAACGGCAATACATGTTTTGCAATAAAAATATTGTTTTCAGTTTCACCAGTCGCATACGCACGGCGTATGCCGGCAGGGACGTCTCTGAATATTTAAAAAAAATTAATTTGATTTATTGCATGGCAAGGAAGTCCTGTTTCAATGATTTGAAAAATATCAGAAATAATGCACTTAGTTTTTTTGTACCAATTTTATTACAAAAAATTATTACTACTCGCAGTAAACATCATTTCTGCTATTTTTAAAATTATTGAAACCGGATTATAAATTGATTATAATTGTGTTCCTGAAAAATGGTGTTGTAAGAAAAAAGTCGAGAGACGTTTTCACTTCTAAATTAAACAATGAATTAAAAACTAATTTTTATTTTAATAAAACTCAGTGTGGGATCATTTTTTTCTTTAAAAATATCCAGCAGCGGCGTCCGGTAAGAGTTCTGGTATGTCATATCTCAATAACCAGACATGGAACCCAAACCAAACATTAGGATATATGTACTGTGGCCATATAGACAATTTTTTTAGAAGAACCTTTTTACAATTTGCAAAAAAAAGTAAAACAATTTGCTGCCTCATCTAGGAATTTCCAATTGGCGTATTGGCGTCTTTATGAAATATATTTTTTCACATATTTGATGTAACTTTGTCTAGTTAATTAAAATTTTATTAAAAACTTATTAGTTTGTTAGTTTTTAGTAAAATTTAAAAATAAATATTTCACTAAAATTAAAGAGCCGATTTCAAAATTCCTAGGTGAGGCAGCATTTTTTTTTTAACTTTTACAAACTGCAAAAAGGTTCCCCTTCTAAAAAAGTTGTCTATATGGCCACAGTACATACTATGTCTACTATTATTTGTGTACAAATCCGTAAAAACTTTATTCTTGAAGATAATCAAAAATTTTTTTTATTTTAAATAACATCGAAACCGCTTCCTTTAACCCTACCACGACATTTAAGATGACGATACAAAACCTGTTATGATTTTTTGTATACCCCCGAAATTTAATAAAAACGTTTAGCGATTTTTTTTATTTAAAATCTGATAAGGTGGTGATAATCAGGACCCCTCAAATCCCCTATGTGTGAAATTTGAACAAAAACTATACAGAGTGTTTTCTTCTACATGTTCTTAAAGTTTTATTTATGTAAAAATTCATAAAAACTTTATTTTTCAAAATAACGTAACAACTATTTTTATGTTTTAAATAGCATCGAAAACCATCTGTTCTGATCCTACTATGGCGACCCAAGGTCTACTATAATTTCTTATACCACCGTACATAAAAACATTTGAGTATGAACTATATATTCAATATACTCTGGAGTTCGCAAAGATAGGATTTTTAATTTATTATTTCGTGTATTGTTGATATTTTTTTATAGAAGGAGCATCTGTCTTTCATTTTTAATAATGCATATTTTTAATTTCCTTATATACACAGTAATAGGCAGTGAAGTCCTCTGATACTTAGACTCAGGGGTGCTTCTTAGTTTTGATGTTCATTTTACGGACGGTAAAAAGAAAACAGTTCCTGTTCCTGGCGTGGTGACTGGAGATCATCGGGATACAAACTTGATTCCAGTCGTTAAATTATAATATTCCTGGTGTGTCAGGGTTAATTTCTTGGGATGTCGTTTTTCTCTCATTGGAAAATTCTAAGTAGTTTCGTAATTGAAGCCCTTTTCTTGACAATGTAATATATTATTATTATTATTAGAATTATGCATATGCCAATATAGATGAAATAGTGAGGTTGCTGATATGGATCTTGGTCAAATAATTCCAGGGGTTGGATTTTATATTTGGATTTACTCTCCGATAAACTACTCAGTTCATTTAGCCGTATATTTTCCAAATTGATTTTAATTTTACTATTATTGAGAGTTGTAAATTATATAACGCTTATAACGAATTTGGTGTATGGAATATCCTTGAATTTGAGATGTGGTACAGTCGATAGGATTTAGTTGCTGCTGCTAATGAGTTCATACAGTTGTCTCTAAGGTTGGTGTTGTCCTTCTTTTGGTTGAAGATATCTTGTTGGTCTTAAGTAGGTTGAGGTAGGAATAAGTAGACTTTGATTCAAGGGTACAGGTAAAACTTGAAAGTGTTCATAGGTTTGTATTTGAAATATGGGAATTTGGAAGTTGGTATTAATCCTTCAAAACATTGTCTAGCTTTTGGCAAGCATTGTCTGGCAGGTGGCATGAGATAACATGCCTGTTATTTGCTAAATTCTAGATTATTTAGTTATTAAATGTCTAAAATTATTTGTATTTATAGAAACCACTTTCAAGAATACGGCGTCATTAACCATATATTATATCAATTATACTGTTTACTACTGCTCTGTACTTTTTTCTCAAGTTTTATTAATTATTGTAAATAATTTTGAAATCAACTGTTAAAGTAATAAAATGTGTACAAATTAACTAAGACATACCAGATATGAGCAAGAACAGGTTGCGGAACACCTGACTGTAGAAAAACATCTTTTATTTCTTGACCAGATACAAAGCCATCTTTGTCGATATCACTTTTAATAAATAATGTATCAGACTTTGCTTTTTCCTCAGTAGTTACAACCCAGGAAATACTGGGCTGTATGGATTGTGTGGTTTTGATCGGTGTTACTGATACAACAGGCTGAATATTCAATGAAGGGGGAGCTTCTTTAATACCATCTACATTTTGATTAATCAAAGTCAAGCTTTGTGGTGGTGATCCTTTCCTTTTTACAGGATCCATCAGTTCAGGTGGAAGTGTATTAGGTATTGCATATTTTTCTAGTGCTTTATAAACTAAATGCATGGCCTGAAAAAAGATGCATATAAGTTATTGTATTATTATAAAGGTTTTATAAAAATTATTGTAATTGTCTGACTAGTCTGTTATTTTGCAATGATCATACATTTTGAGATACATACATGAAAAAATAACAAATTTAAAGCATATTAACATCGAAATAAATTATTTTAAAAACAAAAATTATAATAATAGCCTCAAATTTTTCCATTTGTAATTGAACAAACGATACTAGTAAGGAAAAGACAATAAGTACAAGAGGAAAGACCGAGGATCAAATGATTCAGCAAACTAATACATAATCTCTGGTATTAATTCTAAGCAAATGTGTTCAACATTTATTTCTAAGTTATATAAAGCTACCATTAGATGCATAACTTAAAACAATTTATTGTACCCATTTCAGATTAACAATATAAACGGCAGTGGATGACACACATGTAAAATTTATTTTATTTATTGTGGGAATCCACTTAGTTAAATATTATTTTGTCATATCTGTACTGCTGGATGAATATCACCCTGTATAGAATATTATATACGCATTAGCTAGAGGAGGTAGACGAAGGAAAAATAAACACGGGAACGCGGGGTGAGAGTCAACGGGTAGTTACTAGTTAGTGGGGTTTTAAGACTTCGACAGATAGGTTGGAAGACAGTGAATGGTGATAAGTAGTGCATCTGTTCTAATTTTACAGGTCAGTAACATGTTTTTGTATATTGTTTTTAAAGATTTAATGTCATTGTGTTCCTTTTATTATTTTATTGTCAGTGCAATATCTTATTACAGTTTCATTATATTTTATTATAATTTGGAGGTAAAACAGTACTTGTTGATTTATTGTTGGAATTATATGTATAACTTTAGTTTGAGTCGAAGTTATGCTGTTGTAAATGGTATTGTAAGTTATTTTATTCATCTACAACTACTACTTTATTACTTGAATTAGCGGTTTGTTGTCAGATGTTTGTAAGAGCCTTGGTGATTCTATTAATATTTTCTCCCGTGACTGAACAAACATCCGTTAAAAACATATGTTAAACTTAATAGTTTTTTAAATTGATAACAACTGTTTAATGAACTCAGGGGTGTAATCTGTTACAGAGAATTAGTTCCTATATTTAGAAAAATTTAAGCAAGAATTTACAGCAAATTGTTCCTTTTTCGTTAGTGATTACCTAGGTTTATATCCTGTCTGTCAAAATATCCTCGCTCTCAAATCATCAAGAAATGTTAGTCGTTATGGAGGAATATTGAAAGAATTCAAAAAATAAAAGTTTTAAAAATTTCATTTGAGCAATTATAATCATGTTTTCTTTAATTTCATTACGTTTACAGCTTCAAATGTTTATAAGAATAAATTACTATTTTTTATTCATATAAGTCAGATTGGGTTACAATGCTTTCTTCTATTTCTGACATCACTTGTCACTTTAACTTACATGTTCTTTTTCTCATATAATATTTATTACTGTCAATACAAAATAAATTTCAATTTTATACCAGCAACTTTGGTTTCAGATGAATTATATTCCTCTAACATTTTTACACAAAATAATTAAATGGTAGTGAACTTAAAGATAAAAAAATGTGTTGCATAGTTACAACCACAAACCTAGAAAAAATATAGACTGTGCCAGTGTCATATTGCCAGCGACCGCAAATTCATGGCTGCCCTAGAAGGTACAGAATCGCTAAAACTTGGTTTTTATGCCAATTTACGTTGGTTGTATTGTAGCATGAAGTTCATTTGTTTACTGTGATTGGTCCAGAGAAATGGAGTAGGGAGAACGCGCTTCGACGACTGCGCATCGGTTTCTCGTCCGACGCTAAGCGGGCAGCCATTGTCTAAGCCAACTGTCAAAGAGTTTTGTTTACTCTGGGATTTGTTGTGTATAAATATATTTTTTCGATTTGTGAATATTTGAATTTAATTATTCTGATCTCTTTGTGTTTCAATATTGACTGTTAGTGTAAATTTAAACATTTTACCATTGCTAAATGTGCTGTGAGAGACTGTTTCAATAGTAGAAAATTTTTACGTGAAGGTATCAGTTTTCATACGTAAGTTGTTAATTGAGGCTAATATAACTTGAAACTATGGTTAATACTTTTTCTTTACAGGTTTCCTAAAGGTGATTTGCAGAAAGAGTGGCTACAAGCATTGGGTAAATCTAATGAAAGATTTGTCTGATCGAAAAATAAAATTGTTTGTTCAGAGCATTTTAAAAAGGAAGACTTTTTAAAACTTTCTGGTAAAAGATTATTGAAGCCTAATGCGATACCTTCACTGAAATTAGGAAAAGCTCAAATTGACTCATTTGACACCTCGTCATCTAATATATTATCAGAACCTTCAACAAGTACTATAGAACCTTCAACAAGTACTATAGATCATCAATGATACAAGAATCAACATCATCGACGGATGAAAATATAATTAAAACACAAAAAAGACGAAAACGTAAAATGGTAACAAGGTAAATAAATTTCAAATATATTAATAAGGTATTTAAGCAAGAAGACCATAATTATAGTTTGTTGCATGATGATGTTTTGGCTAAACATCAGCTAGGTTCAACAGACACAAAACTGTTAATAAACATGAACCGTTTAACACAATCTATCTCTCTTGCTTTCTTTGTACCCTATGAAACTTGAGATAACCATATTTGAAGGGGTTTGAATTGTCAAAAAACACGTTAAGTATTTTCTTGTTATCAATTTTGAATTAATAATTCATAATTTTTAGTGCTGCATCCAAAAATATTTCAACAAGTTCAGGTACAGATAGCAGTTCGAAAAGGAGACAAATTAAATTTATTAAATCGATGCATAATTACAGGTAACAAAATATAAGTATAAAATCATAAGTATGTTTAATACAGTTATGTAAACTAAAACATTCAATAATTTCAGTACCTCTCCAACCATATTGAAGAAATATACTGAAGAACTAAGAAAAAGGCAAGTAGCTTACCGAAGAAAAGTTTACAAAACAGGTAGTTAAGTTGAAAAAAGAGGTTCTACATATGAATCTTGTTATGGACTATATAAAAAGAAATCAGATTTTATCTGAGAATGCAGCTGATCATCTAGAAAAAACATACAACACTGTTCCACAATTATTAATGAGCAGGAAATTTTAAGGAAAAAACTTAACTGGTGAGTTGTAATTAATGTCAAAGTTTTTATTTTTATTACAATCTTTATTGACATGGGCTAGCTGGGCCTCTTTTCAATTCGGAACCAGCAGATCAACTATCGTTAAAAAGCTAAAAATTACCAGTTATGGCCACACTGCTGTTGTTGTTTTTCTTTTTGTTTAGGTGCTGATGCATATAGGCTTTTCCAGGGCTGCGGTATTGTAATATCTTTTGTGTGTTACTGTGGATTTAAGTACCTATATTTTGTAAATAGTTTAATTTATCATTACAACAGAATTACAGATATTTGTTTGAATTATGATCGGAGTTTTCTCTGCCGTGCTCTTTTCCCCCGTGAATTCAACGCTGAGTACGGCACTCTGGTTCTCATTTATATTCCACTCAGTCATTCATAGTTAAGTCAGGTTTTTGTTAATAATCTTCATTGTCGACAGAAAATAAATAAAGTAGGTGTATTTATTCTTTTTATAATCTTCCCCTTTTCCCTAATTTTGTACATTGCTAGCCTATCCAAGGTAAGTTAATAAATAAAAGAAATAAAAATAAACAAGACGTACGTAAATTTTAATGTAGCTCTAGTAATCTTTATTATTTTGCTTTGCAAAATAGAACAATTACAGTTGTCATAGAATGAAGTGAGCCTAACCACTCATCCTACCTCCTGTGCTTTGCTTTGAGATGATGTCCACCATTTGTCAAAATTGTGTTATAAAAAAACTAATTGACAAGACAGAGATTTACGTCATTTTTCATAACTTAAAATTAGTCATGAGGTAATTTGTTTAATATTTTTTATTAACATACCGCTTTCAGGCGTAACTGAAAAGTGGTAACTACTAAAATTTGTTTTGTAATATTTACAAAAGTAGTTAAGTTAACACTATTAAAAGTAACACAGAGCGATAAAATTTTGTTTACAAATTGTTAAAAAATTATTTTAACTTTCAAGCTAAAGGAGGTTTTTCTTATAATTGATATTAATATTACAATCCGTAAAAAAAGTTATTTCCAAAATAATCCAATTTTTAAAATATAAGTTTTTTTTTTACTTTAACATCAATTGCAGAATAGTTACAAAAATAGTTTTATTTTTTAACAATTTTTTATACGATTTGGTGCGTTGAACAATGTCGAGATAATTGTAAACAGCCCCGGTAAGTATAAAATATTGATCACTCCGTGTAGAAAATTTGACAGTTGGCTTAGACAATGTCAGCGCGCTTCATTAGGAAGTTTGCGCATGTTGACAATCGTTCTCCCTACTCCATTTCTCTGGATTGGTCACATTAATGTCACATTCTTTAATGACATTTAAAATGACAGCAAGTTAGTTAATTTCATATTGCAATGCAGCCATCATATTTGCACAACCGCCAACATAAAGCAAATAAAATATCCATTTTCTGGACCTTAGGTCCCTAGAAAACGCGGCACCTGTCACGTGACCTATATCATGAACCGACGCAGTCTATATTTTTTCTAGGTTTGTGGTTACAACAGACCAGCACAACATGAAACGTCACAAGGATTAACAACAATTAATTTGCAATAAATTTTTATCTTAGGGTGATCTTTCATCTGCTTGAAAACAAAGTCAAGTTATTACTGGATTTTAAGGAGGAAATAAGCATTTATCATCTCATAACACTTTATTCAATTCCAGACAAAAAATTTTAAATAATCAAAGGAATAATTTTTTAATACTAAAGCAGGTTCTACAAGGCAAGATAAAGTTCGGTATTGGCGAAAATGACGAAGTGGCTGACATCTGTTAGTAGATTTCAGAACTGCTATGTAGGTGAACAACAAATTGGTATTCCATTATTTGCATATAGATGTGAAATTTGTTTTTAATATTTTTCTATAATATTTTCAGTATAAATAGTAACAGAAGAGTTTGCAAATAGTATAATTTTATGTTGAATGAAGAAAAGTGCTAGATCTACATAAAACAATATGTACGTAATTAATTACGTAAAATATGTAGTGCTATTGTACTAAAACTGATCTCTTCATAATTTTAATTTTCTTACAAATAAAAAATTGTCTAGAGTTGGAAATCATTTTAAGAATTTAGAAATCAATATCAACTATGTGTTCAGTAAAGGATGGACCATACTTTAAGGCTAGCTTCCTTGGAAAAAAATAATATAATTTAAATCAATTTACTTTAATGTAATTTTGCTTCCTTAAGAAGGTAGAGGCCTGAGAAAGTACATTTTTATGATAATTCTTTTATTTGCTGGAAAATTGTATTCAAATTTCGGAAAATTAAGTTTTTTTATGAGATAAACACAAATACCTGATTTCGTAATTAGTCGTAATTGATTGTCGGAATTTTCTATTGCTGTAATACAAACTCTTGGTACTTCAAAATTATTTTCTACTTCTTAGTTCGGTTTACTATTAAAGTAAAGTACATTTTTATTTCAGCAGAGAGTAAAAAACATACATATGTCTTGAGTCTGTGAAACAAGTCGACAAGCACACCACCTAACTTTCTCAGTTCTATACACATACACTCTTTCATATCATGACACACACTCCTCTAATAAAATATAAAACAACTACACATTAAACAAGCACTTATTTTTGATAAAATTCGAACATCGAATATGGTTCTATATCACACAAAAAGGCATGCAAGGACCTCTAAAATTTTCTTTTATGAGGTTTCTCTTTTTTAACACTATCTGGTAAGTGATTATACAGGGTGTCCGGAAAGTCCGTCAGGAAACTCTGTGGGGTGATTCTACGGGTTAAAATAATAGCAGTTTGTAAGGATTTTTTTTTCGAATTCCCAATTGTTTGCAAGTTACAGTTTGTCAAAGTTCAATTTTTAAAATTTTTCTTTCTAAATAACTTAGTTAATTCAAATTCGATTAATCTCTCCTTTGGTACACGCACTAAGTATATCAAGCTCTATTGGAACATTGAGAAAAGAGTTTCATTATACGCCGCTAGGGGGCACTTTACCTAGAACTCAAAATTTGTATTGTTCATAACTTTTTTTTCTTGCTAGATATCACAAACATTTAAACATTTCTGGAAAGAGAAACAATTTTATAAAAAATTATGTACTCTTTATTTAAGTCGATAAATGTAACCGTTTAGCAGAAAATCGCTATTAGTTTTATTAAAAATGAAATTTTTTATAATTCTTTCTTTAATTAATCAAGATGCTTTGCTTCAAATAAATGTCACTAGTAATTTTATTGTTTGACATTATCACGAAAATTGTTTAAAGCAGGTATAAGTCTGATTTTTCATCATAAAAATCTGAGAAATGGCCCAGCAATACTCAAATATTGAATACCGTGACATGGTATTTTGTTACGGACAAGCAAATGGTAATGCAGAACAAGCGCGCCGGAATTACATAGACGCATTTCCTGATAGAAGAGTACCACATGCCCAAACATTCGTCAACATTTATAGACGTCTGGGGGAGCAAGGTTCTTTTAAAAATTATAATTATGACACAGGAAGACCAAGAACCACGAGAACTGCAGAAAAGGAAGAAAGAGTGCTGGATGCAGTAGAGATAAATTCAGCTATAAGCACAAGAAAAATTGCTGCTCAGGAGGGTATACCTCGTTCTTCAGTTTGGGAGGTTCTGCATGAGCAACTTCTTCATCCATTCCACGTGCAAAAGGTACAAGCTCTTTATGATAAAGATCCAATGCGTCGTCTACGGCTCTGTAATAGCATTGTAGAAAGATATGATGAGGATAATGCAGTTATTAATAAGATTTTATTTACCGACGAAGCTGGTTTTACAAGAGATGGTGTTACAAATTATCATAATACTCATCGCTGGTCCGATGAGAATCCCCATGCATACCAGGAAGCAAGACATCAACGGAGATATTCTCTTAATGTATGGGCCGGAATCATAGGAGATCAACTACTGGCTCCTCACTTCTTTAATGGAACATTAAATGGTGACAGTTACTTGGAATTTCTTCGAACCGATCTTCCAAATTTGCTTGACGTGTTCCTTTAAGAACAAGAGCGAATATGTGGCTATTACAAGATGGCGCACCTCCGCATTTTAGTTTGCCTGTTCGTGCGTATTTAAATGAGGTATATCATAATCGTTGGATCGGTAGAGGTGGACCGGTATCTTGGGCACCTCGATCACCCGACCTCAATCCTAGTTCGATCGATAGTTTATGAAACACCTGTAAATGACGTCAACGATCTTCGTCAAAGGATTATCGGTGGATGTGAAGTGATTCGAAACAATATCGGTGTTTTTCATCGTGTCAGACAATCATTTTTAAAACGTGTCAGAAAATGTATCGAAGTGAATGGAGGTCATTACGAACATTTATTATGATAAAATAGGACTGAAAATCTGTCAAAAATTTGATTTTTAATAAAACTTTAATAGCGATTTTCTAAACGGTTACATTTATCGACTTGAATAAAGAGTACATAATTTTTTATAAAATTGTTTCTCTTTCCAGAAATGTTTAAATGTTTGTGATATCTAGCAAGAAAAAAGTTATGAACAATACAAATTTTGAGTTCTAGGTAAAGTGCCCCCTAGCGGCGTATAATGAAACTCTTCTCTCAATGTTCCAATAGAGCTTGATGTACTTAGTGGGTGTACCAAAGGAGAGATTAATCGAATTTGAATTAATTAAGTTATTTAGAAAGAAAAATTTAAAAAATTGAACTTTGACAAACTGTAACTTGCAAACAATTGAGAATTCGAAAAAAAATCCTTACAAACTGCTATTATTTTAACCCGTAGAATCACGCCAAGGAGTTTCCTGATGGACTTTCCGGACACCCTGTATATCCTTATACATTGGTAGAAAGTCCCCCGCTCAACAACTGCTTTATTATGTTTTGCATAAGAATAATCATGTCTAAACCTGGTACCATATCTATGATTTTTTTCACATCTTGCAAATTCATTTTCATTATTCAGTAAAAATTTCATACACTCATAAACATATATGGCCGTTAAGGTTAGCAGAGAATTTATTTTAAATTTTCCTCAACATGAGTCTGTAACCTTCATGTCGAACATTAATCTTATGACTCGTTTTTGGCATATAAAGATCATGCATGTTAGAGTCTGAAGAGTTTCCCCATATAACTACTCCAAATCTAATTAACGAATAAAAGTTTGCATAATACAAAGTTTTCAGTGTCGATATCTACTTTATTCTTTATAACTCTTATTGCATAAGTCACAGTGGACAACTTACTGTGCAAATAATAATCAATATGATTAGCCCATGTCATTGTATCGTTTATATTCCCAAAACTTCACACTCGTAGAGAAATTTATTTTTTGATTATCCAATGTAATGTTCAATGGGGTTTCTAGTGAGTTATTAACTTTAAATAAGATACAATCCGTTTTATTATCATTCAAAACTAGCCTGTTCTCAGAAAACCACTGTTTCATTGAATTCATCAATTCATTACCCATTTTAAGTACGAGTATATCCATATAATTTGATCCCTTTATTAACAAATTTGTATCATTGGCATAATTAACCGTAAATTATTTACTCCTATTGAAGATGATATTTTTAAAGTCATTTACAAAAATTACAAACAAAAGAGGTCCCAGTATACTTCCCTGCGGCACTCTATTTCTACCAGTCATATACATTACCCCTAATACCATACCTATACAATTTTTGCAGAATTAAATTATGATCTATGCAATCAAACGCCTTGGAAAGGTCAAGAAAAATGCCACAAGCCAGATCCTCTTCATCCAGGCTTTTGAGTATTTCATTAGCAAAACTGTATAAAGCTGTATCTACAGACTTTTTCTTCATATAACCATGTTGATTTTCTGGGAACAAACTATATCTCTCAAAAAAATAAATTAATCTACAGGCCATCACAGATTCAAAAATCTTTGAAAAACATGTCATTAAACTGAGAGGTCTATAATTTGCCAACACATCTATGTCACCTTTCTTAAAAATTGGTTTAACAATAGCCCACTTTAATTCTTTAGGAAAAATCCCTGATTTAAAAGACAAATTTATTAGATAACTTAAAGGTTCAGCTATATGATACACACAGTGCTTCAACACCGACACTGGAATTTCATCTATACCCGTACTTTTTTTATTTTTCATATTTTTTATAGTTGATACTATTTCTTCGTGTGTAACTGCTTGTACAAACATCAACTTTACATTAGACTGAATCAGATTATGGTACAAATTTGTATTATTTAGAGGTTGTTGAGTCATAAGTGTTTTCAAAATGTTTATGAAAAAATTATTAAAACCATTTACTATTTCTTGTATATTACCTGTACTCGGTTTAATTGTGTCTTTTTCAGTTTTAGTTAAATTTTTAATGATCTGCCACATGGCCTTTGACTTGTTATCAGCCTTATTAATTTTTTTTTGTATAATAGTTTTTCTTCGTATTGTTTACCAAATTGTTATATTGATTTTTAATTGTTTTATATACAATATTATACCTACTATCTCGAGTCGCAATAGTCTGATATAACACCAGTTGTTTTTTCAACTCCAGTAACTCCGGTACTCTCGCTAGGAAATTCTTTTTTTGTATTAGTTTTACGTACCTTTATTACTGGAAAGTGAATGTTAAAATAGTACAGGAAAATAGACAAGAATTGTGCAAAAGCACCATCAACATTAGATCTGTCAAAAACATCCGACTATGTCTCTTTACTAATAACATCACAAAACTTCATGATATTGTAACTATTATAATCTCTAATTTGTAAAAATTGTTCAGGTAATATAGTCTTAGAAGTTTCGAAACTTACTATTTGACACGTATGGTCAGATATGCCATTATGAAAAACTTTACCTTCTAGCTTTCCACTAAAATTTGTTATAATATTGTCTAAACAGGTTCTTGTTGTACCTATGATTCTTGTTGCTTCCTTAATAGTTAAGACAGCCTTAAAGGTATTTAGACCCTGAGGGTTGAGCTACCTACCAGGCGCGTCCCCGGGTGGCGGATAGGGGAAGCCATAGGGTTGCTATAAGCAGGTCCCTGGGGCTAACCCTCTGGCTTGGGCCTTTTGCAAAAGCATCCCCGCGGACCAGCTCCCACGTGTTTGTGCCGTGCGTGGCGATCCGTGTCGTCGGAGGCACCCTGGTGGCTGAGCAGGCCGCGCCTGCAACACGCCACTTTGGTCTGGAATTCGGCTAGACGGGCGGCTGGGAACTAACCCACTCCCAGTCAATCGGCTGTGCTGTCCCGTCAGAGGGACAGTAGGGTGAGCTCTTGGGACAGGGGGCGCGTAGGTGGCTGCAGAACTGGGCGTCGGTTGGCTCCAGCGTTCAGGGATGCACAACCCTCTCACGTCGTTGTCCTGTTTCCGGGAGCTATATCTACCTGGTAGCCCTGGTGATTGCTATGCAACATCCCAAATTGAGGCTCCGTGGAGGGTGGGGAGCCAGGTAGATGAACACAAAATAATCCCGCATGGATAATTTAATAGCCAAACCTTCTGCGGCAGAGCGGCAACGCTCGCTGCTACCACTAGCGGCAGAGCGGCAACGCTCGCCGCAATCTGCGGCAGAGCAACAATGCACACCACAGCCGGGACCGTCGTCCCAAACTGGCCCTCAACCGGGGGCCAGTAATAAGCCCAATAGGGGCAAAAGAATTTGTGGCGCTGAGGCCAAGAGGAGGAAGAAAGCGCGACAAGAGGAGGCTCGAGCAGCGACTGCAGCTCCCTCCTCCAAACGCACATCTACGCCTCTGGCGCAGCCCACAATGTCCCAAGGGTTTGCCACTGTCCGCACGGGACAAACGCCACCCAGGAAAAAGTGGGCCGGCTGAGCACCCGCAAGGTGTGCCATCTTCTCAGGCGCAACCACAGTCCAAGAAGGGAGGGCACCCACATGGAGCGCCACCTTCCAAAAAGAGGATCAGGTCGGGGACTTCATCGGATACTACTCCGATGAAATATAAGAGGGCTAAACAGGCCCCCTCCGCCATTACCTACAGAGAAGCGGCCCTAGGACATCTTAGGGTTGCCATCATTGACAAGGACAATCCTTATGGGAAAATTCCCATGAACAAGGAGAGCCTTGTCGAAAAAGCAGTGAGGGAGGAGTTGGAAAGGAGTCTTACACCAACTCCTGACGCCACTGTCAAAGTGCCTGCGTTTCACTCGTGGACATACTCTGGTGAGATCATCAGGGTTGTCTGCGAAGATGATTTCACGCGGTCATGGCTAGCGAACGTAGTGGGAAGGCTGCGACCCTGGGAGGGCAGTGCCCTTACCGTGGTGCGCTCTGACCAGCTGCCAAGGCTGACGAAAGCCACACTCTGGATCCCCGTGGAAGCCGAAAGCGACCTCGAGGAGAAGGAGGTGGTAATTCGTCGCCTGGCACGTCAGAACCCCACGGTGAGTGTAAACAGGTGGTGCCTGTTCCACCACGAGGTCAAGGCCGCCCCGCGTGGCTATCTACTCGTCTTCGGTATAGGAGACGAGGATTTAAGAACCCTTGAGACAAGGGCGATGAAGGTGTTCTACATCTTCCAATCCCTTGTTCTCAAGGTAAAAACGAAATCTGGGCCGGTATCAACTGTCCCTGGACCACCGGAGCAGGAGCAGATGGAGATAGAGGCTGGAGAGGTGGAATTGCATGCGAATGCAGCTGCCTCCTCAACTCCTCCATCCCTGGCTCAGGAAGCAGAGGAAACCCTCCTCTCCTCCTTGGAGGTTTGAGAGGATAAGGAACAGCCACCATAATTCTTCAAGATGGTTGGTGATTTTTTTACTGTTTAAGAAAGGTATTTTAAGCTAATATGTATCAAATCTCCTACAATTCCTACCATATGCATGCTCTCTGATACCAAACATCTAGGTATGCTAATGAACACCCACAGGCAAAACTTTATTCAATAATTATCTAAAAAATGTATTCTATTTACTAACCTGATATACTCTATAATTATATGGAGTGGGAACTCGAAATTCAACCACAATAGATGAGATCTGATCTATTTCTGCATTTTTTGGATTGCTTCATCAGGTGGCCTCCTTTAACTTGAGTCAAATATCTAACTATAAAAATTATTATACCAATAAATTAAAATTATTTGAAATTAAATGTCAAAATGAAATTAAATAATGTCGACAGTGTCAAACTGATTAACTGTCAAGTATCATAACAACCTACTAAAATAAATAAAAATGTACCTTTTACGTATAGTTTTTTCATATATTTTCAGGTATTAACAATATTGTGTGAAACTAACTACTCAGTGGACAAAAGCCCCAACCTGCGTTGAATTACACCCACAATATCTACCCATATATTCCTTATTATTAGCTTTTGTAAAATTTAAAATTATTTGAAATTAAATGTCAAAATTAAATTAAATAATGTCGACAGCGTCAAACTGATTAACTGTCAAGTATCATAACGACCTACTAAAATAAATAAAAACGTACCTTTTATGTATAGTTTTACAAAAGCTAATAATAATAAGGAATATGTGAGTAGATATTGTGGGTGTTATTCAACGCAGGTTGGGGCTTTTGTCCACTGAGTAGTTAGTTTCACACAATATTGTTAATACCTGAAAATATATGAAAATACTATACATAAAAGGTACATTTTTATTTATTTTAGTAGGTCGTTATGATACTTGACAGTTAATCAGTTTGACGCTGTCGACATTATTTAATTTCATTTTGACATTTAATTTCAAATCATTTTAATTTATTGGTATAATAATTTTTATAGTTAGATATTTGGCTCAAGTTAAAGGAGGCCACCTGATGAAGCAATCCAAAAAATGCAGAAATAGATCAGATCTCATATATTGTGGTTGAATTTCGAGTTCCCACTCCGTATTTACATAGGAAAATCACATACAGAACAGACATTCACAATTTAAATGTTCGTAGAAAACATATCTTAAATGTGCCCCGTCATCGCAAAAAAATTTTTAAACGATCTTATAGTTATAACATAGCCTCATGCATTAATGGTCAAAATATTACTGATTTTTCCTTGTCCTATGTATTATTTAAGCAACAGCTACATGCAAAACTTCTATCTGCACAATGATCCCATATCGTTTTTTTTTAATATATTAAAATTGTATTACTATTATCATATCTCTTTCCTTATTCTTCCTTTCTTTTCTTCGCTTTATGTCTATTAAACTAATTATTTTCCTTCTCGCTTTCTTGTATTGTACTTGGTATCAAATTAGCATTTTTTTTCTTTATTTTTTTCTGTATATTGTTACATAATATTTAGTTATTGTTAATGTCATATGTAATTATTATTAAGAGATGTCTGTATTGTGTAAGTAAAGGTTAAGCAGCTCCTGATTTGCCAAAATCAGTAAGTTGAAAAAAAACCTTTTATTTTTCATTTGTTATCACGTGTAAGTTTGTATTGTATTGAGGTATATATGTAATGGGAAATAATAAAATATTTATTATTATTATTATATAATTATAGAGTATATCAGGTTAGTAAATAGAATACATTTTTTAGATAATTATTGAATAGAGTTTTGTCTGTGGGTGTTCATTAGCATACCTAGATGTTTGGTATCAGAGAGCATGCATATGACTTCATTGGTAGGAATTGTAGCAGATTTGATACATATTAGCTTAAAATACCTTTCTTAAACAGTAAAAAATTTTTACAAAAGCTAATAATAAGGAATATATGGGTAGATATTGTGGGTGTAATTCAACGCAGGTTGGGGCTTTTGTCCACTGAGTAGTTAGTTTCACACAATATTGTTAATACCTGAAAATATATGAAAAAATGGTTGGTGATATTAAGGTAAGTGTTGTACAGTGTAACCTGCAACACAGTCGCGCGGCCACGGCTGCGTTATGCCGCCGTCTTGATGTAGAGCAGGATACACTGGCACTAATACAGGAACCCTGGATAGTCAAATCCAGGGTTTCGGGTCTAACCAAACTAACTGGGCGTATTTTCAGCACACCCAATACAGACAGGCCGAGGACGGCGATATACACCCTTCGCAACATCAAAACCCAACCACTACAACACCTTTCAACATCTGCTCTGACTGCTGTGAAAGTAGACTGTGTAGTCAAGGGTAAACAGACTGTGGTTGTCATGGCATCAGTTTACCTCCCCGAGAATTCGGCCACCCCACCACCAACAAGGGAAATGGAGGAACTGGTGGCACACTGCCGCGCCCAGATATGGGAACTTATCATGGGCTGTGACACTAATTCACACCATGTAGCCTGGGGCAGTGAAGACAACAACGCAAGAGGTAAGTCTTTATATGATTATATTAATGCAAGCAACCTTTATATAAACAATAAAGGCTGCGTACCGACATTTGTTAACTCTAGAAGTCAGACATTAATAGACGTCACTTTAACTAAGGCGTGTATATCTAAGGCAATCCGGAACTGGCATGTTGCAGATACTGCTTCTATGTCAGATCATCGGATAAATTTTGAGATTAATCTAACTAAGACTCCTTTAAAACTGTTCCGGGACCCTCGAGGAACTGACAAAGATAGATACCTATGTCACCTTCGGGAGAACCTGGTAGCGGTCAAGATCAGGAACCTAAAAATAATGGAGAGATTGAGGTATTTGTGGATACTGTACAATCTGCCATAAGGAAAGCCTTTATAACATCCTGCCCCCTCAGATCAGCCCAGCAGTCTGGTGCAACCGCTAGTTGGTGGAACCGAGAACTGAGCAAACTGAGGAAGAAGACCAGGACATCATTTAATAGGGCAAAAATGACTAGACAAGACTCAGACTGGGTACTGTACAGAGCCCACTTCAGACTTTTCAAAAAACTAGTCAGGAAAAGACAAAGGGATGCTTGGAGAGCCTACTGCGAGGAGATTGAAGACTACTCGCAGACTGCTAGGCTATGTAAAGTCCTTGCAAAAGAAAAAGACCATGATTTGGGTTTACTAACTAGAGAGGATGGTGAAAAAACCAATAATCTAAATGAGAGTCTAGAACTGCTGATGTAGACCCACTTCCCAGGATCCACACCGATGAAACGGGAAGAATGGTCAGACGAAACTGAGAATCAACCTTCGGTTATGGAATGGCAAATTGCCAACCAGACTGTTACTAAAGATAAAATAAGATGAGCAGTGCAAACCTTTTCACCTTTCAAATCACCAGGCATTGACGGCATTTATCCAGCCCTTTTACAACGGGGCTTGGATGCTTTAATGCCGCACCTGGAACGGATGTTTAGGCTGTGCTTTGCACACCTCTACATTCCGAAGATTTGGAGGGAAGTAAGGGTTGTGTTTATTCCCAAAACAGGTAGGTTGGACTACACCACCCCAAAGGCGTATCGGCCTATCAGCCTGTCCTCGTTTCTGTTGAAAACGATGGAGAAGCTGTGTGAACGATACATAAGGGACAGTGTACTGATGGGTAGACAGTCACACTCTAATCAACATGGTTACACTCCAGGGCAATCCACCGACACTGCCCTTCACCAAGTTGTGGGCAGGATCGAAAAATCACTGGACAACAAAGAGTCCACCCTGGGAGTATTCATAGATATAGAGGGAGCATTTGATAAAACAACCTTCCCCAAAATTAACTCAGCCCTTGTGGAAAGAAGAGTATCTCCTACCATCTGTGGTTGGATATCAAATATGCTCACTAAAAGAGCCATACAAATCAGCGTGGCGGATGCCTCCGTAAGAGGCATTGTTGCAAGGGGCTGCCCGCAGGGAGGTGTTTTATCACCACTGCTATGGAACTTGGTTCTGGACAGTCTCCTGCATCACCTCAACTCGGAAATTGGCATCGATACCATCGCTTATGCCGATGATCTTACCATGCTGATTAGTGGAAGGTTTGAAGGGATTCTTTGCCAAAGAATGCAAACAGCCCTAAGAGCCGTTGAAGAGTGGTGTGAGGACCATGCTCTGTCTGTCAACCCCAGGAAGACGGAAATGGTTCTCTTCACGAGGAAGAGGAAAATGGGGCCATAAAGGCACTCTCCTAAACACTACGTTAAGCTTCGAATCGGATGTGAAATACCGAGGAGTCACACTTGATTCGAAGCTAACATGGAATCTTCACTTAGAGAGAAGACTAAATAAGGCGTACATATCCTATGAGCAGTGCCGCAGAACCGGTGGTAAAACCTGGGGAATGAAACCAAGGGTGGTCATGTGGATATACACTGCCATTGTGAGACCAATGTTAGCCTATGGAGCTGTCGTCTGGTGGCCGAAAGTTCAACAGACGACAGCTAAACAAAAGCTCAGCCAGGTACAAAGGATTGCCTGCCTAAGCATAACTGGAGCTATGCGTACAACACCTACCATAGCAATGGAGGTGATGCTATGTCTACCACCTCTGGATATTTATCTAAGAGAAGTGGCTGTGACAACTATGCTTCGCCTCAAAAATACTGGTATTATACCTGATGCAGGATGTGGAGAAGCTAGAAGTCGCCTGTGGAGTGGGGTCGTCAGAAAGATGCCCCTTTTGCAAGCAGACACTGACAGCATTTTTCCCAAGTTTGTGTTTGACAGACCCTACACGGTACTTATCAGGATCGAAGAGACCGCCAGTGAAGATGTTATCAACATCTACACAGACGGGTCAAAAAAGAAGGAAGGTGCAGGATGTGGGATTTATTCCAGATCCTTGCATATTCGTTATCAGTGGGCAATGGATAGGCATGCTACCGTAGTACAAACGGAATTAGCAGGTATAACCATAGCCGCCAAAGAAATTGCTCGTAGAGATACAACGGGCAAAATCATTAGAATCTACACAGATAGTAGATAATCACTACTGATCTTACGTAATCATAAGATAACAACTAGATCAGCATGGGAATGCCATCAGGCACTAGTAGTGGCCTCAGCTAACAAAAGCGTATCTGTATGCTGGGTAAAGGGACACGACCGGTGCAATGGCAATAAAGTAGCTGACAAACTGGCTAGGAGTGCATCGGGTCTGAATATTTTTGGACCCGGTCCCTTCAGTATGCTTCCGTTGTCAGCATTTGTTGAAATTATCAAAGGAGAGACCCACAAAGAGTTTATTAAACGTTGGGATAAAACAAATGGCTGCAGTTTGGCTAAGGAGTCGCTAGAGTACCCCTGCAAGGATACAGCCAAAAAGTACCTGGCTATGTCTAGGACAAACCTCCGTCTAGTGACAGGTATTCAAACTGGACACTGCTGGTTAAGAAAGCACCTCTATAACATGAGGAAGTGTGATACACCTCTTTGTAGGGGTTGCGAACAGGAAGACGAGACAGTACTCCATGCACTCTGTGAGTGCACTGCCATCTCGTCAATAAGAGAATTCGTGTTGGGAGAGCGATGGCCTCTATGGCCTACATTAGAGAGATCCCCTGAGCAATGATAGTTTTTCTTGGCCAGGTCTGAGTACAGTATACCTCTTGTTCATCAGCTTTTCTGACCGCCAATTTAAAGGCAGCAATCTCATTTGAAAAAATCTTCAGTTTTGTACACTGATTAACTATAATAAATTGATCCTTTAGATAAATGTCTACATCTTCCTGTGTTGTATTAAGTTCTAATCTTGATACAAATATAAAACTGAGGGGATCAACTGCCCTCAGTTTACTTGCATTTTCTTTATCACCTATAACAGTTTTTTTGCTTCAATTTTCTATTTTTAAGATAAATAAAACCAGAATCTTTAGGATCACTATTGTTTGCACAATTATTATTTTGAATCTCATCCAAATGTTGACTAATTATTTGTTTATTAGCAACCAAGTGCTTATTTTTTAAAGGGCTATTTTCCAAGTTTATTATCTCACTCATAATTTGTCTTTTGTTTATTTTCCATTTCGAGTGAGCTGCCTTCAATTAAATTATGACATTTTTTTGTTTTCATCTTGCTGTGTTTTTTGTTTGTCACAGACTTTATTCTCATCATATGAGTTTTTTTCTTCTTGGTTTTTTTGAATTGGTGTATCTTTTACAATTATACTTTCATTCATTTATTCAACCTGCATTTTATTGCATTTAGATCCTTTGAAAGCACATTCCATCTTTTTTCTACCTCCTCCAATATAAAATTTGTGATTTGATCGTTCATTGTGTTTGTACTCTTCTCACGTCTTCTATATCTATCATTCTCCTTTTGAACATCTTTTACTGTTTGCTTCAATTGTATTACTTCCTCACTTAGTTTTTTATTAATTTGTTTCAACTCTTGATTTTCTATTAATAGTTCCACATTTGAAATAGACAATACTTCTTTGTCTTTGTTTTCTTCTCCTGTTACATTTATTTCTTCAATTTTCTGTTCCATCAAATTGACCTCACAACAAGTCACTCGATTAGCACAACTTTTATGATATATTCTGTCACACTTTGGACATTTAATAACTTTTCTTGATGCTTTTCTCTTGCAATAATTGCACAGCTCTTTCATACATATGTCACTTTCAGCCATCTTGAAAGTATTAAAGCGTGTTTTTTTAGTTTTTTTAAACTATTATTTTTTTAGAAATAGAGAAGTATGAAGTGGCATCTTAAAAAGAGTCGTATCTTTTCAAAATACCAGTAAGGTACACACAGACCGAAGTGATAGAAAAAAGTTAGTTATTGTAGTAGAATAGCTATGCCGATCCTGCTCCACAATTCAAGATGGCGACTGGAGCAGGATCGGCATAGCTTTCAGCCGTCTACGTCACAATGTTTGGGAGGGGTTACAAGTGTGTAGATAGATGACGCTAAGCTACTTTAATAATAATAATCGTATTATGCTCATGCTGAGCGAAAGCGTTTAACACTTGAAGTATATTGTTTAATCGATTTTCTTCTGATACAATGAGTGGTCAAAAGCGGGTTGTGTTTAACTTAGACAATAATAAAACCATTATACTTATGGATCCTGATGGTTTGTTTGAAAAGCAAGAAAATCAGATTGGATGCAGATGGCTAGAGATAGAGCTCGCTTTCAAAGAAGAATCAATGATGTCTCATTTATTATAAGTAGTGTTTTAGATAATAATCATCGATCACGTATTTACTATGAAAGATTTTGTTGCATGTCTATTACTATAAAATAAAGTTTTATTTTCATCACTCTGTATATTATTTTGTGGATACCTAACCTGTTTAGTGTAAGGGCTGTTATAAAAGTATGTAACACTCAGTTATTTCAATTATTATCAAATAAGAATCGTGCTGAGCGGAAGTGTTATTAATTGCAATATGCCTGTTCCAGTAAAGTACAAGTGCATCAAATGTGGTGGAGATTGCGACCTGCCAAATAGAAAATGTTTCACATGTGAAACTAAGGATTATTTTGAGGGTGCTGATGGATCAAAACATGTTCCTAGTTCTTACTTTGATAAAAGTGATTCCAAGTAACTGTTGCTGGTTGTGTCCAGTTCAACTTATTAGCCTTTCTACTATAAAAAGTAGGAGAGTAAATTATAATTCCAAATGTGAGATGGAGGGGTACTAGAGAAATATGGGTGGGGTGGGTGAATAAGGTATATATATATGCATATATGAGACTTATTTGAACAGTCAGTCTACTATATTCATTTATATTCAACATGGATCTGCAAAAGTTGAACAAGGCAACTTCATATAAAGAAATTATTAAAATGTGAAAGATTTAGAAATAAATCAAAAGTTTAAAATAGTGAAGCTGAGGTTTAGTAAAACAAAATATGGTGACAGTGTTGTGGCTGAAACTGAAAATTTTTCCTGCTATTTACCAAGAAGATTTTACATGCATTTTGAGAAGGAAGGTATTGAAAACTTTAACGATTCTTTAAGAAGTCGACCTGTATATCTGGTTAGTAAAGGAAAAATTGGTTTAACAACGGACATTACATTTGTCCAAGACGATGCATGAAGAATTCATAAAAGGATTATTAATAGGTATTTGTCTACGGGTCTTATATTCCAGACAAATGTATTATTATACCTAGTTATAAAATAAAAATAATTTAGAAATAAATCAAAAGTTTAAAATAGTGAAGCTGAGGTTTAGTAAAACCAAATATGGTGACAGTGTTGTGGCTGAAACTGAAAATTTGTCCTGCTATTTACCAAGAAGATTTTACATGCATTTTGAGAAGAAAAGTATTGAAAACTTTAGCGATTCTTTAAGAAGTCGACCTGTATATCTGGTTAGTAAAGGAAAAATTGGTTTAACAATGGACATTACATTTATCCAAGACGATGCATGAAGAATTCATAAAAGGATTATTAATATGTATTTGTCTACAGGTCTTATATTCCAGACCAATGTGTTATTATACCTAGTTATAAAATAAAAATATTTGTATCGAATTAGCAATTTTATTATTCTACCTGTACATATACTATAAATAAATCCTTGTATACTATATGTTCTGCTCCAGTGTATTACAAGCATGAAAAATTCATAAAACGAATATTAATATTTTATTTTGAAGTAAACCTTTGTCTACAAGTCTTATATTTCAGGTGAATGTTTTATTGTACCTAGTAAGAAAATAAAAATATATATTGAATTAGCAAATTTATTATTTTACCCCGTACATATACTATAAAAACATAATACAGTGAATGTTTTGTCATAGTTTTTCTCCTGAAACTTGATCGAACCTTGTATATAAGCAGAATCTAACATTTTACACATATATGGTTATTATTATTTTATATAAAATAAATGTAACACATTACTGGAAATGAGTCGTAACGTTTCTATCGGACCATTTTTGTTGTAACCATGACCATAGACTTACAAGACAATTGAGTTTAGCATTGGTTACTTAAAAAATCTATAAAACAGTGCAACAATAACCACCCTAACATTTCGACATCTCATTTAGTTTAAAAATTTTTACTAGGTAACATATATTTTAAAATTTTTAATATTTGAATTATAAACTATAATCCATTGCATTAATAATATTTTATATGATGTTGAAAAGCTGCTATGTAGCACATATTTGACTTTAATGTTCATAAGAAAATATTTTTATAATTAAATTTGTTATTTTACTTGTAATCAAAAACTAAATCATTTCAAAATATGCTTTATTATTTATTAGATATTCAGGTTTGACTTGGTAAAGAAAACAAATGAATAGATAATAATGCTATATATTTTTAAAAACTATACTACAATACATAATTAAAAACAAAATATAATATAAATATATACAAAAACAAAATATATACAAAAACAAAATATATACAAAAGAAGATTAAAATGAGCACTAATTAAATGAAATTAATAATTAATTATTAATTTCATTAAACTTTGCTGCGATGGCCTCATATTTTTTTTTTAGTCTCGTTAGCAGAACGCTCCCTCTTATCGATGGAGCGTTCTTGCTCATCGAGCAACCGAATTTGTTCCCTGAGGGTCTCTCTGTGGACCCTCAACGATTTTCGCTCCCCCTTTAGCCGCGATATGAGGTCATCGCTGTTTTTAATCTTCTTTTTTATAGAAGTCATCTTTCCATCCATCCGCTGGCGGAATTCTGCCCTCCGCTGCTTTTCTTCGTTGATTGCTCCTGTCCAATAATCTTCGGAATCCGAGGAGGAGGAGCAGGTCGAGGGCGTAGGCGACAGCGAGCGAATGGAAGATGAGGGCCGTCTAATGTTTTTCCGGGCCAAACCCAAATTTTTGCCTCTGCAACAAAAAAAATAACAGATAATAATTCATACATTTTTTACAATTTTTTTTAATATTTACCTAGAAGGAAGTGCAGGAATTTCACTCGGCGGATTTTGGAAAACGTCCGCGTCATCCTCTTGTTCGAAGCACTTCCTTTTGGCAGCGGCCACCTTCGACGAACAACTTGGGCTTGGCCTGGTTGAAGCTTCCAATGAGGTAATTGCCTTCACGGCCAAATTGAGTTCCTCTGATATTCTGTAAAAACGAGAAAATAGTTTAATAAAACGTAGAAAAACATTAGAAAAAAACTTACGCCTCATTGATGGCTTCATCCAAATGAGGATTCTGCATTTCCTGCTGATAGATCTCTTCAGATAAAAATTGAGACATTTTTAAAATGGTATAAAAATTAAGCGAAGCGAAGTTAAGACTGTTCCTACTAATAGGTTTGTATTAGAATGAATATACTCAACGCAGTATGCTTATATATCAAATTGTTGCAACTTACACAGTAATATGAACATCCGGTGAATTCCGTTGAACTGTACAGGTCACTAACTTTCTCGTGTCAGATAAAATTCAGTTTCATACTTATTCTTTGAGAATTGTAATCCGACACCATTTCCTGCTGAGTTAACAAAAATGTAATTTGACACCACGTTTTGAAATTTGACACCGCGTTTTGTAATTTGACACCACGTTTTGAAATTTGACACCGCGTTTTGAAATTCGATACCGCGTTTTGTAATTTGACACCTTATTTTGAAATTTGACACCGCGTTTTGAAATTTGATACCGCGTTTTGTAATTTGACGCCTTTGTTTTGAAAATTGACACCTTTGTTATGAAATTTGACACCGCGTTTTGTAATTTGATACCGCGCTTTGAAATTTGACACCTTATTTTGAAATTTGACGCCGCGTTTTGAAATTTGACACCGCGTTTTGTAATTTGACGCCTTTGTTTTGAAAATTGACACCTTTGTTATGAAATTTGACACCGCGATTTGTAATTTGATACCGCGCTTTGAAATTTGACACCTTATTTTGAAATTTGACGCCGCGTTTTGAAATTTGACACCGCGTTTTGAAATTTGATACCGCGTTTTGTAATTTGACACCTTATTTTGAAATTTGACACCGCGTTTTGTAATTTGATACCGCGCTTTGAAATTTGACACCTTATTTTGAAATTTGACGCAGCGTTTTGAAATTAGACACCGCGTTTTGAAATTTGATACCGCGTTTTGTAATTTGACGCCTTTGTTTTGAAAATTGACACCTTTGTTATGAAATTTGACACCGCGTTTTGTAATTTGATACCGCGCTTTGAAATTTGACACCTTATTTTGAAATTTGACGCCGCGTTTTGAAATTTGATACCGCGTTTTGTAATTTGACGCCTTTGTTTTGAAAATTGACACTTTTGTTATGAAATTTGACACCGCGATTTGTAATTTGATACCGCGCTTTGAAATTTGACACATTATTTTGAAATTTGACGCCGCGTTTTGAAATTTGACACCGTGTTATGTAATTTGATATCTATTTAAACAACACCAACATCATACATATAAAATTATGAATTTTAGTTCCTCTTTTTTTTTTGTCGCTTATTTTTTTTTATTGCATTTTTGAAAAATACTTTTGTTCTACAATTGAAAAAGTAACATTGCAACCCCTCATCCTTATGTAAAATTTGGCGCTACCCCCACCCCCGATTTTCATACTAGTTGTGAAACCAAAATTATACCATCGTTCGATAGCTTTTTCTTTCCTCTTCATAATAAAAAAATCAACTTTCTATCTCTTATAGTAATCAAGTTATAACGAAAAAACTGTTTAAGGGTATTTTGTTTTTTTCCCCTAGCCCTTAAACGTGACGCTTGACGATGAAGTTTGTATAAACTTTTTTTCTTTACTCAACCTCTAATATGACTTGCTAGAATTTAAAAAAAATTCTACGATTGGTTTCATTTTCAGATTTCAGAAATTTCTTTGAAAATGTCCAAATTTTGGATGTGTATAGGATCTCTGTTATAGGTTTATTTTTGGGATAATCTGATACAGGGTCAATTAGGGAATGTCAAATCATGTAAGATTTTTCCATATTAAACAAAAAAATACGTGACCTTGACATACTACCTATTACGATTTTCAGAAAATAGCATTGGCCAAATTCATCTAATCTATTTCACTTCATACTATATGCTATATACTTTCGTTTTATGATTTTAAAAAAATTAAAAAAAATTTCAAAGCCCAACATTTTTTCAAAAATCATGTTTTTTTTCGAGACAGGTTTTTTCTGATGACAAATTCTGAAAGAGCACCCTCGAAAACATAAAGATACACAGTTTCATATTTTCACCTTTTCTATGCAAATAACTTTGAAATTTTAAATTTTTTTAGATTCGTACTTTAAGTTAGGCAAACAAATTTTTTCATATTTTCTATGTATTTAAGATGACTTAAAATCTTATTAAGTTATGTAAAGTGTTCCACCAAGACGTATTCAATAATGCTTAATGTTTCACAGATTCGTTATTCCTCCCACCACAATCATTATAAGCGCTGACTTGATCATTTAGAAAGTATATAAAGCAGTATCCTAGAGTTTGTAACCATATTACAGATATTAGTATCTGAGCTAAATAAAACATTATTTTTAAAGATCCTTCGAAAAAGATGACTTCCGACTGCGTGGTAGACATTCAGTGTTTTAAAATTAGTAACAAGAAGGACGACATCAGATGGGCCGTGAAGGAATTGGGGTTTATAATGGTAAAATCTCCTACCATTATATATTTAAACCCCTTTCCCCTTTCATCAGCTGTCATGGGAGCTACAAAAGAGGCGTATTGGGTAGTCAACTACCATCATGGTATTCCATGGAATGATGGCAACGAATCCCTCGAAGATCTTCCAAAAATTCTTAAGGCAGCAACCCAGACAGCTGGAATAATATATGTGAAGGGGAATCAGAAGGCTGAATTCCTAAGGAAATATGTAGACAAACCGGTGGTTGAGCTTCTGGAACGTCCAAAATTGAAGCCCATGGTTCCGGAATGTTGGCACCACAAAATGCAGCATTGCGCATGTGCGTTAGCAAATGTTTACAGTTTATATAATTTTTATTTAGAATTTGCAAAATAAAGAAATAAATTATATATTTTTTATTTTATTGTTTTCCCTGTAATATAGTTGCTGCAGTATATTTTTTAAGAACATATCATAAATTATATATTTATTAAGCGGTTGAGGTGTTACGTTTAACAATAGCAAATGCAAAAATGTAGATATATGCTTCAAAATGAGCTAACGTTTCAATTTATCTGCGCAAGCTCCTTGCGCATATAAAATGAGTTGTGTTCTTTAAGAAATCACACAGTTTATATTTACACTTCTCATACTAATCTGGTATACTTGCTGCTGCTGCTGTTGTTGTTATTTTCCTTGATTCAGTGCTACCGTACAGTGACATAAAGTAGACATGAATCCTGAAACCGTAACCTCTATTAGTTCTACAATTGTGAAAACTACTGAAGAAGCCGTAAAATTGGTAAAAACTAAAGAAGAGATAATAAGGCAAATAAAGTTAGTAAAAGGTAATGTGAAATTGTTGGAGACGGCGATTAAAAATAGAATTAACCGTCAAGAGGATACTGAAAATCCTTTTAAGTTAGAAGGAAACTTAGCATTATTGAAATATTATTTAGCTAAATTGCAACACTTACGATATACTTCTAGTAAAGTTGGAGCAGGCTTAGAGAACAATACTGCTGAAAAGAAGCGTAGTCGAAATTTAGTTTGGCATTCGATTGATTCTTGCTTCGACGGACGAGTGTGTACAGGATTAATTGCAAATTTAAGTATCAAAGATCCATTATGCTTCTTAAATAAGGCATTTAATAATTTTCAAAGAAAAATTAGATTATATCGTCAACAATCAATGCTTAAAGTTAATGTTGTATTAGTATGTAATTTTATTAAACCTCAAAGTGGTGATATTGATATGAAAACGTTTTCTACAAAAATCATATAATCGATATAAATACTAATTTAAAAACTTGGTACAGGGATAACGTAATCCATACTTTAACAAATAAATTAGAAGAATTTAGTGAAAAAGATTCGGGATGGGCTCTTACAGAGGTTTTGCACTTAAAAGTCAATATTAACAAATTTTCACCTTTAAAAGGAGGAACATCAACTTATGTTAGTTTACCAGGTTTTATATCACGAAAAAAAGCTGTAATAAATGTAGAAAATAACGATTCATTTTGTTTTCTGTGGGCTGTAATCTCCGCTCTATATCCAGCTAAAAATAAACATCCTGAAAGAATAACAAGTTATCCTCATTTTAAAGATGTTCTAAAATATGATTCCATCGAGTTTCCAATAAAACTTAATGATATAAAGAAGTTTGAAAAACTGAATAACTTGTCTATTAATTTGTATTGTATAGAAAATAAAAACGTTCTGCCGCTTTCTTTAAGCGATTATAGAAATAGTAACAGAGAACCCATTAATTTATTAGTGCTATCGACTGAAAATAATAATAATTTTACAGGATTCTCAAACGATAAGACATTTTTCCACTTCGCATGGATAAAGAGAATGTCAGCACTACTTTCAAAACAACTATCTTCTCATGGACATAAAACTTTCATATGCTATAGGTGCTTAAATCATTTTAGTTCTGATGATTTACTTAAAGGACATTTAGTTTACTGCAATAACATGAATAAGTGTGCCCTCAAATTACCAAAGGAGTCGGATAAAATTTTACATTTCAAGCATTTCAGTTACAAAGAAAGAGTACCTTTTGTGATATATGCCGATCTTGAAAGTATTCTTGAACCGTGTGAAACCTTAGGAGTGGAACAGTACAATTCAGTTAATTATCAAAAGCATACACCATTCAGTGTAGCATATTATTTGAAATGTTCATATGATAATAATTTATCAAGACTCAAGCTATATCGAGGTGATGACTGTATAAAATGGTTTATTTCAGAACTACAAGATATTGCATTGAATATTGATAGTATCCTTAAAAATTCGAAAGAAATGGAAACTTTATCATTCGAACAAGAAATAAATTATGCTACCGCAACACACTGTCACATATGTACCAAACCATTTACATCGAGTGATATCAAAGTTCGTGATCATTGTCACCTCAGCTCTAAATACAGAGGTGCAGCTCATCAAGATTGTAATCTAAATTATCAAAACTCATTTAATATACCTGTTGTTTTCATAATTTAAGCGGTTATGATGCAAATTTTATAATGAAACAATTGGCTACCGGTTTTGCAGGTCCAGTTCGATTGCTACCAGTTAATAAAGAAAAATATATTTCATTTACTAAAACGGTTGAAGGTACTGCTGTACACTTACGATTCATCGACTCATTCCGCTTTATGTCTAGTAGTCTTGATAAATTATCTTCTTATTTAGAAAATGAAAAGAAAACCATTGTTAAGGCTTATTGTAACACTGATCAAGAATTTAATTTATTAACAAGAAAGGGTATTTTTCCTTACGATTATATTGATTCGTGGGAAAAACTCACTGAGACATGTTTACCACCAAAAGCGAATTTCTATAGTCAATTGCATGATGAATGTATTAAAGATGAAGATTATCAGCATGCCCTTAATGTTTGGAAAACATTTAACATAAAACGTTAGGTGATTATTCTGATTTATACTTGAAAAGTGATGTTCTCCTTCTTGCTGATATATTCGAAAATTTTCGACGAACTTGTTTACTAACATATGAATTGGATCCATTACATTTTATACTGCTCCAGGTATAGCGTTCGATGCTATGCTTAAAACGACTGGAGTACACTTAGAACTTTTAACGGATATCGAAAAACTTATGTTTATTGAGAGAGGTATTCGTGGTGGAGTGTCTCAGTGTTCCAATAGATATGCAAAAGCAAATAATAAATATATGGGAGATCTCTATGATTCAAGTCAAGAATCCGTATATCTAATGTATTTTGATATAAACAATTTATATGGGGCTGCAATGTCTGAATATTTACCATATGGAGAATTTGAATTTCTGAAAGAGAATGAAATTGAAAATTTAGACATAATAAATATTCCAGATAATGCAGAAGTTGGCTATATTTTCGATTGTGACTTAGAATATCCCAATTATCTACATCAAATTCATAGTGATCTATCTTTAGCTCCACAACACATGACACCACCAGTACCTTCAAGATCAAAATTAAAGAAATTATTACTAACATTGTATCCAAAAAGTAATTATGTTGTTCATTATAGAAATTTAAAGCTGTATTTGAAGCATGGATTACGTTTAAAGAAAATTAACAGGGTTCTCAGATTCAAACAAGCTGCGTGGTTGAAAAAGTATATTGATTTAAACACCACGTTGCGTCAGCAAGCCAAAAATGATTTTGATAAGAATTTTTATAAATTAATGATAAATGCTGTGTACGGTAAATTAATGGAAAACGTACGGAAATATAGAGATGTCCGTATGACCACTAAATGGGACGGCCGTTATGGGGCTCAAAATTATATTGCAAAACCTAATTTCCACAGTTGTAGCATTTTTGATGATGATATGATTATTGTAGAAATGAATAAATTAGAAATTTTGTTTAATAAACCTATATACGCAGGATTCTGTGTTCTAGATATATCTAAAACCTTTCTGTATGAATTTCACTATGATTATATCTTGCAAAAATTTAAAAATAAAGCAAAACTCCTGTACACAGATACCGATAGCCTAATTTATCAATTGAATGTGCCTGATATTTATGAGTATATTAAAGAAGACAGTCAGAGGTTTGATACATCTGATTATGATCCTCATAATCCATATGGAATAGAACAGAAAAACAAGAAAGTGCCAGGTTTGATGAAAGATGAGAATAATGGAAAAATCATGCTAGAATTTGTAGGTCTTCGAGCAAAAATGTATGCTTATAAAGTTCATAATAACAAGATAGTTAAAAAGTCAAAGGGTTCTACATCTGCAAGTGTTAAGAAAATTACATTTGAAGATTACAAAAGAACTCTGTTCGATCATGAAATTATTTACAAGCCACAGCATCTAATTAGATCTAAAAAGCATTGTGTTTATACAATTCGACAACATAAGATGATTCTTAACCCTTACGATGATAAAAGAATTTTAAATTCTAAGAGCACAGATACGAAGCCCTGGGGTTTTGAAAGAATTTCAGATGACAACGATAACATTCCAAACAAAAGAATTTGTATTCGATAAAATTATGTGTGGCAATGTCTACTGTAAACTGGATAGTGTGCTCGTGAGTCAGCAAATTACTGGTATATAAGTTGTAAGCTAACAGATCAAAATCAGTTTGTTTTCATCTCTCCAACATGACTATGAACAATCTGTGTAGTGAGATGCATATTGCTTTGCATTATGCAACCGTTAAAGTTTACAATAAATTTATCGAACGTTGCATTATCGAGTGCTGTTACAGTGAAGAAAGATACAAGTTATTAAAGAGTATCTTGGAAAGTTGTAATTCCAGAGGAAGCCTTTAAGTGGTTATCGGAATATGATATACAACCTCCTTTACAATTCATTGAATTGTTGATGGACAAGAAAATGGAACTTGATGAGTTTATTCACAGCGTGTTGGCGGTGTGTCACAAAGAAGGATATGAATACGTATCCGTTAAACGATTGAATGATATTATACAAATATTGCATCCCTCAATTAAAATATCATTCAAAATATACTTATTTCAATTGTTACTAGATGACAAATATTATCCATATCTTGACAATACCACTTTTCCACTAAGAAATATATTAAGTAATTATAAAACCATTGACAAAACGATGGATGAAGCCATGTGTAAAGCGGCATACTATGCCAGAAGCCGTACACTTCACAAATTGCGCACGCTACAAGAGTCTAAAAAGTTGCACTGGAAGTTTCAGCCATCTACAAATTTTCATCATGGTAATATTCTTAAATGGATTGAGGATAATATACAAAAAGCTGAACAAGATTTAGATGCTTGTTTAGGATGGAGCTGTGGTCCCGATTCCGCCCCATGGCCTTCTACACATTTGTATGATTATAATAGAACTCTTTGTATATTAAATGAAATTAAGGAATAAAATGATTTAAACAACTTTAAGACTTGTTTTTATTTATTAAGTAATATACAATAACAACTTACAATAATAACAAAAATAACTATCATTAATTATATGTTTTATAAAATCCTTACAGTACTAGTTAGAGGACTATATTTAACTAATCTATCATGAAGTATAAGAGCGTAACAACTTGTATTTGAAGGAATATTTTTATTAGTCTCGAATTCTAGTCGAATATCAACTGAACCAGATTTAAGACTTTCATTCTGATGAGAACAATCTATAACAATTAAAGGTGCATATTTCTTGAACTCTGCACGTGTATAAATAGGTTCATTTTCCTTTCCATAATACGATCGTTGAAACTTTGCATACATGTCAAACAAGGTTGCTATCTGATTGTTCTCAAAATTTATATTCAAATTGTCATAAGGAAACATCTCAGAATTAAGATACAGTTTCATATTAATTATATTACAATGATCAAAGTGACTGAAATTTTTTTTCAATTTATTTTTACGATCAGTATGGAAACCTACAATTACAAATCTAGGTTTCTCAAGTTGCGTCGCCGTCTTGATATTCCAGGTGTGACGTTGAGTTTCTTGTAGGAGAGGATACTCATGCAGTTCCCAACCTCTAAAGGGAACTTCCAATTCCTTGTTCCTAGCTACATAGTCAACCAATTTCAATCTTTCCACATCTGACACTGATATATGAGGCATTTTCCACAATACTTTATTTAATACAACTTTAACTGACTCATCTGCAGAATTTATTATAGCGTTGGTATCCGAATTTGAGCGAATTAACACCAACTCCTGCCTCAAATTTAAAATAATTTTCTTAAAGTCTTCGCAGAATCCGAAAATGGTGGATAAATCGATTAAAACATTAAAATTTCCATGATCGTCAACTATAAGTGACCGTTCGTTGTTATTAAAAAACCATCCACTATTTTGTAGATATTGAGTATCACTTGTGTTGAATGACACGTATCCTTTTAGAATGGAGGTTAGACCTGGATGACGGATGCGATCTATTACATATCCACCCATTTCATATCTGATTTCATCAAATAAAAGCATGACACCATTATTCACAAATGTAGCAGTTTTGGAGGGTGTATTATCAGTTTTCAGTAATTTACCTTCAATATACAATGAACTTTCACTGGGTAATGTGTAGACATCCTGCTGTTGTATTGGAATGCGAATTTCATCATTATTATTCAAAGACGTAGATGCGTACGGTTGATGAGTATGTTTCTCAGAGTTAATAATAGTGTTGTCAAAATAAGCCCTCTCGTTGACATTTAATATATCCATTTTTATTATCACTTCTTAAAAATTACCTTAAAACCAAGAGATTCGAGAAACTTTCGATTTCTTACTGTTATTGGTTTGATGGTTCGTGTAGAACTGATGGCAGGTTTTAAATATATACCTCCTATATAGCTTCGACTACTAGAACCGCCACGTTTGTTATACCTTATTACCATTGCACTTATTGATCACGCTTCCTTCAAATGTAGTCTTAATGACACCACCTCTCTTCCGAAATTGATGAGTTCACCATCTTGACTGACTATATTAACAACAATCTGATCGATAAATCGAGTGTTGATGGGTAAATAGACAACGTTACTTGGAGTCTCAACAATTTTGAAACCAGCTGGCACTGTAGGGAAAAATTCGTGAATAACGTGAGCTTGCCTGTCATTAATATAGGATCCACCCACAATATTGCATTCTATACAAATGGTATTTACACTAAAAATATCGACTGGAAAATCTGATACATGGTAACCAAATGCAGCCAATTTTCTTGGTTTAAAACCAAGCAAGTGTCCTATTGAATCTTTTAGTAAAATCTATGTCCTCACTGCACTTGATTCTACACTTCAGAGTGTTATTGTTAGCTTTAATAGAAATGAGCTTTTGATGCTCCTTAACAATTCCCTCTCTTATGCTGTCATCATTATCATGCCATCTGAAGTCATCTAAGGCTCGTTGTAGATATTTATTTATTGCATCAATATCATAGATACCCTCTGGAATTTCAATGTATTTACCCTTGGAACCATAATAAAATTTGTTGTTCTTATTTTTCTCGATATTTGGAATTGAATTATAAGCCTCAAAGCTTATTAACCCTAAGACGTAGTCTTTACTATCATCTAATATAATTGGAGGAGTATACCTAGAAGTAAGAGTTGAACTTCTTCCAGACATTAAAAAAGTATTCGACATCTTCGGTGTCGTGAAATATACTATTCAAATATAGCACTGCATTTTTAATTATACAAAAATTTCAGACATAGATGACCACAGTTGAATGTATTAAATGTTTGTAACTGTTCATGATTATACAATATTTTACACGGTCCATTTGTATTTAGGTAATGTACCAATTCTCGTGGAGGCCTTAAATTGCCATAGCTATCAAAATATACTGCTTTTTCTCCAGTTTTCTTATATGCAGTCCAGTGTGTCCCAGAGCCTCTTTCATTGTCTAGATTAATAATACCGCATTCTTTATAATGCACCCGACGTGGTAAACTATCTCTCATAAATATGCCTCGAAAATGTTGAATATTTAATTTCTTAGTCAATCTTATTAAATCCAAATTAGTAAGAGCTCGTTTCGGTAATTTTATCGGTAACGCTTGGAAGGTTTTTGCGCCCTAAAAAAAGACCAAAACCTTGCTTGTAAGGTCTCATGTATAGTCCTTTACCCATAGCTATTTCTTCCATTGCAGCATTGTGACGTTTACTTTCTTCAAGCTTTTGTTTTGCAGCTTTGGCATCATTAACAGCCTTTGCAATTCCTGCTGCTCCACCACCTAAAGCACCAAGCGCACTTAAGCCTGCAAATAATGGAATTAGTGGTAGAAATCCTCCTGTCTTAGGTATTGGTATTACTCGGGCAGCTTTAATATATTTCTTCTTCTTAACTTTATTAACAGCTTTTAATGCAACTTTAATAGCATCTTTCATATTCTGCACATTTTTACCTTTTAGCGCTACTCGTGCTTGCTTTGTTACATCTTTAAATGCTAACGATCCACCAACCTTTTTAGATTTCGCTTTACGTTTACCAGTTTTACTTTTATTTCTTTTAGTTTTTCCATTAATGCATCCCATTCCTAATTTAACTTTAGCTTTCATTGCTGCTGCCACAGCCAAGGCTGCTGCCTTTTCTCCTATAGATGCGTTTGGTGATTTAAATCTCTCCACAGCCTTCTCACCCAAAATTTTATCTGCCGTATGTCGTTGCTCCAAGTTTTTCTCTCTGCTATAAGCCACGTCGTGTTCTTTACAAGCTTCGTCTAAACCATTAATACCCACATCACCTCTTGCTAATCTCTTCGCAAGTTTAGTACCAGGACCACAAAATTTATATCCTGGAATATGGAGCTCTACTGGTAAATTATTTATAGCAGAGTTCAATATACCGTTGCCAGATTTTCTTGTTATTCTAAGCATTTGGCATCACGAACTACTCACGAATGATGATAATACCAGTATCACATCTAATATATATACACACACACAATCATAGACTGAGCTTTATTTATAGTTTTGCTTCCGTCATGCGCATTATAAAACAGTCAATTGATTTACCTATTAACAACAATGATATCGCAGAAATAAAAATCTCGAAGAGACATGGAGAATTGTTACCATCTACAATCCGCTGCTTGGTTGTCGGTCCATCAAACTGTGGTAAAACTAATGTCATGATTAGTTTGATCGAGCATCCCAATGGATTAAAGTTTGAAAATATTTATATTTTTTCTAAGTCTCTCTATCAATCAAAATATCAGTATTTAGAAGAACTTCTAAAACCAATAAAAGGAATTGGATACTACGCCTTCAATAACTGCGACAACATTCTACCGCCTGAAGATGTTAAACAAAACTCAATATTTATTTTTGATGATGTAGCCTGTGATAAACAAAATGTTATGAGAGATTACTTCAGTATGGGGCGTCATAAAGACGTAGATTGCTTTTACCTTTGTCAAACTTATACACGTATTCCAAAACATCTAATACGTGATAACGCAAATATGTTGGTAGTCTTCAAACAAGATGATTTGAATCTGAAGCATATATATGAAGATCACATTAACAGCGATATGAGTTTTAATAAGTTTAAGGAAATTTGCTCACTGTGCTGGAAAGACAAATATAGTTTTATGGTGATTAATAAAGACAGTGACATTAATAATGGTAGATATAGAAAGACATTTGATCATTACATACATATATAAAGAGAAATAAGCTCTGCTAACTTTATTCATCATTATTAGTATTCATACTGAACTGCTCTTAGCACTACGCTGTTTTAACTGTTAAGTATCTGTTTTTTACTGCCAGATACCTACTTTTTACTGCCTGGGACCTGTATTTTACTGCCAGCTACCTGTTTTTACTGCCAGCTACCTGTTTTTACTGCCAGCTACCTGTTTTTACTGCCAGCTACCTGTATTTTACTGCCAGCTACCTGTTTTACTGCTTATTGAGGATCTATATCAAGTACTACAATTAGGAAGATTTGATGCTTTCAATATGAATAGAAAGGAAGTTGAAGTAAAAAAATTGTTAATACAAAGGAGGAACATAGTAAAGCAAAAGCTGAATGCTCTGAAAGAAGGAAATATAATTCAAGAACAATCGTTTCTCCCTATCACGAAGCGTTTACAAACAATTGCCGAGAAACTTGATGGAGAGCCTAATATAAAAAGTGAGAAGCTTCTAAAAGGAAGTGAAATCAAGGTTTTCGTTTAGCTCACCAAAGAAAAGCATAGCGAAATATAATAGATCGACGACTTCTGATGCACCAAGTTTCCTAGATACATCAGTTGTCGCAGAAGGAACTTCAAATGATAATGACATTGCTGATAGAGATAATGAGGAAAACAATGAGGAACTAGATGAAAGTGTAAAAGATGCAAAAGAATATATTCAAGACTTTGGTAAATCGCCCGATATGATGTACTATTTAAATCACCTTGATCCCTTACCTAGAGACTATGTTCATAAAATGATTGGTGATGTTCATAATGAGTTTGACTTTAGGTATGGTGTTAGATATGATCCCGAGCATAATGAACTAAAAATTGGTAATGCATCTCTACAATTTGATGGTAATAATTTAATTATAGGAGGGTTAAATTATATTGGGACTCCTGGACTCTACGAATTAATTTTTAAGAAACATCCAAAAGGTTTCACAGAAGGTGATAAAAAAAACTACTTAGACATTGTTAAACGAACGAATGCTCATAAAAGAAACTACTCTGAAAATGAGCAAATTCAGGGTAATGCATCTTACAAATATAAAAAAATCATCTCCGCATTGAGTATACAACCACTAACATCACGAAGACCTCGCATCATAGCACCCTCAACTCGAAAGAGATTAGGTCTTGGTATGTTAATGGAAACCTCGAATAATCCAATCGACTACGTATACTGGGATGATCCCAATGAGCTTGTTGATAGATTAAGGCTTTTAGTTGCCTCTCAAGCCGCTGGCCATACAGGTCACTCTAACGAGATCGTCTCTATTATCGAAGAATTGCGTGAATCTAAAATTATTGAGTAGTAAGCAAAACTTACAGCTAACTTAAAAAATGACAGTCGATAAATTTGGTAGACACATAAGTCAACCAAAGCATTCATCTGCGGATCATGAAGATTTTGAAGTAACGTTAACAAGCATCTCAGGAAACATAGTGAAGGAATTATATTATAATATTGTTTTAACATTTGAGTCTACAACCTTTCATGAAAACAGTAAGAACTATTTAATATCTGATATAAAAACATGTCAAGTTTTCTTCTACGAATCAGCTACGATTGAACATGCTACTGGTTACCCTACTGATATCATAACAATTATAAATGAAAAGGAATTTACTTTGGCAGAACTAGTCAACGTTATGCTACGTCGCAATGATAATATTTCATTTCGAGAAAAGATCCGGAAACAGAAAATAAAAATTTATTTGTAGAAATCGTTATACGAGTTCCTGTGGGGTTAAATATATAGAAATTTGTTTTACATACTGTAATTTTAATTGGAATCCAATATGAAATATCTCAACAACTTCAACAAATATGCAACAAATATAAAAGAAGATATTGTCAATGAATTACACAAGCCTGCCAGAATCAATTTTAAAAGACGTAGAACCGTAATAAAAGGTCTGAATGATTTAATACAAGCTGATTTAATTGACTTGATATCATATTCCAAGGAAAATAATGGATATAAGTATGTACTAATCGTTATTAATTGCTTCTCTAAATTCATATGGACAGAACCACTAGCGAGCAAATCAGCCCAGGATGTTACAATTGCAATGAATAGGATTTTACAACGTTTTAAAAAATTCCGAAACATCTACAAACCGACATGGGAAAGGAATTCTATAATGAGAATTTCAAGAAACTGATGAAAAAATATAAGATTAACCATTACAGCGTTTATAGTACAAAAAAGGCTTCGATTGTGGAACGCTCCATTAGAACTATAAAGAATATGCTTTGGCGTGCTTTCAGCTTAGGAGGAGAATATAAGTGGAATCATATTTTAGATAAAATTGTTGACAAATACAACAATACAGTCCATTCTACAACAAGGATGAAACCAATTAAAGTTACATCAAGGAATGAGAGATCATTATTAAAATCAACATATACTCATTTAAAAATTGCTAATAAAATAACAAAATTTAAAGTAGGCGACCATGTGAGAATTAGCAAATATAGAGAAGCTTTTAAGAAAGGATACACTCCAAACTGGTCTAGCGAGATTTTTATCATTAGGAAAATAAGATTAACCAACCCTACAACATATTTATTGAAAGATGAGAGTGGTAAAGAAATAACAGGAGGCTTCTATGAATTGGAATTACAAAGAGTAAAACATCCTGACGCTCACTTAGTTGAAAAGGTGTTACGAAAAAAGGAAATAAAGTTTTTGTCAAATGGTTAGGTTACGATGACAAACATAATTCTTGGATTGATAAAAATAATGTATTGTAGCATGTTATATTGTATAAGAATTATAATAAATGATATACATTCTATATTCGATTTTTATTTTAATAATTAACCCTATTAGTTACATAATAATGATAAGCAGGTCATCAACCCAGCTGACGTAGTCGACAGAAACCGACTATATACTTCCGCTCAGCACAAACGGTCCTCAACCTCTATCGCGCATGTGCCAGCCGCTGTGACGTAGACGGCTGAAAGCTATGCCGATCCTGCTCCAGTCGCCATCTTGAATTGTGGAGCAGGATCGGCATAGCTATTCTACTTATTGTTATAAAAAATGTTTTATATTTGATATATTGTAGTCACATCTTAATAAAACTATTAAACAAGGATTAATAAAAAAAAATAAACAGGATAGCGTAATGTCATTTTCTGACGATAAAGGTGGACAAACTATTTTTTTATTTCATCTGATTATGTCCCAAACAATAATGAAAAATTCTTATGTATTTATGTTTTTGGGGTCGCTGAATGTGAATTTGAAGTTCTGTTAACCCATCAGGTCTACTTAACCTGAGTCCTAAAACGGATGGTACGGCAAGTCTATTTAAATTATATATCTTGTTGGGTAACTATAACATATATTTTTTTGGATTTGGACATGTGCAATTCATTCTGTTTATCAGCCAGCATATCCACCTGCCTTGGTATCGCCACTCTGCATCTTTTAAGTCCTGATTAAATCTTTCACCTTGTTCTTCACTTATATAAGATTTTGTGGAAGTATTCAATATGGGAATTGATGAAATTAAATTTTAGATTCATCAAGTAACCCAGTTTTCTGTAGTTTTCCACCATTTGCGCTACTTCTCCCTGTAATCTCTTTTATGATTCCGCAGGAAATTCTTAATAACCCATTTGAAACTCAGCCATACCACTATTTCGTCTTCTGAATTTGGTGACAAAAATGTCGCCTCTCATTATTTTATTAACCTGAGGTTCATCAAAAAATCCTTCTCGTAGTTTTGCATTAGAAGTATTAAGAATAGCTTTTCGTAGATTAGATAGTAACAGCATTTACCTTCTTTATTAAGAGCTTTCACCCACTGTTTCATAAGTCCTGACTTAATGTGAACAAGTGGGAGCAAGATTTTGGAAGGAGGAACTAGTGCTTCTCTGATATTCTTAGTATCTCGTTGAAATGAAGCTCATCTAGACCATTTTTTTCTTACGTAGTAGTTTTTTTCTATTTCTACTATATTATTCACATAAGAGCACGGATTTTTTGTGAAATTTGACTGTTGCCCCAATAAAATAGTGAAATATTCCAAATCCTCACAAATTTGCCATCAATCTTCTTTGTAGTTAATTTTTTCAAGGACTGACTTCATGTTTGTATACTAAATAAAGTGCATCATCTTCCGAAAAATATTTCAGGAATTCCTTGTTTCTATGACGATATATGGAGGATTTGATTTTATGTGCATTTTCGGCATTATTTTTTTAACCATGGTGCAAAAAATTTGGTCCTTTACACAAACCTGATTCTCAAACAAGGCCATTTTATCTATTTTTTTTCTATTTGATTTTTTTTTGGCGAGTATTAAATGGAGCATAATTGTCATGTCATCAACAGTGGTTTGACTATCTGTCTCACTTACGATATACCTTTATTATCCTTATCGGAACTAACATCAATCTCCATGTTAATATGAGAAACGTCCCCGTAAAGAAAACTTTTTCTGTTCTAATGGTTTAGATTTGTTATACAAATACAGCAGTCTTCTCTGCAGATAGGTTTTTTCAAATTGCTGATACTTAGTTTCGTCTTACACTCTCCATCCATCATGTTACAAAATCTGCATAATTTCTGAGAAACCCAATCCACAGTCTTGTGTAATTTCGAAACGAAAGGATTGTTTATAGCAGTTCTTGATATTGCTATTTATGTTCCTCCGGTTTTTTGATACCACAAATATAACAAAATTTATTCTTATCCTTATCACAGATGTTTCGATGTTGATGCCTTTATTCGTACAACCAAGTTCACACCTATAAACTTTCTTGTAGCATTACACTTTAAAGGAGCCAAATTACACACTTCTGTAGAGCTGCGATTACTGACTAACAATAGCTACGGGTTCGCTTTCCCACCCTGACCAACAGTTGGTCAAGTGTTCGAGTCTCTGTACTGTAGACAGATTTTCCTCTGCCATGACGGCTTTATTCTCTGTCCTCCAGGGACTTACAGAGGGAATATATAGCAGAACGACGGAATTCAGTGAAGATATCAAATTATGACTGCGATATGGATACGAATAAAGTTCGGTTAAAGCACTATAATTTTTCTTTTGATTTTGCTTTATATTTTTATCATGTAGATAAGGTTTTTCTATTGTCTCGATTGATAAAATAAGTGTTTATCTATTTACTACTATTTCTTATTTATGTTGATATTGATGATATACATTAGAATGGCTGTTGGAATTATTTTTCATTTTATGGTTTATATACGATCATATATTATAACTATGTTTTTTTTCAAATCATTTTGGTATTAACGTTTATTATACTTTTAACGATTAATTAAATAATATGATTGTATAACTTTGGGGTGTTTATGATATTTACTAATGCATAATACGCTATTTAGCTTTGTTCATTTTAACATTCGTTCTATTCGTACGGGATTTGATCTGTTTAATGATATAGTACACAATGAGGATTTTTCTGTTATAGGGTTATCGGAAACTTGACTTAATAATAAAATCCATAATGACGTTTTTGGTTTAGAAAATTATTCATTTGTTAGAAATGATAGAGCTGCTCGTGGAGACGGAGTTGCTTTTTATATTAAGAAGTATATTAAATTTAATATATTAAAGATTGAATCTACCAACTATATTGAACAATTATGGATTAGTATAAAAATTGAAGGTAAAAAATTATGCTTTGGTACGGTGTACAGACCACCTGATGTTAATCTGTTGATGGCTATTGATGACTTAGAAGCTGCATTAGTTAGCGTTCTACCTGATTATGATTACGTTATTTTTGGGGGTGACTTTAATGTTGACCTTTAAACTGAGAATAATGCTACCGTACTTTTAAATAATTTTTTAGATAAATATGGATTAATACAATGTATTGATTGCCCTACTCGATTTGCTTCTACTTGTCAAACGCTTCTTGATCTTATTGTTACGTCATGTAATGACAAATATAAATAGTGAAGCCATTAATATGGATGGTATTTCTGATCACAAATTGGTTACATGTAATTTGAAGTTTTTTTCGTACCTAGATGACATCTGACCTATTGTGGTTGAATATCGAGTTCCCACTGTCAGAAGTTAGATATCTATATAGTGTTTTCCAGGTTAGTAAATTTAGATAGATTAATTTCTTTAGATAATTATTGAATAGAGCTTTGTCTGTGAAATTGTTCATTAGCATACCTAGATGTTTGGTATCAGAGAACATACATATGACTTCATTGATAGGAATTGTAGGAGATTTGATATATATTAGCTTAAAATACCTTTCTTAAACAGTAAAAAATGTTACAAAAGCTAATAATAAAGAATATATAGATATTGTGGGTGTAATTCAACGCTGGTTGGGGCTTTAGCCCACAGAGTAGTTAGTTTCACACAATATTGTTAATACCTGAAAATATATAAAAAATGGTATATCTATTGAAAATATCGAGGTGCGCCAGCTTAAAGAGATGTGCTATTTGCATAAACAAGGAAAAAGTGAAAAAAAAATGCGAAAATTACGTTCTTTCCCGGAAACAATCGCATATAACTCTGTAAGTATGCATTTTAGAGAAAAAATGTATACTTATTTTGTTTGTTATGAAATTAGAAGATAGAGTTGGTCCGATATCCGTAAATTTGAAATGTTCGCTGCAAAATGCTCGAAAATGCAAAAAAAGTAGGTAAAAAACAAGGTAATTTTAAATTATTTATTTAACAATGAAAAAATAACCCAATCACGCCATACATTTAGAGAAAAGTACTTGACTGCAATACAAAACGTGAGCCGCAAGGCCGATTAAGATCGGACTGACAGTTTTTGCATAATGCAATTGTTAAGTAACTGGAAAAAAGACCTTTTTCTTAATTTTGTGCCAGGCTAAAAGTTATGAATATTTTTTTGCGCCCCCGCTTTTACACGTGCTTGGACACTTAAACTATCATATACAATTGCCCCTTTTGGTTTTTAAAATAAAAAAAGAATTTTGTTTTTGCCAGTAAGTATAAGTCATAAACAGTCGATTTGACCCTAAACGGAACCTCAAATACCCCCCCCCCCCTCTATTCACTCCACAGTCCCTATTATAAAATAATAGCATAAACGCCTTGTAAGTGACTAACTATTTGCCAGACTACTACCCTTGAGCCCTTTTACATATTAATTCATACCCTGCCCCATCCAAACAGTACCCGTCCCCTCCATCGCTGATTTTATTGAAACTACTCTTAGCGTTACCCAGAAACAACGACGTGGACGTGGTAGGTATTTGTCTCTTTTGGGGTGCTTTATAAATAAAAATCAGCGGGGGGAGGGGTACTGTTTGGGGGGAGACAAGATATGAGTGAATTAATATGTAAAAGGGCTCAAGAGTAGTAGTCTGGCAAATAGTTAGTCACTTACAAGGCGTTTATGCTACCCTATTAATTTATCAAAGGGACTGTGGAGTGAATAAGGGGGGGAGGGGTATTTGAGGTTTCCGTTTAGGGTCAAATCGACTGTTTATGACCTATACTTACTGGCAAAAAATAAACAAAAGGGGCCGAAAACCGGCCTTAGAGGCCCTCCTCCTTTATAAGTATCATAGACCTTATAAATCATGGACCGGCCCTAGAAAGAGAGGTCCGGTGCCCTGATGTGTACAAGAGGGATGAAGCTAGTCCGGGAAAAAACAGATGTTCTATAACAGAAGAATATATAAACATAACCTGACAAAACCTTTCCTGTTAATATTGTTAATGATTTGTGTGCCTTTTGTGATTTAGTTGTGTTTAGTGTGTTCATTAGCAATAGTTTTTAAAAACTCATAAACCATGGTGGAGTCGGTCTGTCACCGTAAATGTCATACGTCTGTCATTTACGGTTTTTGTTTTTTTCGGCCAATGATCTGTGGGTTTTTGCCCGGAGTAGCTCTATCTCTGTCGCACATATCTGAGCATCAACGATTTGTATAAGCAGAAAATGGTTTTGGGCGCGTCCTTGATTTATAAGGTCTATGATAAGTATACATTTTTTCTCTAAAATGCATACTTACCGAGTTATATGCGATTGTTTCCGGGAAAAAACGCGATTTTCGCTTTTTTTTCACTTCATTGTTTATGCAAATAGCACACCTTTTCAAGCTGGCGCACTTAGATATTTTCAATAGGTATACCATTCCCGCGCGATTCCAACAGTTATTTAAGTTACGTCACGTTAGAGCCATATTTGAAAGATTTCGTCGTAATTCTCCTGGCCTACATACCTTCATTACAAATTTAAACTGACCCTAAAGCTTTCTGGCGTACTTTGAAATATTTGAATATTAGTAAAAGTAGTGATAAAATTAATTATTCTTTCTTTGGTAATGCTAATGATTTCAAAGAATACTTCCTTAATAATATTTCTCAAAGTATGGGTGATCAACATTTTCTTACTAATAATTACGTTAATAAACATTTTGGCACAAACAGAAATTGTCCTAAATGGTAAAGCTTTAGTTTCGTCTACGTGTTGCCGGGATTTAGGTATCTACCTTGACACTGACCTCGGGTTTCAGAAACATGTGTCCAATTTGATTCAGAAGTCTTATTGGAAATTGCAAACACTTTATCTTTTTAAAGAAGTTCTTGACACTAATGTCAAATTAAAGTTATGTGATACCTTAATTCTTAGTTATGTAGCATACTGTGATATAGTTTATTGGCCTGCTATATTAAATAGGGACAAGAAAAGTCTTCAGAGGCTTCAGGACACTTGTTTAAGATTTGCGTAATGTGTTAGAAGATTTGATCACATAAGTGACAAGTATGAGCAATCCAAGTGGTTAAAACTTAATGTGTTATATGGTTCATATGGCGTCTCTTGTCTATAAAATTAATAAATTGGGTTCTCCTAAATACCTTTTTGATAAACTCGTTAAAGGTCAGCATGAACGATCTACTAAATTTCGTGATCTGTACACTGTCCCACGTCATAGTACTGCTCAATTTCAAAGGTCATTTAGTTATAATGCCGTTAAAATTTATAATAAACTCCCCTGTGCCATTAAATCTGCTTCTAGTTGCCAAGTTATGAAGAAACAGGTCAAATCTTATGTTACCAACTTAAGTTAAATATGTATGTATTTATGCTTCTTTATCATGTATGCTTTTCATTTATATATAGCTGTTTTCTTATAGTTTTACTTTGTATCGTATCCACGGACGTAGCCAGGATTTAGTTTGGGGGGGGGGTTTGGTTTGAAGTAAATAAGACAACAAAAATATACTTACATGAAATTTAATATCTATATATTCATCGGAAAAACCCCCAAAACCCCCCCCTTGGCTACGCCCGTGATCGTATCCTTTAAAGGGAGTGGTTAGGTGGCAGAGCAACAATTATGTTGAACCTCGCCACTTCTTTAATAACATTTCTTCACTATGTATAGTTTGAATTTTAATAAAGACACATTATTATTATTAACTGTTATAATCGAAGAAATAACATGACTGATGGTATCACATAACATAATCAAGAATTACTACACACAAAACTTTGGCCTCAAAATCAGAATGTGATTAGGTTATTGTAATATTTTGTTGCGGAGATGTGGAGAGAAGGTAAAATGAACTTTTAATGAAACACATTTATGTAACCATAACCAAAGAAGTATACAGGGTGTCTGTGAAAGGTTGGGAAATCTCGGAGCTGGAGATACTTGTGACCAAAATAAGTCGATTGAGCTAAATATGCCTTATTCGAATGTTGCTGGTTTCAAAAATACAGGGCGTTCAATGCTAGAATTTTATTTTGAAATATCTCAATAACTTTGAAACCTTTTTTACTGTTTAAGAAAGGTATTTTAAGCTAATATGTATCAAATCTCCTACAATTCCTATCAATGAAGTCATATGTATGTTCTCTGATACCAAACATCAGAGAACATACATATGACTTCATTGATAGGAATTGTAGGAGATTTGATACATATTAGCTTAAAATACCTTTCTTAAACAGTAAAAAATGTTACAAAAGCTAATAATAAGGAATATATGGGTAGATATTGTGGGTGTAATTCAACGCAGGTTGGGGCTTTTGTCCACTGAGTAGTTAGTTTCACACAATATTGTTAATACCTGAAAATATATGAGAAAAAAAAACTTTGAAACCTGTCGGAGTATTAAAAAAATTGCCACAATTATGTTTTTTGGCACGACAAATAAGAATTTTTAACTAATTTTGACGTCACTAGTAGAGGGCGCCACTAGCACAGCATGTTGTTTAAATGACAGAACTTTTTTGCTGTTTAGTGTATCCATCTGTCTATTGAAACAATCGATTCTCCTACCTGTTATATCTGACAAAGGTATACCTTGTTGACGGTCGTTAGGAGTAACCATTTTTGAAATAATCGTATTTGAAATATTCAGTGCAGCGATGGAAAACTGTTATCGTTTCAGGTAAAGTGCCTTTTCTACTGAAAATACAGCAAAATATTACTTGAAAAAGTTGTTCAGAACGGTAAATTATGGAGACGTGCAATTTCGAAAAAATCGGCCTGCTTTGATAAAATTTTTGTTAAAAAATGGTTTCAAAATCAAATCTCGCCAATCTTCTTGAAATTTTGCACGTCCCCATAATTTACCGTTCTGAACAACTTTTTCAAGTAACATTTTGCTGTATTTTCAGTAGAAAAGGCACTTTACCTAAAACGATAAGTTTTCAATCGGTGCATTGAATATTTCAAATAGGATTATTTCAAAAACTGATACTCCTAACGACTTCAACAGGGTATACCTTTTTCAGATATAACAGGTAGGAAAATCGATTGTTTCTATAGTCAGATGGATATACAAAGCTGCAAAAAAGTTCTGCCATTTAAAAGAAATGTGATGTGACATAAGTGACGCCCTCTACTAGTGACGTCAAAATTAGATAAAAATTCTTATTTGCCTTGCCAAAAAACATAATTGTGCCAATTTTTTTTAATACTCCGACAGGTTCCAAACTTATTGAGATATTTCAAAATAAAATTCTAGCATTAAACGCCCTGTATTTTTTGAAACCAGCAACATTCGGATAAGGCATATTTGGCTCAATCGACTTATTTTGGTCACAAGTATCTCCAGCTCCGAGATTTCCCAACCTTTCACAGACCCTGTATAATGAACCTATCAATACGAGTATGTTTTTTAAATAGCCATAAAGATTAATGTTAGTTTGGAAGAAAATAATGAAGGTAAACATCTGTTGGTGTTAACTATGCTCCGTTTAATACTGCAAATAAATAGGAAATATCACACAGAAGAAAGCAAATGATCTTTTTCAGAAATTAGGTTTGTTTATAAAGTTTTTACGTTGTGGTTGAAAAATATGCTTAAAATGCGAGTAGAAATAAATCTTCCGTTTATCGGCACTTATTCAGTGAACTCTTGGAATATTTTTCGGAAAATGATACACTTTCTTTAGTCTACTGATATTAAACGATTAATGAACAAACTCAAACCTGGATAGTACAAGCCTAATAAATGGAGAATGTTCATTAATTCTTGGAAGAGAAGCCTAAAGGTTGCCCTTTTTCATAAGACTGATATTCCCCTTCTATTCCATGTGCGCTTTCAGTTGTTCTTGGAACTATAGACAACTGGGTTGCTTGATTAATCTGAAATTACATTTCATGGATTTCTATATTGACTACTTCCCACAAAATATAAACGTTTTCAGTAAAGGACAAAGTGAAAGATTTCATCAGCACCAGAAGAATGCAGAGCGACGTTACCAGGTATATACTAGAAGGAGGACAAAAATGTAAATGACATCCTTTGCACCTATCCTTTAAGTGTAAGAGAGGTAGATATAAAGAAAGAATAGAACACATTATAAACCAACAAAACTGAAAACCGTCAACTTAGGACGATTGTTACTGCATAAAATACCTTATTGATGATTTTTGCGCTTCTATGCAGTGGTTACACGGTTATTTTTGGGTTTTAAAGTTTTGAGGTTGTCAGGTTAATGGTGTTACAACCCCAAAACTATAGACGTACGATAATGTTGCCCATTTGCATATGTATCTTTCGATTTGACCTTAGAATAACTTCAAAGCTAACCTGATAAGATTAAATGAATTCTTGATTCAGATCCAGCGTCCCCAAAAACATAAATGTACGATGGTCTATTTTACTTGCATAACTATCTTTCGATTTGACCTTGAAACTGACCTGATGGGGTTAAATGAATCCAGTATTCAGATTCAATGACCCCGCAAACATAAATATACGACAGTCTGGGCTATTTTTATACCTTTTGCTCTGACCTTGGAATGACCTTGAAGAAGTTCGGGCGATGGGATTAAATGTATCCCAGATTCATCATATATATATACAGATTCGGAAATTGCGGATCTTTACAGAGAAAGTAGAAATTGCCGCTTCATTCCAGGGAAGGTACGAACTTTAAGAGGGGCGGCGACGTGCATTGGTCTAGCATTCCCCACTACTACGGTAATCGGTTCCGTATCGCCAACGCCAATTCGCCATTGCAAATCTAACTGTCCGGTCAACTGATGCCAGTGTTGTCAGATCTCATGCATTCCGAGGAAATCTCATGCTCTCATATTTTGATTACAAAATATCATGCTTTTTAATAGATATAGATAAGAAATAATAAAATTATTAAAGTTACTCTTTGAAATCTACCAAAACAAAAACCTAAGAAATAAAGACAATATTTGGGTACTTGAAATGTCCTTTATTGTAGACTGCTCTCTTAATAATTAGCAATGAATATAAACGGGTATGACAGTCTACGGATATACGGTGTGTGTGCTGTATTCACGCTGTATTGCAGTGATTCTTAACTCTATTCCGTAAGGGTACCTACATTTTCTGGAAACAACAGATTTTACGACCCGTGAGTCACCCTGCGTCACGTCAACTGCGCCTCAACGTTCGCCCGGCCTAACAATAAAATAAATTAGAAGGTTACGTGGTTAATAACTTTTAAGTAAGTACCTGTAACTACCTACTTACAATGTAATATTATGATAAAATAGCAGAACATAATGCTTTTTAATTAAATAAAAATAGCATTACAAAAGTAATTAAAAATTAAGCTGTGTCAAGAGGTGTTTTTTGATAAATTAAGCCATCTCATGCTTTTTTCTCCAAACCTCATGCTTCTTTGAAATTATTCTCATGCGCTGAATTTTTCCCACCTGGCAACACTGCTTGCACTACTTGCTCTTCAAGCTCTCCATGTAAAAAGGCGGTAGTTACATCAATATGTTCTATTGATAAATCAAGTTCAACAGATAATGCCACTAGCACTAGATTTACGTGCGACAGGTGAAAACGTTTCATAATAGTCAATGCCATAGGCTTGCGAAAAACCTATTGCAACTAATCTGGCTTTATAACAAATATTGTTATCACTGTCTTTCTTTAATTTAAAAATCCAATGACTGGATACAACATTTGTAGCTTTCGGACGATCAACTAAAACCCAGACATCATTTTTTATGAGAATCGTGTACCATTTTCATAGCTTCAATCCACTTGTTCTTATCGGAAAAACTAAGCGCTTCATCCACTGACATAGGCTCCCTACATGACTCGCAGACAGGCATCGTCAGGTTTATGCAAATAGTATTTCATCCAAATAGGTGGACGGCGGATTCTACCAGACGAAATCGAAGGTAAATCCTGCTCGGGCTCAGAAAATTCAGTTGATGAAATATTTTCACTGCCTTTGTTTCTGGAACCTTGTTCTTCATCAGAACCTTCAGACTCTAAGGTTTGATAATTTTCATTCCTGCTAATAACCTCAGATATAGTGTTGTCCTTCTCATTGTTAGGATGTATAACATAATTATTATCATCTACTGGTGTCACTTCACTTAAAACATCTTTAGCATGCATTATATGCTCGAGAAATATAACATGTCTTACTATTACATTTATTAATGACATTTTATTATATATATTATTTATTAATAACAATTGAAGTTAGTCATATATATGCATATAAGTAACATCCTATCTATGCTTACTATAGTTCTAACAATACTACAGCTACACCCTCTTTAAGAAGACATAGAATATCTCAAATCTCATCTTAGTTGAAAAGGTTATAATATTAAACCGACAGTTAGTAAATACATATTATTTGGTACGTAGATGTAAATAAAATAAAAAGAAAAATTTTAATTGCTAAAGAATAAATAAAACCACAATAAAACACATGAAAATACAAATAATCTCATATACAAAACATTCACCCTCATAAATCACATGGGTGAATGTTTTATTGTTTATACGATTTTCGCAGCGCTATCTATTGCTTCCCAGAAATATATAAATTAAAGCGGAAATTTGATATATAAAATATATACATAATATGAAATAAAAATGAACGTAAAATTGTAACTTAACGTATTCTTAAAAAGTATTTTGAACTGTCAAATTAATTTTTAAACTAAAATCAATTTAAAAAAAAACTAACCGATTTTTAAATACTTTAAAGTCATCGTAAAATTATACCAACCTCAAATTTGTCCTCGTCCAAGTATGCTGAAATCTATGGAATGGATTGTTATTATGTTATAAAATTAGGACCCCACCCCTCCCCACTTTTTGTAACACCCACAGTGCTGTAAGCATTATTCATATGAAAACATGAAAACAAAAGTATTTTTTATTTCATTCTTTCATCCTGTCATTGCTGCTAGCGTTTGTGGTGTAAACAGAAGCAAACATGTATTTAATATAGCTTCAGTTTTTCATAATATTCTTACTTATTAAGAAATGGCGAATATAATACATTTGAGATCTCGGATCAAGACCGTCATTTATTATCTGTACTTCGAGATGAAAAAGACATCCATCATTCCATCAATTTGGAGGAGGAGAACAGGTATTTAATATACATTCGTTGTTGTATTTTATTTTATGTGTGAATATATTACAACTTTAATTAATAAATTTTGTTTTTACAGGTTCTCGAGTAACACCTTCACAGTCAGTCAGCGAAAATATCACATTCTAGTCCATCGATAAAATCCAAAGGAACAACGAAAATATGTTCAAACTTTGTGTAGGTGGAGAGAAAATTTTACCACTATTTGATCCTTTGATTCACTTGTTAAAGGAATTATTACGCAACACTTTGCTAGAAGGAACAGTTAAGTTCATTTGGAAATAAACAAGTACTAAAATATGACTGAGTTATTTTTAAAAATAAATATTTATTCTAGATCATATCTTTGACAGATATTGTTGCTCTGTATGAGCTTGACGTTACGGATCATGATACATGGGTACTAAATAGACTAACCAGTGCATATTTACAACCGCAAATTAGAAAAGTGTAAGGAAAAATGTAGCACATCTCTTGAGTCAAAATCAAGATCTGCTAGAAAACTACAAAATGATTAACAGAAAGAGATAATCCCCGATATTTATTAAAATATCAATTTAGGTGTTCTAAGTAATTTATTATTGCAGTATTTTTTACAATAAAGTCGAAATACCTAATTACCTGTAATTATAAATACTTACCTACCTACTTATTATATAAGACACTATAAGGGTTTTCCTTTAAAAGTAAATGTGATACTGATTGCCATTCTGAGTATTGTTTTCACAATGTATAATTTCTTTTTAAATGTGATGTGAATACTTGAATTTAATTAAATTACTTATATTTTTAATTTTTTTATTATACAATCACCTCATTCATATATAAATAAAATGTTCTGATGGATTTCCAAGGTTATTAGCATTACGACTGAAGGAACATTATACGACATGAAGCATGCTACATGTATTCCAGTGTTGCTTGTTTCTAGATGTGCGACTTTATGCCACAAATTTTAAAAATGTCGCAAGCGCCATTTGACTCCTAGGATCGCATGCGCTGCATCATCTATGCTTGTAGGATGAGGATGCGTCTAAACGATTCTATAGAAGCAACTTCAGTTTGTTGCATCATGTCTTTACAAACGGTCGCAGCGGCTGCATATTTAGTAATAGCTTTGAATAGTAGAAAAAGAAATAGTAAAAAGAAAGAAGAAATCCAAGGTGGTGGAGGAGAGAATTATATGTTGGTGGCCAAAATACTCAGAATAAACAAGAAATTGGTTGTTGACGACAAAGCCCTATTTCAAAATTTCACCCGAATGAACAACGAGAATTTTGAGTTGCTAGAAAAAGTTTCACCAATGATAAAAAAATCTGATACAAACTTTTGTGAGGCAATACTACCTCATGTGAGGATGTTAGTAACATTAAGATATCTAGCTACCGGCGATAGCTATCCATCACTTATGTATCTGTTCGGCATATCTGAGCCAAGCATTTCACGAATTATTCACTCACGGTGGAAAGCTAAGCTCAAATTTTTTATTTTCTTTTTCACTTCAATTACAGTACATTTGTACCTATTTGCTAATTGCTTCAGCTTATCATATTTTTTTCTATTATCTTTGTAATGCGCAATTTTATTATTCCACAATTCCGGTGAGTAGTGATAATCTTCAATAAGTATTGAAGTTTTTTCAATATTCCGCTCCATGTCGCAGGGCACAACGAGATACAAGCCGCACCGATCCGCTGGTTATTGGATAATGACGACATTGTTCGACAAGCTGGATTATGTTGAAAGGTGACGCATGCGTTCCGCCACAACAATCAACAAGTGGCATGCGGCAAAGATACTTGTCTCGAGTCACTCACGTGTTCCTTCGGTTGAAAAACTAAGTGTAGCATGCGTCATTCCGGAATGCCACATGTTACCTAAATGTTGCTGCAGTCGAATTGCGCCTTTAGATTATTAAACTCTGGATGTTGTAACTCCTGTTTTGAAGCCGTTTTTAAGAGGTTAAAGTTAGTTAAATTATGGTTTATGAATAGAATGAAGTGAACGATTCTGAAGACCTCAACGTGTCTCCTTCTTGTATTAAACTGCTGAGGCTGCTTTAAGCAGCCTAGTAGTGTCGATCTGCCTACTCTTTATAAATGATAGAAGATAAAATATTTAAAGGATGTGAATACTGTAGTTGTCTTGTAGTTTTTTAGTTGTTAAAATGTTTGGTGTCATGCTAAAGTTAAGTCAAAGACGGTTCATGCTAAATTTCTAATTTTATTTAATAAAATGTGCATAGGTGTCCGGAAATGATGAGCAAAAAATTCAGGGGATAATTCTAGATCGAAAATAAATGCTACCTCTTTCTATAACATTTTTTCCAAAACTGATTATTAACGGAGTTACAGGGTGTTAAAGTTAAATTTTATTTGCTGTTTATTTACAATACCTTTTGCCACAATATTTTGACGAAATTTTGTATATGAGGGGTTTTCGGGATGAGGATTATAAATTTGTCCACCGTTTTTTCGCATTTTGTAGAGAGCGGCACATACGAGCCTTTATTTTGATTTGAATGATTCCAACTTTTTTGTGCTACACTTTATGCGAAATTTGACTGAATATTTTTGTTCTCCTAACCTTTTGATATAAAAAGGTATATTTTATTTGTTTCGATAAATCTAACCGTTTTCGAGAAAAACGCTAAAATAATTTATTTTCTACATTAAACGTAGCATGCTTTGGAAACAAGTTTGTAGAGAATTAGTTTTGACAGATAGTAATTTTTGTGAAAATTTGTTGTTAGGCTGATGGTGGTTAATGATAAATAATAAAAAAATAACGTCTTCAACAAATAAAGAATGGTTTACTAATAAAATCATAAGGTTAAAATACATAAGTTACTAGAACGATACAAATACAAATTAAACATTCAAATCAAAGGTTCAAAGTAACGTCCTTCCTCTTCAAAGCATAAATTAATTCTTCTTAAAAAATTCCAACGAACTTTATGGAATATTCCTTCCTTTTGCTTAATTACCTCACAATTAGCAACAATTCTTTCTCTCAGTTCATTGACGCTATTCACAGGTGTCCTGTATACAAGCGTCTTCAACCCCAAAAAAGAAGAAAAAAAAGAAACATTGCTTGCATGTGATGAATACGAAATCATTTTAATTTATTTTCTACATTAAACATAGCATGCTTTGGAAACAAGCGCTTAGTTGACTTGGAAACAAGTTTGTGGAGAATTAGTTTTGACAGATAGTAATTTTGTACAAGTTCTTTTGTAGTAATTGTTATCATAAAAATAATAATAAAAATGAACAACAATTACTCTAACGTGAAGTTGCGGGACATGCATTATTATTACAGTTTAGCTGCTGGCAATGCTCTAGCAGCACGACGTTTGTATCGCGAAGCATTTCGAAATAGAAACCTACCCCAATCGTGAATGTTTAGTACTTATTCATCGAACACTGGGAAAATTGGGATCGTTCGAAACTAGAATTATTGATGTAGGTCGACAACGGAATACTAGAACAGCTGAAGCAGATGCTCGTATTTTGAATTTGATAGATAATAAACCCTATGTAAGTATAAGAAAAATTGCTATTCAGGAGGGCATTCCAAAGAGCTCCGTACATGAAACAATACGCAAACAAAACCTTCATCCGTACCACTACCAAAAAGTGCAAGCCTTATCTACCGTAGATCCTGCTGCTCGTGTGAATTTCTGCAATACAATTAGAATACTTCATAATGGTGACCTTTTACATGGATATATTATATATATCATATATTATTATGGATGTTATGGATATCCTTTTCACAGACAAAGCTGGATTTGGCCATGATGGCTTAATAAACCTCCACAATGAGCATTTTTGGTCTGATGAGAATCCTAATTTATCAATAGAGCGTGGTTATCGAAATAAGTTTTCCATCAATGTGTGGGCCGGTATTGTAGGGGACTACTTAATTGGGCCACATTTCCTTTCACAAAATCTCAATGGTGAAGTTTACTTGGATTTTTTAAGAAACCACTTATCTATTCTATTGGAAGATGTACCACTCGGATTAAGAAATGCAATGTGGCTGCTTCAAGATGGCGCGCCACCTCATTTTAGTTTAACAGCCAGAGAATTCTTAAATGAAAATTTTCCTGAAAGGTAAATGGATGCGGTGGTTTTGTACAGTGGGCCCCTAGATCCCCTGACTTAAACCCAATCGATTTCATTTTCTGGGGCTATCTGAAGACGCTTGTATACAGGACACCTGTGAATAGCGTCGATGAACTGAGAGAAAGAATTGTTGCTAATTGTGAGGTAATTAACCAAAAGGAAGAAATATTCCATAGAGTTCGTCGGAATTTTTTAAGAATTAATTTATGCATTGAAGAGGAAGGACGTCACTTTGAACCTTTGATTTGAATGTTTAATTTGTATTTGTATCGTTCTAGTAACTTATGTATTTTAACTTTATGATTTTATTAGTAAACAATTCTTTATTTGTTGAGGACATTTTTTTATTATTTATCATTAACCACCATTAGCGTAACAATAAATTTTCACAAAAATTACTATCTGTCAAAACTAATTCTCCACAAACTTGTTTCCAAGGCAACTAAGCGCTTGTTTCCAAAGCATGCTATGTTTAATGTAGAAAATAAATTAAATGATTTCGTATTCATCACATGCAAGCAATGTTATTTTAGCATTTTTCTCGAAAACGGTTAGATTTATCGAAGCAAATAAAGTATACCTTTTTTATGTCAAAGGTTAGGAGAACAAAAATATTCAGTCAGATTTCGCATAAAGTGTAGCACAAAAAGGTTTTAAAAGTGTAAGGAGGAAACAGGGAACTGATAATTTTTATCTGCTTCCTGTTTGTTCATACTTGTGTAATATTGTTGTATACTAAAGTTAAATTAAATTATTATTAAAAATGTAAATAGAGGAAAAATAAAAGACAATACTACTTAACATTTTATTTTATTATATATATCAGACAAAACATTAGTTTTATAAAAGTAAAGATATTCACGTAGAGCATTACTTAATATACTATCATTAAGTACATCACAAAAGCTATTAATAATTTCTTAAAAATCTAAACTAATTTTATGTGAATTTATCCAATCACTTAGAATAGCTAAGACATGATAATAGTACACACAATATTCCAACGAATTTAACATACTTATTCTATCTGAAAGTACACAAGTATCAAGCTTTCACAGTTCGTCAACATCGAGTAGGAAAAGTGCATCGATGTGCATATTATATTTGGTGATCTGCAATCTTTTAGTATCTTCATAGACCAATTGGGTAACTGTAGCGTAATCCCCACAATAATGAGTCACAGGCTCATACTCATCTGGCCAACCTTGTAGGGGTGCTTGAAAGAAATCTGTTTTCAAAAGTTGCAGCAGGTCCCGGAGAGTGAGCAATTTATAGGTAGAAAACAATATTTTGGAACCCGTGAAATAATTCTGCATAATTATTGCAGTGTTAAAATATCTAGCTGAACTTAAACCACACTGGATTTGAATATAAGCATTGAGAGGGAAAGCACTATTTAATAAATAAATCTATTTCCATCGTGCAGCTTCTTCATATTGTTCGATAATTTGATTAACAGCCTTCATATACATAGGACATTTTTACTTAAAATTTCAGTTTTATTTTGAAGACGTACAACTTGCTCGCTCGGCGACGAACTAGATCAGACTAAATGACGTTGGTGTTCGCGATCCAGCTGTTATGTTTCTTATCAAGTCCCAGCCATTTAACAAAAACTTTCCTCCCCCTTCTCCTTAATACCTTCTCGACGAGATAGATGTCGGGGTAGGACGTTTTCTGTAGTTCCTCTGTATAGGATTTCCCTGCATATCTTCCAAGAGGTATGTTGTCGGATTCGTTATTTTAACCGACGCAATTTTAAATAGTTCTGTCATCCAATTAAATGTGTATCCCTTATCGAAGACCGCTTGTCTTAATATGATTGTATGCAAACTTTAAAATTCTCTTCTCGTTGGACTTATTTACTTGAGACGGTTTGCATCCGGTGGTACGATGTCGGGTTTTGTTGTAGGATTTAATAATTTCCTGTAAAGCGCCTATCCACTTATATGTACCGTTTAAGCTAAAGTACTTGTACAGCTTTGTTTTTTCAAAGTTCCTATCACTCATTCTGCAATGGCGGCCTTTCCACGCTGTACGTATTGTAATGATTAATATCATGTTCCTTGAGGTGTTGGAATTTTTGGTTGAAGAATTCGGTACCCTGACCAGATTGTAAATTTTTACACGTTTGTTTACTTGTTTCTAGAATGTCCTGGAATGCCTTTGTGATCTCGTCGCCAGTCTTTCTTTTTACAGATCTGATCCATATAAATTTCGAGAAGCAGTCAATAACTACTAAAATGTACTTAAAATTTCTATTAATTGGCCAAGTCCATTTGCCAAAGGTCATCAAGCCCCTGAATAATCGTACGTCTGCGAGCATAGTTTTTTCTCATAGGCTTATGAAGCTCATTTATCAGTTGAATTTTTTCCTTGGAATGTGAATCGCATCGCAGACATTTTGAACTGATGTTTAACCACCAATTCCCGATGTAATATACTCTTAAATGGGATTTTTATTAATAGTTGTGAGTATATGCTACTCTAGTGTGTCAACTATTTTCTTAATATCTTCGACATCCTCCTCTTGCTTCTTACCAAGTTGGTTAATAGCATCTAAGCCGTTTGACTTCCACATTAAGTACATTGACTATATCTCTAGCCATACTAAGTACGCTATCTTTTCCCACTTTAGCACTAGTTTTCAAATCTTTGTGTAACCGTTGAGTGAATAAGTTTAGAAGAGGCGCAAGTCCAATGGCCCAAAACGAATTCATGCAGGTTCCCCACCACATTGTACCCCTGATACCGCACCGTCTACAAACTATAGCGCTGATCTGAAGCGCTGCCTAGGCCGATCTATTTCATTTATTTGAACTAACTGGAATCTGTCCGGCTGCGGCGTTAAGTGACTCACTAAACAGCTGCGGCTTGATTCGCAGCCGGGGTCAATTTGTTTTCTTTCTTTTTAAGATCAGGTACAATTTGAATGAAGCAGATTTTACATGTGTATGCTTAATATACAGAGTGTCTCAGGTTTAAATAGCAGGATTCAGTCTTTATAAGACCTCATTTTGAGCAGAAAAGTTCCAATATACGAGTATATATATGGATCCTAAAACGCTTCGTTTGTGAGATACAGGGTGCTCAATTCTTCTAAACAGTATTTTCGGTTTTTTCTTGAAAACGCCACCCTATCGACTTCGGACAAGAGGATTTTTTCTGGGTAAAATTACATGCTCTTTCATATATTTCGAAAACATTTGCAAGATTTCAATTCGACTACACTTTTTTTATAAAAATATTAATAGACACTCCTGTATCTCCACCACTGGAATTAATATGCGATGAGTTTTGGTGTCAAATTATTTGCCCTCCAATACTAAGTCATTCGCCGCAACATGATTTTTTTTTCAGCGGTTATTTAGTTAAAAAATAAATAAATAAAACAAAAATAAAATTCAACGCACTGTATCTCATAAACGAAGCATTTTAAGACCCATATATAGAAACTTTTAGTCTCAAAATAAGGTCTCCTAAAGCCTCCTGAAGTCCTGCTATTTAAACCTGAGACACCTACTGTGGCATTACCACATTTTTATGTAAGGTGCCGTCAAATATAGGCCTATATATACATTGGCAAAATTCACAGAACGGATGCAAGCTTTGTTACGGTTATTTTCGGCATTAACAGTAAATATAACATTTCTATTACTAATTATAATATTTAAAGTTATAAATTATTTCATCCTTGTTTTGGCTCACATGAATGAATAAATACGATTTTTCTAATTGGTTGAGCGTTAGCTGCGCAGGTGAAATAGAATAGGTACAAGGGAGTGAGCGGATCGAGAGAGAAAAATGGTCGACTGTGCGGTGCTCGAGGAGACTTGTAATTTTTCATGGTTTTTGTAAACATCCTTAATTGGGTTCTAAATTCAAGTCTTCCTATCTATATATTTGGAAAAGTTGGTGCTGGTGATGGCAATATTGTGATAGTTATCCAAATATTAATCCTTAATTGGGATTCAAGGAGCACGTGGTGGAAGTCACTGACTGTTCTTCTAAATTCTGTATTCCAGTTTGCTACGAATTTGGTCAACGGTATGTTAATATTCCTTTTTTTTTCTCCTTGTCACATATTATAAGTAATTTTATTTGTATGTCCTTAGTTATATTACAAGTTGAAAAACCCCTTTTCCTATTCTTGGTGACCATAAGGTCATATTCGTCTGCTATCTAGGACCATTGTTTAAATATTGAGCGTTAGTTGGATAAGAATCCACTCTGGAAAGGACAAAATCCTGGGAGAAGGGTATGTGTATATTTAATTACTATAATTTTTGAATTGATTATTATATTTATGGGATAATTTTCTCCTAGGTTTTGTTTGGATACTTCCTTTGTCACATAATTTAAACTTTAATGTTGTAAGTTGTCTCTAAAGTAAGCCTTTGTAGATTTATTTTAAATTCCTATGGCTTGGTTTATTTTATTGAATTTTAAAATACATATTTTACGTAGAAACTAATTCTACTATTACTTTCTTATTAGGGTTTTTGTCTACGGCACAACAAATCGGTATCAGCGGGTCCTCCGCGGCGCCTTAGCGCCAGCGTATATACTGGCCGGCCTTTGGAAGAATTCTACTATACCAGCTGTCTCAGTTCCGGAGAGGAAAATTTCAAGGAATCAGGAATCCGCAAGTTATTTCCCCTCCACCTAGTGTGTGTATATGTATATCAAATTTTTTCTCAAATTAATTATTCTTTGTATTAGGAACATATTTAATAGTAATTAATTAACTTAATATTTAGAAATTAGTTAGCATTCGATAAGAACTTATTAGCCTATTATTTTTTTTTCTTTCACTTTAAGTTAATTGTTCAATTCCCGTTTGAATTAAATTTGTAGGTACCTATATGATTAGTATTTAGATTAGGGTTATTGCTTATTGTTATACAGGGAGTTCACTTTTTTTCTCTGATTGAGTATTTGAATTTTAAAAAAATATTTGCAATTTCCAACAAGACCTGATTCGTGCGCCTGTTTGTATATTTGTTTATTTCTACCTACTATTGGGTGGTAAAGCATAATTATTAATGTAGTAGGTAGGACTTATTGTCTGTGCTGTGCTTGCACCACTTATATCTGAGCTTTATTATAAGCGGAAATTAAAGTGGGTTTACTACGTTTTGCGTTGAACAATATACCGCTACGGTTGCGTATCGCCTGAGCTCAAGCGCCGCTGTCACGTATTCGGTTAAACGATCACTATTACTATTTCTTTTTTTTTCTTATTCATACTTTTATATTGTTTTAATTTCCGCCTTTTAACTTCGGCTTAAAATCACTTGGTGTAAGGTGCCGGCACTAGTTACTATATTTAAGAGTTAATTTGTTTAATTCTTAAGCCCTTCTAATTTATATACATATATCTTGTTTACATTATTATGTCTCATATTTGGCGAAAACCAGACTCCGATTAGTGTCAGCAATAAATAAGTCAAAATAATACCGTAATAGTATTTTTTGTCCTGTTTGGTAAATTTGGGGATAAATTATTAGATCAGTATCGGTATTCGTTGGAGGTAAATTTACCTGGCGCCCAAGCATTATTTTTTATAATAATTTTTTTAACCTCCCTTCTCCACTGAGTACTAGCGGCGAATATCCAGTTGCCTACCATATTAGCACACGAGTATTTATATTGTCACGGATTTCCCCAATCCGTCTTTTCTTTCACTTCCAGAAAAACAATCCGTTAATTATTTACTTCTTTATTAACTACTGAACACTACTAATTACAGGTCAACTAAACACTTATTTAATTAATCGCTATCTAAATCACTTTGATATCTCCAACTAAACACTTTAATTCAGACTGTAATACAAGACTTATACAAGACTAACTAACTTGGCCGTGTATTCTTCTTTTATAGACCCAACGAATGTTCCAAGTATATTCCAGTATCTCTAGATCCATGTTCTCGTACGACTGGAACGCTTCTCGTCGTTTCCACGATTTTCTGGTAACGCCTCGATTTACACATGTTGTTTGTTTACCAGAATGGCGTAGGGGCGATCGGAGCAATCTTAGGCAATTCGCGGTGCCACAGTCGTCGGTTTGGGAGTGAGTGGGGCAAATTCCGTGACACTGCCCCCTCCTTAGGACCGATCGTCCCGATCGGATACACCTCTATACGGGGACAGACGCTCCAGATGGACGACCTTCATCTTACTTCTGGGAGTCCTCTGTATCCGGTATACGACATCATTGATTCTTTTAATGACGGTGTAGGGGCCCTCCCAACGGTTTTGTAGTTTAGGCGATTTTCCTTTCTTCCGCGTGGGGTTGTACAGCCACACCAGGTCACCTTGTTGGAATCCGACTGTATTGGCCCGGACGTCGTATCGAGTCTTCATGCGATCGCTCTCTAGTCGCATTCGAGATCTGACTTGATCGTGTACGGCTGCTAGTCTTCGTTCTAGCTCATGGGTGTAAGTGTCTGGCTCTGTGGGCTGTTCCGCAGGACGACCAAATACCAAATCTGCTGGAAGGCGAAGCTCTCTTCCAAAGATGATCCTTGCGGGAGTCTTCCCAGTAGTTTCATGGACAGCTGAGCGGTAAGCTAACAGGAAGAGTGGAATGAGCTTGTCCCAGTCTGTCTGGTTTTCGTTCACAAACATCCTCAGATTGGTTTCTAGTGTGGCGTTGAAGCGTTCCACCATACCATCTGACTGGGGATGCAGTGGGGTGGTCCTGGTTTTCCGGATTCCCATAAGCTCGCAGACCTTTCGGAACACACCTGATTCGAAATTTCTGCCCTGATCTGAATGCAGTTCCATGGGCACACCAAATCTGCAGAACAGGTTGTTGACTAGCGCTTCTGCTACGGTTGTGGTCTCTTGATTGGGAAGGGGGTATACTTCCGGCCATTTGCTGAAGTAGTCCATGGCCACTAGTAGATATCGGTTCCCACTTTGGGTTTTCGGAAAGGGGCCAGCGATATCAATGGCAATCCTCTCAAACGGTGCTCCTACGATGTACTGGCGCATTTTGCCTCTGGAACGGGTCTTCGGTCCCTTGCTGGCTGCACATACGTCACATTTTCGGCACCAATCTTCTACATCCGTCCTACAGCTCAACCAGTAGAAACGCTCCCTAATCTTCTGTAGAGAGCTATTGATACCGAAATGTCCACCCCCAGTACCTCCATGTACTTCCTGCAGCACTTCCTTGACCCGGGACCTCGGGAGTAGTACTTGCTTCTTCACCTCCGTTCCGTCATTGTTCTCCCATGCTCTCTTTAGAACACCGTCTTCCAACACCAGGGAATTCCATTGAGCCCAATAGCTCTTTAATGCTGGGCTTTTACTACTGACTTCAGCCCAAGAGGGTCGGTTGTTGGCTTCTTTCCAGTCTAGTAACGGCTTGATGTCACAGTCAGCTTGCTGGTCTTCCCGAATCGCCGCTGAACTCCATCTGTCTTCAGGTTGGGCTACTACTATCTTGCAAGGAACAAATGATATGTCCTCTTTTCTTTCGAGACTACTACAGTGTTTGTTGTTGTTGGTAGGACAAGGTCTAGAAAGGGCTTCTGCGTTTCCATGTTTCCTGCCTGCCTGGGAGTCGCGCCATTTCCGATCTGCCACTGGGGCCCTACACTGTCCCTTTAAATGACCCGCCCGCCCACAGTTCCAACATTGAAGTGGGCGTTCTCTTCGTCTATCGGGTTGTCCTCTCTTTGGTTCGGTAGTTAGGCTGAATTTATCAATGGCCTCCTTCAGTATTTTGATTATTTCTCTATTTGCCATCCTATTGCTATTATCACGGATGGTCCGCACTTTAACATATTCCTTGGAGGCTGCCGCTTGGGAGTCGCGCCTTTGCTGATCTGCGACTGGGGCCCTACACTGTCTCTTCAGATGTCCCATCTGTCCACAGTTCCAACATTGAACAAGGCGATCTCTTCGACTATCAGATTGTTCTTTCTTTGTCCTAGTAGTTGGGCTGAACTTATCAACAATCTCCTTCAGCGTCCTTATTATCTCTCCATTTGCCATATTATCGCTGTTATCACTGATGGCTCGAACTTTAACATGTCTACCGGATGCCATCTTTGCTGCCTCAAATTCCAGTGCATGCGAAAGAGCGTCATTCAACGTTTTAGGTCTAGCGAGCCGTAGTGCCTGCTGTGTTTCGCAATCTCTTAGGCCGTCGATAAACACTTGGATGGAGAGTTGGTCTACAAATTCGGACGGGACTGTTGGATATGCCAATCGAACCAGTCGAGCAACGTCTGTCTCAAAATGTTGTAAATTCTCTCCACTTTGTTGGTGACGATTTTTCAATTGTGCCTGGTACACTTGCTGCAGGTGTTTATCCCCATATCTCATTTCCATATGCTGTTTTAGAATATCGTAGCTATTCTGTTGCCCAGCAGGAACTCCTTGTAAGACGTCAAGAGCTTCCCCCTAGAGCAACTATCAGAGCTGTAGCCTTTTCATAGTCGGACCATTCGTTTGCTGCAGCTGCTGCTTCGAACTGACGCAGATATACATTCCAGGAAACCTTGCCGTCGAATTCAGGGGGTCTCGTCTTCTGAGTTCGGATAACAGGTCCTTCTGATTTGATTACGCCCTCCTTTGCTATCTTGTCTAATTTATGTCGAAGCTCTTCGCAGGTTTCTCTAACCAAGTTTATTTCTTCGTCTATTTCTTGTTTTTGTGCTAACATTTTCTCTTCTACTTGTGTTTCTACCTTATGTGACTGTTCCTCTAGTTTTTCTTCTAGTGTATTCTCCAATTTTTCTAACTTTGTCTGCATATCCTTCGTCTGGTTTTCCATTTCCTGTTGTATTGTCTGTATCTGTTCTTTCATTATATACCCTTGCTCTTCTAGTTTATTTTCTAATTTCTCCTGCATTTCTTTCGTCTGGTTTCTCATTTCCTGTTGTATTGTCTGTATCTGATCTTTCATTGTATGCCCTTGTTCTTCAAATTTTTCATGCATTGACTGGGACTGGTCTTCAATTTTATGTCCTTGTTCTTCAAATTTCTTTTGCATCGTTTGTCCCTGTTCTTCTAATTTCTCTTGCATCATCCTTCCTTGTTCCTGCATCGTTTTCGCCTGGTCTTCCATTTTATGTCCCTGCTCTTCTAATTTCTCTTGCATCGTCTTCGCCTGGTCTTCCATTTTCTTTTGCATTGTTTGCATCATTTCTAACAGTTTCGCCAGTTGTGCATCCATGTTGACTTGGCTTCTAGTTACAGGCATCCACTCTATTTGAAATGTTCTAGAATGTCCAGGAATATGTTTGTAAATGTCACCGTTGACTTCCTTACAATGAAACGAGTGCAGTGATATGCCACACTTGGGTCTTTGTCTGACTTTGGTATAAAGTTCTAGAATGTTCGAGATTGTCCTTCGCGAATAACACCGTTCACTTCCTTAAGTCACGACGAGTGCAGTGATATGTCGCACTTGGGTCTTTGTCTCACTTCGGTATAAAGTTCTAGAATGTTCGAGAATGTCCTTCGCAAATAGCACCGTTCACTTCCTTAAGTCACGACGAGTGCGGCGATATGTCACACTTGGGTCTTTGTTTTACTCCCGTACAAAGTTCTAGAATGTTCGAGAATGTCTTTCGCAAATACCACCGTTCACTTCCTTGAGTCACGACGAGTGCAGTGATATGTCACACTTGGGTCTTTGTCGCACTCCCGTACAAAGTTCTAGAATGTTCGAGATTGTCCTTCGCGAATAACACCGTTCACTTCCTTACGTCAAGACGAGTGCGGTGATATATCACACTTGGGTATTTGTCTCACTCCCGTACAAAGTTCTAGAATGTTCGAGATTGTCCTTCGCGAATACCACCGTTCACTTCCTTGAGTCACGACGAGTGCGGTGATATATCACACTTGGGTATTTGTCTCACTCCTGTACAAAGTTCTAGAATGTTCGAGATTGTCCTTCGCGAATACCACCGTTCACTTCCTTGAGTCACGACGAGTGCGGTGATATATCACACTTGGGTATTTATTCCACCCGCGCACAGGGTTCCAGAAAGTTCTTCAAACTTCCACTTAAATCCCACTTTGTGGACAGGGTTCCAGAAAGCTCTTTAAAACTTCCAGTTAAATCCACTTCCGACACCAAATTGTCACGGATTTCCCCAATCCGTCTTTTCTTTCGCTTCCAGAAAAACAATCCGTTAATTATTTACTTCTTTATTAACTACTGAACACTACTAATTACAGGTCAACTAAACACTTATTTAATTAATCGCTATCTAAATCACTTTGATATCTCCAACTAAACACTTTAATTCAGACTGTAATACAAGACTTATACAAGACTAACTAACTTGGCCGTGTATTCTTCTTTTATAGACCCAACGAATGTTCCAAGTATATTCCAGTATCTCTAGATCCATGTTCTCGTACGACTGGAACGCTTCTCGTCGTTTCCACGATTTTCTGGTAACGCCTCGATTTACACATGTTGTTTGTTTACCAGAATGGCGTAGGGGCGATCGGAGCAATCTTAGGCAATTCGCGGTGCCACAGTCGTCGGTTTGGGAGTGAGTGGGGCAAATTCCGTGACAATAATTTTTATTTGGTGGGTGACATTTTTGGCGCCCAGCGTGCTGACCTGTTAATTTTTTTTTTTTTTTTGAGATTAAATTATTAATAATTAGTTGGGATAATGGCAGACAAGATTGAAGTTGATCTGTTAAACCAGGATGAATTAATTTACGAGACGAAGATTAGAGGCATAGGGACTGGGACAGTGGAACAAATGCGTCAAGCGTTAGCTATGGCAATAAAGCTGGAAAAATCGGGAAGTACGAGGACATCTTTGTATCCATTTACGGTAGAAGATGATGTAAATGCGGTAAAAGAGAAGTTAGAAGAATTGCAACCATTGGTCTCATCATTTAATAATTCAACGGAGAGTGTCTCATATCTTAAACTTCATTAGTTAGAGGTTATCTCATACTTTGAATAGAATAGATCACATCGGCGAGGAAGCAGAGGATCGGCCCGACTTACTAGCAGAAGTATTGTCTTTGTTAGGTATGCTTCAGAGACAAGCAGAAAAATTTGAAAGACGTCAGACTATACCACCTCAACTAAGTTTCTTGGAGCAAGTACGAGGCCCTTCAACCTCTTCGAGTCCTGTAGCATCCAACCAAGCTCCTATTATGTCACCTGGTTTTACGCGTATTGATGTCAAACCCATTTTCCCACACAAATGGGATCTAAAATTTTCAGGCGATAAGAAAGGACTATCGTTAAGTGCATTTCTCGAACGAGTAGAAGAACTACGGATTGCCCGCCATGTTTCTAAAGGAGTATTACTTGAGTCAGGAATAGATCTGTTTTCGGGAAGAGCCTACCAGTTTTATTTAGCCTATCGTAACCAAGTAGCTTCATGGGACGAATTTGTGGTTTTGCTTAAAGAAGAATATCTAACTCCAAATTATAATGAAAAATTATTCGAGGAAATTCGCAGCCGAACTCAAGGTCCTACGGAATCAATAGGCATTTATTTGGCGGTAATGACAGGATATTTTAACAGATTAACATGTCCGATTGCGACCCACAAATCGTACCCTTGTGTACGGGATCGTCCACCACTGCTGTCAGTGGACAGTAGGGTGACTGGCTAAACTCAGTGGAGATGGGGTGGTTTTTAAAATGTGGTTCAAAATATATATTAATATATAAATTAAAAAAAAAACAGTTGGTAAAGGGCGCCAGACAAATTTAATTCACCCGCCAATCAACCCAAGTGTCGGTATAATCACGAAAATTTGTCAAACGAGATTATCAATAAAAAAGCTAATATACAACTAAGGGCTATTTATTTAATTAAATGAAATTTTATTCATACAAAATTTTGAGTAAATTCAAGAAATTATCAAACTCAAAATATTAAACGCAAAATATTGAATAAAAAAAAGTTAAGCTGAGCTAAGTTTTAAAGCAATACAGACCACAGCCTTTTTACGATTAGAAGGATTAAGTATACCATAAAAAAAAAATTATATATATATCTAGTTAAAATCCACGAAATTAAGGGCGATAAAATAGTGCAAGCGCATATTTAGCAGTATAAGTAGGAAGTAAATAAACTATAGTAGCGTCGCTTGAGCTCAGGCGCAACCGCTTAATGTTGGAAAAATAATATACATAAACACATATATCTGTAAAAAAAATAACCATACGCTCCTTAATTCTTGGCAGGTATAACTGGTAACAGGATTTATATAACTTGGCCAATCAATTAGTAATAAGCGAATTGCTTAAAAATTCACCCAGCAAACAAAAATACACTAAACTTGGACATATGTATTACTACTGTAAATTTCTTCTTTAAACTATACGCAAGAAGAAAATCTAAGCTAAATTAAAATGCTAAGTTATAATCTTAATAAACTAGTAAATAACAATTAAGTTTAATTAATCAATTAGAGTATAACTGACTCCTAAAAAAAGAAAATGAATATCTAAACTATGTTAAATAGTATAATATTATTTAAACTACTAAACTTTAATTAAATTCAACTAAATCATTCAGCCAGTGATTAACTGGTACATATAAGATAGAACATAAGAACAAGAAAGGGATGGTAACTTGCGTGAGTCCTTTTGTACTCAGATGGTTACGTAAGCATTCCACAGGAACCCAGGGAGAGGCTGACGTCGAAGCCGCAGCACCGAACCAGAGGAAATGGGAGTACTCCAAATGCAGAGGAACAGCACTGGGATACCAAGGTTGGAACAAATACAGCACCTGGACTCGAGTGAATTCCCAAGAACTCCGCCACTGTTCCAAAATCGGATCCAAAATTGAATTATAAGTAGCAGCAGAACTAGGACTACGACTAGAACCAAAACCCAAAACTCGATCTTAGGTGAACTTGAACGTATAGATGTAGGTGAACCCTGTATAAATACAGAATAACGATATAACATCGTGTATGTCGAGGAAAAAATATTAACTAGCAAATATAATTACTTTTTAAACACTAAGGTATTTAAAATATTTACAAATGAGAAAAAGCTCAGAAACACTTACCCTAATTAATTAGGGGTTCCTTTTTAACAGTACTGTGTACTGTGATAATTCACAATTGCAATGGTGTTGTGATAAGGGCCAAAATAAATGCTCGTCGTGTGACACCTAATCCTTCACAATGAAGATGAATAATCTTGGACTTCTGCACAAAAATATACCAATTGAACGATGATGCAGCTACCAAGCATTCGTTTGGGTTGTCGGGAACCAGAATCCTCAACGAAATGATTGTAGAAATCACAGATTGTTCCACGACAACTCTCACACCACAGACATTTGCCCATTCGAGCTGTTCCGATCGCCGCAAGGCAGATTGGAACCAACAAAAAACTGAACCATTCTCTGATTGGTTCAAAACTGACCAATAGGAATCCTATTCAACTATAGCTTAACTTAAAAGACTAAGATTATCAAATAATAAATATAGAAAAATTAATAATATTACATATTATCGTAAATAAATTAAATCAAAATTGGAAAATGGCATAATTAGGAATTTTCTAGTCGGAAAATGCTACGCGCAATAGTGCGACACTGCTCCGCGCAGAATCTACTCAACCTAAGTCGATCAATACTTTGTGGAGGCAATATGGCGAAATGTCAAGTCTGAAGTAAACAAACAACCAATGTCAAGTCAATTATTTGAATTTTTAAATTTATGAAGCCTGTTGGACATATGCATCAGGTAGGTTACAATAGTTACGTTATTAGATACTTAAATAATCTCTAAACTGTGTACGAAATAAATTAGATCATACAAAACAAATGTAAACATTTATAAACTATAATTTTAATTATTTTATTCTTTATTTCAGGGCTCCAGTATTTCCGTATTTTAAAATAACAACAGCTGCCTACAAAAACCACGCTAAGAAACGAACGATAATTACACATATCTACAGCTACAAAAAGGTACGAATTTAAAGATGTTATTTACTTTTATTTAAAAATTTGACTTTTCAGCTAAGAATGGATTGGAAACTTTTCGATAAAGACCATTAGACGGACAATATAAATATCCTTTTTTTCTCCTTCTGTTGACAAAATTAGCGTGTCAAATATTATCAATACAGTGTGAATAAAATATATATACTGGGTGTTTTAATTTTAGTTTAGGATATAAAATATGTATTTTGTTTTTAAATCAAATTTAAACGTTACACGATCTCTGAAGATACTAAGCTTAAAATTCTAATGAGGAATATCGCCCCGTTTTATCAAAATCAGCTGGCTCTGGTGGAGATCACTTCTATTACTCAACTGCGAGAACTAGGAAGACGCCTAGAAGATAGAAAAGAATCTGTCGAAAACTTTTCCGCACCTAAAAGAGGAAATTCTTTGGAACCTGATCTGGCATATATTCATATACCTCAATCTTCAATAGATGGGTGTTTAGCAACAACTTCTAGCACAGAAACTGGAGGTAATCGAACACCGAAAGAAGTTGTATGTTTTCGATGCAATCAACCTGGCCACAGAGCGGTAGGATGTGCAGCAAGAACTGGAAAATTTTGCTACAGATGTAAAAAGGAAGGAGTGACTATAAAAACCTGTCCCAACTGTTCTAGACAGGGAAACTATCAGCGGCGCACTTAAATGATCGAGTAAGCTGTGCCGCAGAAATAACCTCGGTCAACAAATTACAGGTTATCTTGGACTACGTGTTGGAGAACGCTGTTGGCGACGAACGTCCATATTTATCTGTTGATGTCTTGGGCCAACCGATGCTCGGCTTACTGGATTCTGGTGCCTCAAGGACCATTATTGGTAGCAAGGGTTTAAACTTCATCAATCAGCTAGGGCTTCGTATCAATCGTAATAAGCAGTCAACTTGTACGGTGGCTAATGGTACACAGTGTCGTGTCTTAGGAGTCATCGAGTTACCAGTAACATTAAGAAACAGGTTTAGATTAATAGAAGCCTTAATAGTACCCGAGCTACACCATTTACTTATTTTGGGTGCTGATTTTTGGAAAATTATGGGCATCATACCCGACTTGAGAAGAAATGAGTGGCATTTTTCCAACGAACCCGTTCTCGTTAATGCTGTCGAGCATGTGTCTGGACAAACTCAATTGAGTTCTATGGAAAAACTTAGGCTACAAGCTTTAATTGACAGGAATGTTGCACTTATGGGTAAGGACCTAGGTTGTGCGAACAATGCAGAACATGTGATTACCACTTCCAGTCCACCGATCAAGCAACGATACTACCGAGTGAACCCAGTTATCCAGAAGCAGCTCGATCAAGAACTTGAAGAAATGCTCAAACTTGGCATAGTGGAACCTTCTAACAGTCCATGGTCTTCTCCAATTTTATTAGTTAAGAAGAAGGATGGCACCAATCGAGTTTGCGTAGATTTTAGAAAGTTAAACTCAGTTACTGTACGTGACAGTTACCCACTACCTCTCGTATCTGATACGTTAGACAAACTGAGGAATGCTAAGTATTTGTCCAGTTTGGACGTAAAATCAGCTTATTGGCAGGTGCCTATGGCTGAACACTCCAAGCAGTACACGGCATTCACTGTACCTAATCGTGGGCTTTTCCAGTTTTGTCGTATGCCTTTTGGCTTACATAACGCCCCAGCCACCTGGCAAAGGCTTATTGACAGTGTCCTAGGGCACGATCTGGAACCTCACGTCTTCGTTTACCTTGATGACATTGTGGTTGTGAGCCAGCCATTCGAGGAACATCTCCGGATATTAGACGAAGTTTTCTGCAGACTCAGGGAAGCTAATATCACCGTGAGTATCAGTAAATGTCAGTTTTGCAGACCTGAGATGCGTTATTTGGGATATGTTGTTGATTGTAATGGATTACATGTAGAGCCAGAAAAGGTCAAGGCTATGCTGGAGATCCCCAACCTGTGTTAAGGATGTGAGAGCCATCGTGGGTACTTTCTCTTGGTACCGTAGGTTCGTACCAGAGTTTTCGTCAATCGTAGCTCCGATGACTTCACTTTTACGCAAGAACGCAAAGTTCCATTGGACCGAAGAATGTGCGCAATCATTCAGGAGAATTAAAGAACTTCTAGCCGCAGCTCCAATATTAAGTTGTCCAGATTATTCACAGCCATTTGTAGTTCAGACCGATGCATCGGGATTTGGTATTGGTGCAGTGTTGTCACAGCCTACTCCTCAAGGGGACCACGTTATCTGCTATTTGAGTCGGTCTTTGACAAAACCAGAGCGTAATTACACCACCACTGAGCGGGAATGTCTTGCAGTGCTATGGGCTATTGAAAAACTTAGGCCATATTTAGATGGTGTACCATTTACAGTGGTGACTGACCACTATAGTTTGGTGTGGCTGCAGAATTTAAAGGACATCACTGGACGATTAGCACGTTGGGCTGTGAGGCTTCAGCAATACGATTTCAAAATAGTCCATAGAAAAGGGAAAGAACACGTGGTACCAGATACATTGTCTAGATCAGTTCCAGTGGTCGATATGGTTGTTACAAAAAACTCTTCTGCCCTACAGCATATGCAAGATGACAGATGGTATATGTCCATGTTAGACAAGGTGGAGAAATATCCTTTAAAATTTAGCAACTGGAGAGTCTCTGAAGGATACTTGTGGAAACATATTTTGTCAGACTATCCAGGATTAGATTCAGGAGATACATGGAAGTTAGTCGTTCCTAAGAGGGATCGCCCCAACATTACTGTGGACGCTCATGAAGCTGTTACGTCGGGTCACACCGGAGTATATAAAACTTTTGCTAGAGTTGCAGAAAGGTACTTTTGGCCTAAAATGAGAAAGGATATAGCCGATTATGTTCGGAAGTGTAAGATATGTGCGGCGTACAAGAGTTCACAAGATATTCCAGCGGACAAAATGGTGAGTCATCCTAAACCGGATCGGCCTTGGGAGATAATATCGACTGACATCGTGGGACCACTTCCTAAGTCAAAACATGGCAATAGTTTTATACTTGTCGTTACTGATTACTTAAGTAAATTCTCTCTTCTGTTTGCACTTCGTAAAGCTACTTCCGAAGCAATTATTCACAAAATTGAAAGTGATGTATTTTTATTATTTGGTGTATCTCGTATTCTTATCTGCGATAATGGGCCACAGTATAAAAGCAACCAATTTTTAAGGTTTGCAGAGCGATACAAATGCCATATTAAGTTTAATGCGTTCTATCATCCAAGGGCAAACCCTACAGAAAGGGTTAATCGTACATTAAAGACTATGTTGGCCATGTATGTTTCAGATAACCATCGAGACTGGGATGAGAATTTGAATCAAATTTCCTGTGCTCTTCGCACGTCAAAACATGAAGTGACGAAACTGACCCCATATTTCATTAACTTCGACCGGAATATGATTTTGTCAGGTGAAGATTATTGCAAACCTGAGTTATTGACCCCAGAGGATGGCACCCAGACTGGGGAACTGAGCCGCAATGAGTCCTTTAAGAAAATGTTTGTGGATGTGAAGCGTCGACTGGAATTGGCTGCTCAAAAGAGTTGCAATCGTTATAACTTGAGACGTCGTCATGTTGAGTTTCTGCCAAATCAATTGGTATGGAGAAAGAATTATGTGTTATCAGATGCTGCAAAATACTTTTCGCAAAAGTTAGCACCTAAGTACGTAGGACCTTATCTTATTCATAAACGAATTTCGCCTTGGACTTATGAATTGCGTGACTCGTATGGAACGTCAAAAGGAGTCTGGCATGTTAAGGACTTGAAGTCGGCTGCCGATATTTCCACAGAAGAAATGAAAGCTTGAAAAATTTACAGAGTAAATTTCTTGTAGAAAGGGGGGGATTTGTTACGGTTATTTTCGGCATTAACAGTAAATATAACATTTCTATTACTAATTATAATATTTAAAGCTATAAATTATTTCATCCTTGTTTTGGCTCACATGAATGAATAAATACGATTTTTCTAATTGGTTGAGCGTTAGCTGCGCAGGTGAAATAGAATAGGTACAAGGGAGTGAGCGGATCGAGAGAGAAAAATGGTCGACTGTGCGGTGCTCGAGGAGACTTGTAATTTTTCATGGTTTTTGTAAACATCCTTAATTGGGTTCTAAATTCAAGTCTTCCTATCTATATATTTGGAAAAGTTGGTGCTGGTGATGGCAATATTGTGATAGTTATCCAAATATTAATCCTTAATTGGGATTCAAGGAGCACGTGGTGGAAGTCACTGACTGTTCTTCTAAATTCTGTATTCCAGTTTGCTACGAATTTGGTCAACGGTATGTTAATATTCCTTTTTTTTTCTCCTTGTCACATATTATAAGTAATTTTATTTGTATGTCCTTAGTTATATTACAAGTTGAAAAACCCCTTTTCCTATTCTTGGTGACCATAAGGGTCATATTCGTCTGCTATCTAGGACCATTGTTTAAATATTGAGCGTTAGTTGGATAAGAATCCACTCTGGAAAGGACAAAATCCTGGGAGAAGGGTATGTGTATATTTAATTACTATAATTTTTGAATTGATTATTATATTTATGGGATAATTTTCTCCTAGGTTTTGTTTGGATACTTCCTTTGTCACATAATTTAAACTTTAATGTTGTAAGTTGTCTCTAAAGTAAGCCTTTGTAGATTTATTTTAAATTCCTATGGCTTGGTTTATTTTTATTGAATTTTAAAATACATATTTTACGTAGAAACTAATTCTACTATTACTTTCTTATTAGGGTTTTTGTCTACGGCACAACAAATCGGTATCAGCGGGTCCTCCGCGGCGCCTTAGCGCCAGCGTATATACTGGCCGGCCTTTGGAAGAATTCTACTATACCAGCTGTCTCAGTTCCGGAGAGGAAAATTTCAAGGAATCAGGAATCCGCAAGTTATTTCACATTTATTTAATTCTAAGTCGCGATTATTGTCTCTGATTCATTTACTCACCTAGTGTGTGTATATGTATATCAAAATTTTTCTCAAATTAATTATTCTTTGTATTAGGAACATAGTTAATAGTATTTAATTAACTTAATATTTAGAAATTAGTTAACATTCGATAAGAACTTGGCTTATTTTTTTTTCTTCCACTTTAAGTTAATTGTTCAATTCCCGTTTGAATTAAATTTGTAGGTACCTATATGATTAGTATTTAGATTAGGGTTATTGCTTATTGTTATACAGGGAGTTCACTTTTTTTCTCTGATTGAGTATTTGAATTTTAAAAAAATATTTGCAATTTCCAACAAGACCTGATTCGTGCGCCTGTTTGTATATTTGTTTATTTCTACCTACTATTGGGTGGTAAAGCATAATTATTAATGTAGTAGTTAGGACTTATTGTCTGTGCTGCGCTTGCACCACTTATATCTGAGCTTTATTATAAGCGGAAATTAAAGTGGGTTTACTACGTTTTGCGTTGAACAATATACCGCTACGGTTGCGTATCGCCTGAGCTCAAGCGCCGCTGTCACGTATTCGGTTAAACGCTCACTATTACTATTTCTTTTTTTTCTTATTCATACTTTTATATTGTTTTAATATCCGCCTTTTAACTTCGGCTTAAAATCACTTGGTGTAAGGTGCCGGCACTAGTTACTATATTTAAGAGTTAATTTGTTTAATTCTTAAGCCCTTCTAATTTATATACATATATCTTGTTTACATTATTATGTCTCATATTTGGCGAAAACCAGACTCCGATTAGTGTCAGCAATAAATAAGTGAAAATAATACCGTAATAGTATTTTTTGTCCTGTTTGGTAAATTTGGGGATAAATTATTAGATCAGTATCGGTATTCGTTGGAGGTAAATTTACCTGGCGCCCAAGCATTATTTTTTTATAATAATTTTTTTGAACCTCCCCTTCTCCACTGAGTACTAGCGGCGAATATCCAGTTGCCTACCATATTAGCACACGAGTATTTATAATTTTTATTTGGTGGGTGACAGCTTATGTTATGCAAAAAGCAGTAACAAAATAACTTACCAAAATGGTGGAAAATGGCAGGAAGTGGAAACTTGTAAAATCGAAAAGATGCAAGTAACACTTTAGACTATCGTCTAGTACGTAGCACACCGTATGTCAATCGACCGGGCACTGATCATTCTTGATTCGCATAGAAGGCAAGAATTTTAGGAAGGAAAAAAAGGAATTTGGTAGTTAAAAAAAATATGCATAAAATGAATTTATAACTTAGTTGAGGGCTCTTAATATTAATTATTATTTAACTAACTAAATTATCTATATACACAAAAAAAATAGAGAAGAACGGAACATTTTCCCCCCCATAAAACACCATAAGGTGTTTTATTCAACGTCCGGTAACAGACATAATTTAACTAAAGGACATTTTATCATACCTTTAGTAGTTTTTACCGAGGCAACTCTTACAACCCCGTCTAATCCGGGATGGTTTTCAGTAATTCTCCCAAGCGACCAATGCAAAGGAGACTTTGTTTCATCTTTAATTAATACTAGTGAACCTATTTTAGGTGAATTGATCTTATTATGCCATTTAGCTCTCTGATGGAGAGTGCGTAAATACTCTTGGTGATATATTTTCCAAAAGTCATAGTGAATACGCTGTAAAAGCTGCCATCGTGTTAACCTGTTTATATTAACATCTTCAAATGTAGGATCTGGTAATACAGTCAAGGGTTCCTGGGTCAAAAAATGACCTGGAGTTAAGCTAGTCAAATCATTAGGATCTGTACTGATAGCACATATAGGCCTAATATTAAGCATGGCTTCTATTTGAATAAGTATGGTATTTAATTCCTCATACGTAAGAATTTGACTGCCAATTACTCTAGTTAGATGTGTTTTGACTGCTTTTATACCGGCTTCCCAGAGTCCAGAAAAATGTGGACTACCAGGTGGATGAAATTTCCACTCTATGGTCTTTGTACGAGCTGCATGGTACATTATTTGTTTTAAATATTTATTTGCCCCTACAAAATTTGTTCCGCAATCCGAGTATATAGCAGAACATCGGCCTCTTCGCGCAATAAAACGCCTCAGACACGCTAAAAAGGCTTCTGTACTTAGATCTGAAGCTAATTCCACATGTATGGCCTTAAGGCTTACGGCGAGCGCTCTATCAAACGATATATAACATCTGTTCCAAAAACCGTCGTGAACTGTTCAGTACCGTGAGAAATGTTTAACCAACACCGTCTTACGTCGCATTCGTCGGGAGTACATTAACAACTAAACTGACTGACTAATTCTGGACGGTTCGGAATCGATTCTTGCTGTGTTGGAACAAACCCATAGTTTTCGCTCAGTAACTCCTTAACGGATAATGATAAAAATATGCGGTTTTTTTTAATAGACCTCAAATATTATTTTACGTCGGCGCTGTGTTTTGAAATTTTGAAAAAGTGTAAAATAAATTTTTTTAAAATGAATTTTGCATATTTTTCAATTTCAAAACACAGCGCCGACGTAAAATAGTATTTGTAGTCTATTAAAAAAACCGCATATTTTTATCATTTTTCGTTGAGGAGTTACTGAGCGAAAACTATATCCCTTTGGATCGAGCGCTCACCGTAAGCCTTAACTGCACAGCAAATAAAGACGCAAATGTACGATTTTAAAGTTTTAGAACCTCTTATTTTATTCAGGGTTATTGTGAATGGCCCACCAAAATCTATTGCGGCAATAGAAAACGGTTTCTTGTCTAATCCGATAATGTGGAAGATTACCCATGGGAGGTTGGAGCGGTTTTGGATTTGTTTTCCAACAAAATCGGCTATTATTTAAAACCTTTCGAATAGTTTTTTTAGCAGAAAATATCCAATAATTTTGAGCAAGCAAAAAATGCGTAGTTTGTATTCCAGGATGACAAAAAGAATTATGTATATATAAAATAAGAAGTTTTGTAAAGACGCAATTAGAGGGTAACAAAATAGGAAAGCGTTTTTCATAATTTAATGTAGCTTGATTAAGTCTACCCCCTACTCTTAAGATTTTATTGTTATCTATAAAAGGATTCAATTTACGTAACGGTTTAGAAGTAATTCTATCCTTCATAGTTTGCTCAATTTCTGAAGATAAATGAAGTTTTTGAATCCTTTGAACGACAAGATTTAAAGCATTATTTAACTCAAACATTGACAAAAAGGTCGTACGTTTATTATCTTTATTTTTAATATTGTAAATGAAACGTAAAATATAGGCAAGTATTCTCTTAATTTTTGTAAGTGAAGAAAAACGTTCAAATAAACTATCAACTATCGTTATCTGAGCAACAGCTGAAAAAATAGATTTTTTCGCCTCATTAGAAACAGCACTTGAAACAATATTTCCGCAAAGAGGTAAATCCCATTCCTTTTAAGATTTATACAAAAAATCTGGACCTTGCAACCAAACCTTATTATCTAAATATTCAGAAGGATATAAACCTCTAGATCCGTAATCAGCAGGATTAATAATAGAAGGTATATATCTCCAGTATTCAGGATCAATTCTCTCTTGTATATAATTAACTCGAGAATTCACAAACACTTTCCAGCGATATGCTGGTGCTTTTATCCAAGACAATGCAACACAAGAATCTGACCAAGCAAAAATTGATTTAAAATTTAATTTGTCTTTATAAGTATTTAAGATATAGTTTACAAGTTTTGATAACAAAACCGCAGCTAGCAATTCAAGGCGTGGAATAGAAATGGTTTTAAAAGGAGCTACCTTTGTTTTAGAATAAATAAACTGTACCTTTATAGCACCCGAAGGATAAATTGAACGTATGTATAAAACTGCACAGTACGCACGCTGTGACGCATCGCAAAATCCATGTAATTCGTAACAATTTGAATCCTTTGTGTCCAGGTGGCGACATAATTTAAAATTTGAAACGAATGGCAGTTCATGTTTAAACCTGAGTCATTTATTAGCCCAGACATTAGGTAAACTGTCATCCCAACCAAGGCCATTCGCCCATAGTTCTTGTATAAGTAGTTTAGCAATTAAAGTTATAGGACTTAAAAATCCCAAAGGATCAAATATTCTTGCAATTTGTGATAAAATGTTTTTTTTAGTAATTACGGAATCAATAACTTGTACAGAAAAGAAAAAAGAATCGGTTTGTGGGCACCACTGTAAGCCTAAGATTTTTATCATATTATTATCTTCCTTATCAAGCGACATAGAAAGCTGTAAAACTTGATCACTAGGTAAATCTGCCATAATATTAGGTTCATTACTTGACCATTTTCGTAGTTCAAAGCCACCTTTAGCTAATAAGTTAATTAATTGTGTTTTTACATTTTCAGCTTCCTCTATCGTGTTACCTCCCCCTGTTATATCATCTACATAAGTATAGTATTTAATTACTTGAACAGCTTCAGAAAATTCTGGATTTTCATGTGCTAACTGTAATAAACTTCTTATAGCTAAGAAAGACGCAGATATTACCCCAAAAGTAACAGTGTTTAATTCGTAATCTATCAAAGGTTCTTCAGGCGAGAAGCGCCAAATAAATCTCTGAAATTTCCTATGTTCGGGGTTTATTAAGATTGGATTGTACATTTTTTTAATATCTGCTGTAAACACGAATTTAGGTAAGCGAAAATTAAGTAAAATCCTAAATAAATCATTTTGTAACTTAGGTCCAGTACACAAAACTTCATTTAAAGAAGAAAAACCAAGAATTTTACTAGAAGCATTAAAAACCACCCGAAGTGGTGTAGTAGTAGAATCTTTTTTAAACACACAATGGTGAGGCATGTAATAACAATTATTTTCAATAAATTTATCATCAACTTTACTTACATAACCTTTATCAATATATTCAAGAATAAAATCTGAATAACTTTTATGTAAATCGGGATTTTTTTCGAACCTTTTCTCAAGATAAAGAAAACGGTTGATCGCTAAGTCTCTAGTGTTTCCAAAATTTAAGAAACATTATTTTTGAAAGGTAACGTAACTATAAATCTATTATCGGTATGTCTCCTAGTAGTTTCAAGAAAATTATTTTCGCAATACATTTCATCCGGAGACTGACAAGCTTTCTTCGGAACTTCTTCTACTTGCCAAAACCTTTTAAGTATCGAATTTAAATTTTCTTCATTATTTAACATAGTAAAAAATGATTTGGCTTGAGAAGAAATGTAATCAGAAACTTTTCCCATAATTACCCAACCGAAAACAGTGTTAATTGCAGATTGTTCATTTTGACCACCATTTAAAACTCCATTTCGAAGAATATAAGGAAAAATATCGGCTCCCAATAAAACATCTATTTTACCCGGTAAATTAAAATTAGGGTTAGCTAACTTTAAATGGGAGATGTGGGACCAAGTATTCATCGTAATATTGTTATTTGGCATAGTAGAGCAAATTGTTTCTAAAATTATAGCATTAATATTAAAGAAAGTAGCTGAATTTTCCAAGGGAAATATTTTTAAATTGATACCCAATTTAGCAGGAGTGACCATTTTGTCCAAACCCTGTATAGAAAGAGCAGCATTAAATTTGGGAAGACCAAGTTTATTAGAGCAAAGTTCGTTCGTAATAAAACTTACTTGTGAACCAGAATCCATGACGGCTCTCATTGTATGCAATTTACCAAATTTGTACAAAATATTTACCAAAGCAGTAGATAATAAAACGGAACCAAAATTATGTATTAGGCCGGAGAGAGTAGAAAGAGAATTATTTTTATTTGTATCTGTATGTTCATTCGCGCGAGGTATATTTATTCCGCTAGTACTTGCAACAGATTCATTATCGTTATCCCCACTGGTTGTATCTTCAAAATATAATAAAGTATGGTGACTTTTATTACAATGCCTACATCTTTTATCAGAAGAACAATGAGAAGTTTAGTGAGAAGTGGCAAAACAATTTATACAACATCTCACTTTTTTCGCGAATTTAAAACGCTCTTGAGGAGTTTTTGTTAAAAAAGACGGACATTTAAAGATAATATGATTAGATATGGTCTGAAGCTATTTATTTGTGGCATAATTTTAGTTTTTCTTTAGTTTTGTTGGGTTTTTGCCATACTTCTGAAAAAATAATAAAGATTAATTGAATAAGCCCTTGCGCCAAACGGAACAGTCAAGGGTTATTTTCAAAACTAAGTTTGCCTAACCAAAAAATCTCACACTGAAAAAAGCAGATAAGTAAAAATAACAAAAATCATTTAATGGTGAGTTTTGACGTAGTTAGTTTATTCAGTAACGTACCAGTAGACAAAACACTGAATATCATTAAAAATAAACTGGAAATTGATATCAATTTGGCAAACCGAACAAAATTAAATGTAGGATGTATAACGGAATTACTAAGTCTATGTATAAAAACAACATATTTTCAACTAAACAATGAATTTTACCAACAAAATTTCGGAATGGCAATGAGCTCATCATTATCACCAATTTTAAGTAATATTTTTATGAATTTTTTTGAAGAAAATTATATTCAAAATATAAATAAAAAACCAACTATCTGGTGGCGATATGTGGATGACATTTTTGCAATTTGGCCTTTTACTGTTACAGAATTACATGAATTTTTAAATGATATTAACAATAAAGAACCAACAATAAAATTCACTTTGGAAATAGAAAATAATAATATGCTACCATTTTTAGAGGTTTTAATTAAAAACAAGATAATTCTGTAGAAACAAGTGTTTATAGAAAACAAACTCACACCAATAGATATTTAAATTTTAGATCTAACCATCACATCGATATTAAGAAAGGTGTTGTTAAATGTTTATATGATAGGGCAAAATTAATTTCATCAAACAATGATATTTTCAATAACGAACTAAAATTTATTAAAAATGTTTTAATAAATAATGAATACCCTCCAAATTTTGTTGATAGAACATTCAAAAATATTACAGATAAAACGAACACTGTAAGACAAATAAAGGAAATTAATCATACAATTAAAATTCCATACATTCCTATATTATCAGAAAAGTTAAGAAGAATCGGTAATAAATTTAATATTCGAACAGTTTTTCAGACAACTAATACTTTACGATCATTTTTGTCTAAAACACGTCCAAATGATTGACAAAATTCAAAAAATTGCATCTACAGTATACCTTGTGAATGCAATAAACATTATGTTGGGGAAACGTCTCGGCCTATGAACATTAGAGTTGAGGAACATAAAAATTACATAAAAAAAATGGGAATTTGAAAAATCCAAAATTTGCGAACACGCTTGGGAAAACGTGATTTGATTCAATGGGTTCGGCAAAAATTTTAGAAAAGGAAGATAACGCAACAAAAAGAAAATTAAAAGAGACCGCGATTATTTTGTTGAACGGAGATAAGTGTGTCTAATTGTTCAGTTAACATCGATCATTGTTGGCTACAGTTGTATCAAGAAGAAGTAAGTAACAATAAAATAAAAATCATTTAACATCTCTATGGAAGCAGGTTAACAAATTTTAAACTGTCAAACTTGACATACGTTTAAATATTTTTACTACGTTTTTGAGAACGAAAACAGAGAGTTTCTCGAAACGTCAATAACACGGAAGTGCGCGATAGTGATGTGATTTTTGTTATTTTTACTTATCTGCTTTTTTCAGTATGAGATTTTTTGGTTAGGCAAACTTAGTTTCGAAAATAACCCTTGACTGTTCCGTTTGGCGCAAGGGCTTATTTAATTAATCTTTATTATTTTTTCAGAAGTGTGGCAAAACCCAACAAAACTAAAGAAAAAATATGATTAGATTTACAAAATAAGCAATTATTTGTAGATGTATTGGCAAGTAAAGCAGCCTGTTGCCTACCTCTCAAAGCGGCAGGCACAAAAGCAGTCTTACGAGGGTACTTAGTAAAGTTAGGCGCACCTGAACCGCCTACTTTATTCTTTTTAGATTTTGCAAAAGCTTCTAATCCGGTACATTGCTTTGAAAGAAAATCATACAGATCCTTATATTTAGGTATTTCATTAGATGGATGACGCAATTCGAAAGCCTTGACTGTATTAGGATCCAATTTTTCAAGTAATAAATGCATTAACAGAAAAACCCATTGTTCCGTGTCATACCCCATTTTTCCTAGCCCGGCTAAATTTTGTGAAAAATTATCTAGCAAATTTCTTAACATAATCGCATTTTCAGAAGTTAATTGAACACAATCATAGATTCCTTTCCAGTATTCTTGAGCAAGATCTCTCTTATTTGAATATCTTTTACGCAGTAAATCATATGCAGTTATGTGATTCTGTTCAATAAAGCGTACACTTCTGATTAGCTCTAAAGGTGGTCCCGATAAAAATGAAATGAGGTAATTGAATTTATCCATATCAGAATTATCAGGATTATTGTGAATGGAGGAATCATACATGTCAATAAATGTTGGAAATTCTTTGATTTCACCAGAAAAACATTTTATGGTAAGTTTAGGCATTCTTGCATTGCTCTTTTTAGTAGAAGAAGACGATGATGCTTGCTTTTTAGGTAACTGAACAAATTTGTAGTAACAAACTTCAATTTCGGTAAGCATTGACATAAAATTTTTACGTATTATTTCTTCTGCATGTAAGTCAGAATCTTCTCGTATAGCCAAAGCGGCTATAATGTCTGAATGACTCTTTTCAAAACTTTCCTGTATACTACTTACATTTTTATAAGCCACAATTAAATTTGGCAAAGTTTTCAGATCGTTAGTAACAGCATTAGCAATTTCAAAAATGGCTTCTAACTTGTAAATATCTACTTGACGTAGTGCACGTATTTTTTTAATTTTCTCAGCCATATTCGGATAAATAATATGTATTAATTATTGAATGACCCCATATATGATTCCTTCCAATACAATTATCATAAAAGTAAGTAAACAAACCGATGGCTATCAAGAGCCAACAAAAAAACTCGGCTAGTAAAAACGAGCTAATCAGAATATCGCCTTAAACGTATAGATAATTTTTAACTGTGGATTTAATTCTAATTTGTATCAAATGGATTGCAATTAAATTATCAATTATTTAATAAGAGAAGCAAATATATTTATGTAAATTAAAGCAGATTAAGAGCCCTAAACCTATGTTTAATTATAGCACATCATATAATAATGCAAAAGTAATTAATTAATGAAAAAAACAAACTTGCATTCGATCTTACGTAACTCTTGCAAATGTAAACAACCTATCCGGCTCGAAGGACCAATTAATGTGGCATTACCACATTGTTATGTAAGGTGCCGTCAAATATAGGCCTATATATACATTTGCAAAATTCACAGAACGGATGCAAGCTTATGTTATGTAAAAAGCAGTAACAAAATAACTTACCAAAATGGTGGAAAATGGCAGGAAGTGGAAACTTGTAAAATCGAAAAGATGCAAGTAAAACTTTAGACTATCGTCTAGTACGTAGCACACCGTATGTCGATCGACTGGGCACTGATCATTCTTGCTTCGCGTAGAAGGCGAGAATTTTAGGAAGGAAAAAAAGGAATTTGGTAGTTAAAAAAAATATGCATAAAATGAATTTATAACTTAGTTGAGGGATCTTAATATTAATTATTATTTAACTAACTAAATTACCTATATACACAAAAACAATAGAGAAGAACGGAACACCTACCTCAATTATTATTAATTGAAGCAAAATAATAACAAATTATAACTATTATTTTACCAACTTTGTTTACTTTTTGAAGTTTGATTGTTTTATATTTTATGAAAGAAAAACAATATTATTTTATTCCGTATTTTACTACCATTTATTTACTTAGGTATTTATTATATCAATAAAAAAATGTTTACCAAACTTATTATTTGCCCAATAAAATAATATTTAATTTTTTATTCAACATCTTTTTAGTCTGTAAAACTTTTAGTAAAAAATTAATATACAGTGTGTACAGATTTGAACACCAGTGTAGAATTTTACAGGGTGGGGCGATTAATGTGAATTTTTTTCAGAGTAGGGGGTCCATAGACACACGTATGTGACATATTGCTAAGGATCCTGGCTGGATTTTTTTAATAATGTTTTTTTTTTTGGAAAATCGCATTAGGGATATTTTTATTAGAAATTTGACAACACTGCGTTATTCAGCAACATTTAAAACCTCAATAACAACTCAAAGTAAAATACAAATTGAAAAAGGTTGAAATATCATGTTAAGAAAGAAAAAACAAATACAAACTATCATTAACAAGTTAACAGTGCTTACACAAATTAATACCGGTCAAGGAAAACAAAATTGGTAAGAAACATCAAAATATTCTAAATAAGTATTCAATTTCAAAGTTATGCTATTAAAAATTCAAATATTTCCTGATTTGACGTTTCACAATATTATTTATTTTTCACAGCAACCTTAATAAAACAAGAAAAAATAAATTTCTTTCGGAGCTATAAAAATCATGTCTAATTACCTAATTTTAAAATGTAATGGTACTCATATTGTTTTTTCTTTCTTAACATGATATTTCAACCTTTTTAAATTGTATTTTACCGTTTTTACTCATTTCTAAAAGCCCCTTATATTTTCAAACTAAGATAAGAATTTTCAGTTTTTAGGACTTTGAGGCTCTATAAAAGAACATGCAACGACATAAATTAATGAAATTTTGGGTATTTGGGTATAAAAAATATCTCCTGAAATAGAGTAATTTTGGAAAAATATTCAGACACGTCCAGTATTAAATTTGCCACTTTTTGAAATAATTAAAAATTGTGTACAGTGGCGTACCATTGAGCAGGAAAAAAATTGTTTTTTCTGAAATATAAAAATGCTTTTTTTTTCTGAATATGGCGCCATAAAAATTTTGATAACGTAAAAAAAAATTCGAGATAATTGGAGATTCGCGATATCGTATCATAATTATTACTGTATGTCAAATTATCAAATTTTGATACAGAAACTATTTTAGTGCCTACTACTTGTCAATGAGGACTTTAAAATCAAAATGTAGCTATTAGCCTAAAGAAAAATTATAGATAATTCAGTGTTTTGATATCTTGAAATTTCAATTGAATTTATCTCGAAATTGTTCTTATATAACCTAATAAAAATTTTATGATACCATATTAAAAAAAAGCTCTTTCATATTCGAGAAAAAAAAAATGGAGTTGCCATTAAAAAAAATCCTGCTCAATGATACCTACCTGCCCTCAATACTTCATCATTTCAAAAAGTGGCAAATTTAATTAAAAAATCGACGTGAGCATTTTTCCAAAATTATATTATTTCAGGAGATATTTTATGTATTCCAAACTTTTTATCCACAGTGTATATGTGAAAGAAAGTTAAAACTTGAAAACCACAGATTAATGAGACAAATAAATAATAACCGAGCATATAACAAAATCTTATTAAATATGTCGTAACCAATTTCTAGAGAATCTTTAAAAGATTAATGAACTGCTAATAATACATACCTATTATCACAAAAATATACAGCTTTGAGTAGCTATATATTTTGTGATATATTATTTATCTACCTACCTTTTTCAATAAACTGTATGGGAATTGCATTTTTAGTTAACAATTTTCTCTTATTGTTAATTATAATATAGTTCTGAGAATAATGCACCTCACAAATTAATTTATATTTTAAATCATTAACGTCCAGTAGAGCAATACTTAAATTACCGCAATTTTTTTGCCACTCCTGGGCACGTTTATCGTCACTGGAAATTTAAAAAAACTTATTCCTTTGTTTCTTCTTTTAGTATTTAAACAGTTTTTATAAACACAGTTGTGATTAGCTGTTGTCATGATTGCACAAAAACACTACTACAGTAGAAACTAAAACTAGATCACACAAAACTGTTTGCTAATAACAGACGAGCGGTCGATGTTACTCTCTCAACTGTTGGAAGCAGACTGAGAAATCTCGGGCCCAATTCTACAGCAACGCCATCCAAATCTCGAGCCCAGCATAGCAGTCGTTTATTTGTACAGGGCTGCGCCTCTATATAACTTATTCACTCAACGGTGTAACTTAGAAATTTCCTCTGTAATTCTTTTAATGTCACTTTCTTGACATTTCTCCAAGATTCTCATGGACTTGAGCAGGCTGGTGGAATCATTGTGTTGGAGCTGCTTTAAGGTGCATCCACATATTCTTTATTGGTAGCATCAGTAGCTAGAATGGGCTGTTTCATGTAACATATCCTCAAATTACCAATATTAACGTTTCTCTCGGGAGTAAATGAAAATCCAATTGTATTATGAGGTGTGTAAGGTTCGTTAAAATCATGATGACGATGAGAGCTACGTCCGAATTTATCGACACTCATCATGTAGAATGACTGTAAATCGTATGCAACTTTATAGTATTTGATCTAAGGAGAATATGTGCGACGTAAAACATGACATAAACCTGACGTAAAAACGGATAACCACGACGGAAGAACGGATAACTGCGACAACCTAAGATATTATTTTAGCCTCTTTTAACTCCTCGATAATTGCTGCAATTTCGTTATCGTGAGATGTATTTCCAGCGTTCTGAGAGGCTACCAACAGCCTTAGACAATCGACAAGTTCGTTGAGATCATCCCAGTAAATATATTATATCGGTTTTGTATTGTAAGTTAACTTGTTAGATACTAACATACGGATTCATCAACAAAGCGTAACGTTAGTCAGACTAGCGGAGGTTATTTTTTTCTCATATATTTTCAGGTATTAACAATATTGTGTGAAACTAACTACTCAGTGGACAAAAGCCCCAACCTGCGTTGAATTACACCCACAATATCTACCCATATATTCCTTATTATTAGCTTTTGTAACATTTTTTACTGTTTAAGAAAGGTATTTTAAGCTAATATGTATCAAATCTCCTACAATTCCTATCAATGAAGTCATATGTATGTTCTCTGATACCAAACATCTAGGTATGCTAATGAACATCCACAGACATATGACTTCATTGATAGGAATTGTAGGAGATTTGATACATATTAGCTTAAAATACCTTTCTTAAACAGTAAAAAATGTTACAAAAGCTAATAATAAGGAATATATGGGTAGATATTGTGGGTGTAATTCAACGCAGGTTGGGGCTTTTGTCCACTGAGTAGTTAGTTTCACACAATATTGTTAATACCTGAAAATATATGAGAAAAAACTATACATAAAAGGTAAAATTTTTTATTAATTTTTATTTATTTTAGTAGGTTGTTATGATATTCATTGACAGTTAATCAGTTTGACGTTGTCGATATTTCATTTTGACATTCAATTTCAAATAATTTTAATTTATTGGTATAATCATCTTTATAGTTAGATATTTGACTCAAGTTAAAGGAGACCACCTGATGAAGCGATCCTAATAAAACGTAGAAATAAGTGAGATCTCAATTATTGTGGTTGAATTTCGAGTTCCCACTCCAGAGGTTAGTAAATATATTAAATTTTTTAGATAATTATTGAATAGAGTTTTGTCTGTGGATGTTCATTAGCATACCTAGATGTTTGGTATCAGAGAACATACATATGACTTCATTGATAGGAATTGTAGGAGATTTGATACATATTAGCTTAAAATACCTTTCTTAAACAGTAAAAAATAGCGGAGGTTACGCGAAAAATTTACGCATCTGTTGCACTAATTTAAATAAAAAGCATACTCCTATTCACTACTATGATATGTTAACTAATCCGTAGCAGTGAAAAGTACAGTTTTTGAATATAAATACTAAATATACAATGGGAAACGCAAGGAACTAGAGGCCGAAGTTACGCGATTTTTAGGTAGGTACAATACTGGGTCTAACTTTTGGCGCAAATATGGACGTAAATAAACAGCCTACCTAGCAACGCATGCTTCGCTACCTAGCAACGCATGTTTCGTGAATGAGCGCAAAGCTGGTTAGGCCAACTAACGCGCTTTACACGGGCGTAAAACTCGTTAGTCCGACTAGCGCTACGCCCGTTTCATGAATCCGGCTGTAAGCCTCTGCCAGTAGTTTTACGCGGTCCTTTAATGACTAGCGGTCTAATAATTTCTCTATACTTGAACGAACTGGAGCTCTTTAAGCGTCCTACTTTGTCTTTGTATGCGTCAGTCATTTGAAGAATATTTTTATAAGATTTCTTATCCTCTTCATTAAAAGACGGGTCATGATAGAAAATCAATTGGTACAATCCTGGTGTACCTTTGAATTGCTGTCCATCTATATTACCAGTACGAATATTAAAATCGATACGTTTGCTACCGAGTAACCACGATGAGGTTGATGAATCGTATATATATATATATATATAAAGCTGTTTACAGGCCTTTTAGACTTACAGTTGATGAATCGTATACTGGTCCATAATTCTTATCAATTACATCGCTGTTAGCTCAATGCTCTGTAACATACTTTTGAGATATTGGGCAAAAATGAAAAACGCAGGTTTTTTTGCAAATAAGACTGAGGGCGGTTTGGGGGAGGTGATGTTGCCATCATTTCGTGGCACAAGACTTTTTCGTCGAGAACTGCACCAACTTTGACGCCTCTACCGGGGTTGACCACTTCGCGCTAGAGGGACCGTTCCAGACAGGGGACGGCTTTATTGCTTAGTATTATTATAAAATATTATAATTAAAATAATAAAGATAAGAAATATGCAATATACAGGGGGTTCCATTAAAAAAAATGTAACTTTAATATGAATCACCCTGTATATGTCTAGGAATTCCAGTAAAAATATTTTAAGTTTGTAGCTCTTACACCCCCCACCAACAACAGATTTTAAAAATATATATCAGTATAACCACAATCTTCCGTCCACACACTGGGATCACGTAATGTTGCTTTAAATAATCTGTTCTTTTCATTAATTGAATTCAAAAGAGCATTTGTGACCCAAGGTGTAATTTTGGTGTCTTTTCGTTGATATTTCTTTACTGTTGTGCATTGATTAACTATATTTTTTAATTTGTTGCAGATTCTGGATTCGAAAAACTGTATACCTGTCGCCACAGTGTACGCCTCGCAACCTCTTTCAGATGTGTGTAATTTATATGCTTCACATATTTTAATTTTTGGTTATTGTTTGTATTTATATTAGCCTTAAATACTATTTGGAGCAAGGTAGTGAAATGATATCTATATTTGATATTATTTTCAATGACAATGAGAAGTCATTTGTTATTTCTTCAGTTGTCTTAATAAAGATGTGGTCTAAGCATGTTTTTGGCTTATTTTGCACACGTGTTGGTATATTTATGGTGGATAAAAAAACGAATTCCTGTAGCACATTTACGTAGTTTTATCTAAAGATTCCTCTAATAAATTAATATTAATATCCCCTATAAACATGTGGTATTGATTACTATCTGTTATATGATTGCTAAAATATTATTCAAGGCCATTTATAAATTCTGTAACATCTGTACTGTAAGAACTGTAATATGCAGATATACTAATATTCATATGGTCATTTTCTATGTTTAGTTTTATTAGTTTAAAATTATTTATACTTATTATATTACATAAAATAATATAATAAAAGTATTGTTTTTTTATGGTAAAATGCAGGAGCAGCAGTCGATTAATATGTATGAACTGAGTTTTATGAATATATGTAAAATATTTAGACACAAAAGCTTTTCGTGAAATATAGGAATGGTAACAGTGCCGCATATTTTAATGTTTTTAAATAAGAGATAAACAATATGTACATTTTTGCAAACCAAATTAGAGAAATAGGTACTATTAAAAGATAAGCTATTACAGTGTCAATATCAAACTCTGACATTTAAGGTCTGATATGTATGTTTCCAAATACTAACATTGGATTCGCCACACTACAGTACGTTACAGATTTTATTGATTTTTGTTTATTATATGTATTTATGTAATGTCGAACTTTATAAAATTAATAAAAGATAAACTTACAACTACAAATTCATGCCTATTCAGCATTCCATCTTTGTCCTGATCAGCTAAATCCCATACTTTTCCTAGTGTTTCAAAGGGTAACTTTGACTCCAACAAGACATTTTTAACCTAAAATAAATTAATGCTATGTTACTCAATTTAGATATTTTATTCCAATTTACCTTATTGCCAGGAATTAGACCATTTAAAGGTTGTAATGATTCAAATAACTTCTCATATTTTTCACTCTCTGCTGATTTAATAGTCCAATCAACAGCAGTTGGTGGTAAAGAACTTATTAAAGGATTATTCCTAGGTGGTGGTGGTTTTGTCGGTTTAGATGTGGTAATATCACCCTAAAAACAGAAGAAGTAAATATTTATTATTTGGATGGAGAAACAATTTACCATTTTTGGTGGAGGGACATCTATAGTTACATTTGAAATACTTAAATCTTTTCCATTTTGAACTAAAGCAACTAATTTCAAGGCAACAAACATGCCAGCTTTATCTAAACATCCCCTTCCACCTGGATCAGACAAATCCCATATTTTTGATAAAATGACATCACTTAATCCAGATTTTTTAAGAAAACGAGCTGCTTCCATTCCTCCCACTGAACCGAAACCATTTGGATCCACCTAATAAGTTACATATAAAACTACAAAAGCAATAGTGGCAAGAAAAAAATATATTTATAGAATTTCTCCTGAAAATAATCACTGGCAAAAAATACAAAAACCTTTCATAATTAATTTTTAGAAAAATCAATTCAACATGACTACTTCTTAGTTTTAATTTTATAAATCTGCAAATTTTTCTGATAATAAGAATATAAATATATCCCGTTTACTTCAGTAGCTTCTTTAATTAATATCAACATCATAGTCTAAAGACATTAGAATAAGTCAAGTCAGTTCTTTGATGTGGTCAAATATGTCACTAAGTATGTTTATACGAAGGCTACTTATAATATTATTGCGGTAGGTATTAAAATTTGTATTAATTAAAAATTTTAACAGTGCTACTAAATACATTACAATCGTTTGTTATATACAGGGTTAACCATGACTAAGTACAAATATTTTAAGAGGGTATAGAGAAAATTAAGAATTAATGGAAGCACCCTTCAAAAAATTTCTAAACTTATTTATAAAGCGAAAAAATATGTTTTCCATATTATATTAAATCCTTATTTAACGCCGTCTATGCGGTTCGTCCACTGCACGTTTTACGTTTACAGATTCAGACTAGACAACCAGCAAGACATCGGTAAAATTCGCTGTCATGTCATAATTCAATACCTGTGTTTACGTTGTAGTGTTGTGTTCTTATTCAGTTTTTGGTGCCTTATTTTAATTTTAAATGTTTTATAGTTATTAAATAAAGGATTCTGTGTCCGATACAGTTTCCCACAATCTAGTTCGCCGGTTTGTTTTTCTAGGTTATGGAACAAGACTGCCGCGAGTGCATTAAAAGTTTTCTATTATCTATTAGTACCTACCTATTCCTTTTGTTGGATTTTCTTATAATAAATAGGCATTTTATCTAACTGTCCCTACGGGAAGTGTGTTTTATCGGTAGTGAGTGGTTGTAATGAAAATATAGTTTTGCCAGTTTGTAACGAAGTAGGTAGGTAATGAAAAACGAATACAAAATACTGCAGCTATCTGGATTAACTGTTACCTATCTATCTAAGTTAATTAATAACAAAATTTTACCCTTTATGTAATGTTTTTTTAATATATTTTTAGGTATTAACAATAAGTAGGTCGTTATGACGTTTAAGTTCATTGACAGCTTCACTTTTGACATTGTCGATATTTAATTTCAAATAATTTTAATTTATTGATATAATAACTTTTATAGTTAGATATTTGACTCAACTTAAAGGAGACCACCTGAAGAAGCAATCCTAAAAATGCAGAAATAGGTCAGATCTCATCTATTGTGGTTGAATTTTCGAGTTCCCACACTGTCAAGAGTGAACTTGGATATTTATAGTGTTTTCATTAAACCAGGTTAGTAAATTTAGACAGATTTAATTTTCCTAGATAATTATTGAATAGAGCTTTGTCTGTGGAATTGTTCATTAGCATACCTAGATGTTTGGTATCAGAGAGCATATATATGACTTCATTGATAGGAATTGTAGGAGATTTGATATATATTAGCTTAAAATACATTTCTAATACAGTAAGTGTTACAAAAGCTAATAATAAAGAATATAGGGTAGATATTGTGGGTGTAATTCAACGCTGGTTGGGACTTTAGTCCACAGAGTAACTACTAGTAAACTAACTAGTTTCACACAATATTGTTGATACCTAAAAATATATAAAAAAAATATTTTAGTTTCGATATATACCGCTGGCGCTGATTATATAAAAGCATTATGTGAAACAACGTTGTCACCTCCAGATATTCAAAATTAGAAATACCCAATCACCTTATTTAGTTGAAAAGCTTGTTCGGGGTTGTGACACCCATACTCTATTAACTCGTAATAGAGATATGTATATAGTGCCTAGACATAGAACAGCACAGTTTGAAAGTTTTACTTATAACTCATGTAAGATCTTTAGTGATATTCCCCCTCATATCAAGTCCAGTTCCAATATTGATACATTCTGAGAAGGGATTAAGAACTGGATTTTAACTATACGTTTACCTCAATAACTGTATTTAGTCCAGGAAAGTTAAGAAAAATAGCGGAAATTTTTTTAGGCACAGCAGATATCGAGATGCGGTTTTCTGCATTGTGTTCAGGAAGTTCCCAGGAAAAAAGTCTATATCGTCTGGTTTATCCATTTTTTGAAAAATGCCTTCTGGGCCGGAAAATGCATTACACCATTATAGGAACGACTGGAAACTCGGAAAAATCGCTCGGAAATCGGGGGTTTTCGGGGCTGCAGAACTCGATTCTGGCATTCGAATTACCCGGGGATGCACAGGGGTAGCTCAGTGGGGGAGCGCGGGGGGTAAATTGGGGGAGAAATGGCAGCGTGCATGAAAATCGCTCCAAACTCCTTACTCGGGAGTTTTCGGGGATGCCGAAATCAATTCTGGCAATGGAATAACCCGGGGACCCATAGTCCATGGGAAGCGCTCCAAACTCGTTACTCGGGGGTTTTCGGGGATGCCGAATTCAATTCTGGTATTAGATTTCCCCGGGGGCGCTCGGGGATCCCTCTGTGGGGTTGTCTGGGGGTGATTGGGGGGAAATGGCAGCGTCCATGAAAATCACACCAAAATCGATACTCGGGGGTTTTCGGGGATGCCAAATTCAATTCTGGCATTAGACTTCCCCGGGGGCGCTCAGGGGTGGCTCTGTGGGAAATGGTAAAGGAGAAAGTGAAAAATCACACATGAAAATAATACTTTATTCAAATAACAAATATTCATTTCCCCCCAATCACCCCCCAACAACCCCACAGAGCCACCCCCGAGCGCCCTCGGGGAAATCTAATGCTAGAATCGAATTCGGCATACCCGAAAACCCCCGAGTAACGAGTTTAGAGCGCTTCCCATGGACTATGCAATTTCCCCCCCCAGAATGACCCCCCGGATACCCCCGCAGAGCCGCCCCCGAGTAATTCCAATACCAGTATTAAATTCGGCATCCCCGAAAACCCCCGAGTAACGAGTTTGGAGCGATTTTCATGCACGCTGCCATTTCTCCCCCAATTCACCCCCACAGACCCAGCCCCGTGCATCCCCGGGTAATTCTAATGCCAGAATCGAGTTCGGCAGCCCCGAAAACCTCCGAGTAACGATTTCCGAGCGATTTTTCCGAGTTTCCAGTCGTTCCTATAATGGTGTAATGCATTTTCCGGCCTAGAAGGCATTTTTCAAAAAATGGCTAAACCAGATATAGACTTTTTTCCTGGGACCTTCCTGAACACAATGCAGAAAACCGCATCTCGATATCTGCTGTGCCTAAAAATTTCCGCTATTCGGTCCGCTAGAGTTTTGATTTAGCCACGTTTTCACTTCTCATGAAAACTTGTGGATTTGTGGTGTAATTTGAGGAGAAAATATTTGGACACAAGAGCGTAGCGTTAATAATAAAAAATATCTTACCAAAAATGGAACTTTAATTGTTATAGCAAATAATTCTATGAGTTAATTACTCATCATCATTAAATAATAATAGGTTTTTGCCTCTATCCCTGTCTTTCCTTTCTCCTTTAATATTTCTTCAATGGTTATATCCTACGTTTGTCTTGGCCTTTCTCGTTTCCTTCTCTTATCTATTTTAGCCTCCCATATCCGTTTCATCGTCCATATCATGTAAATACCCCCACAAACTTAATTTCCACGTATATATATTATTATAATTTTTAATATTTTATGTATTATAATAATTATTTATTTATTATATAAGAATAATTTTAGAGTTGTTATATTTTTAATTTTGTGTTTTTGTGTATTTATATTGTGTTTTGTTTTATTTTTAATTTGTACTTTATTTTCCCTAGCTAGCTCTATGTTCTATGAAATAACTAGGCATATGTAAATGTAAATTTCTTCAGATTTCTATTATTCTTTCGTAGACCTTTACCACCAACGGTAGTACCGTTTAGAAATTATTCTTGGTTAAAATGTTTGATTTTGATGATCTTTATAAACTAATACAGAAGGCTAATGATGAACAAACCATAAAATTATCCAATGCTAGTGAAAAACAGACTAAATTATTAAAGCAAGAAATAAGAACCAGTATCAAAGAACTAAATGAAAGAATAGATGGAGCTAAAAAGGATATTGATAATTTAAAGAAGAAAAATTTAGATCTGGAAAGAAAAGTAAGAAAACATAATATTATTGTGTTTGGTCTGGACTTTATGAAAGGAAATATGCTTCAGTATACGCTTTCTAAATTGAGCAGTTTAGATATAGAGATTGTAGAAAGTAACATTAATAACATACAGGGTGAACCTTAAATAAGTACAAATATTTTAACTGCTGGTGTAGTTCGTCATATAGATCAGTCTAGTGAAAGCCATTTTTAAAAATTTATAATATTGGATATTATTTTTTTTTTTTAAATACCCACATTTTGAGAACCGCTCACATATCTGTCATAACCAACCTAATGAACCATATGATTTGTTGCGAGGTTGCCATATCTCCTCTAATATAAATATTACGTTTCCTTTAAAGTAATAGTAAAGTAATACGGTTAATTCCATTTTAAAAATACTTGTTTTAAGCATAAGTACAGTAAAATTGAGTATGTAGTATGAAACGCAGCAATATTAACATAAATTTTAACTTCTTAACTGGCCTTACTATAAACGATTAAAAATAAATTTCCGCATGTTCAATGCTACCATAAAGTATTTAGGAAGATATTACGTGATATTACTATGTCCAATGTTAAAAAATTGTACATAAACGTGCACACAAGCTTACTTGTTTGTTAAAAAATTCACATTTCACAAGTTAAATGCCATTGTACACTGTTACAAAGAGACACAAGACACAATTTCCTTAGGTTATTTTATGAAGAATAACGAAAAACTATGATTTTCACACAACATATTAAATTTAATTTTCACCACATAACCCCAAATGAGTCAGTATTCAATTTCGAATCCAGAACCATGAAATGACTTCGCACTTTAATCAGTGAAACAAATTTTAAAAATAAAGATACACACAATATTAAATAACAAAATAACCAGCTTGACAAATGCGAAAGGGAAATATGCTGGACGAATTATTAAGAGGTCGATTTATTATGGCTTTCCAAAAGGCGCAGCTCGAGACAGATTTCATGAAGATGAAAAGTGTGAACTTTTAGCAAATTTCGCAAAACAATATTATTGCTATTTTCATCATTATGTGGGGTTAGCAAGTTTGACTTGGGCTTTCGATAATCTGTCATGACAGTCGATGACAGTTTGATAATAAAAATAATATAAAATGTTAAATTTGACGAAATTCGCTAAAAGTTGAGATTTTTTCCCAGCATCAAATAACTCGAACGAATATGCCAAATTTTGCGTCCATGAGGACAAGGTTTTAAAATTTCCTTGAAGCAAAGATATTTGTGTAACACTGGCAACACTGTGAACCACACGTTCAGTCTGCAGCACTATGAGTCATAAAAGTATGAAAGTGGCAATCTGGCCAGTGGTCCTCAACAAGTTTTCAACAGAAAAATTACGAAATTTATATAAAATTTCACTTTTTTATTTCTGATTTTTTTTGTAAAAAAACTATTAATTATGTGTTCTACACACAGAACCATACTGCTGGTTAAAATATTTGTATTTATTTAAGGTTCACCTTGTATATCCCATCGGAAACAATAAGAATTCGCCAGTGATTATAGAATTTATTTCTTTTCTAAAGAAACAAAGTTTATTTTCGAATATTAATAAACTAAAAGAGGCTGGTATAACCATTGCCAATGATTTATGTCCTGAAGACAGAGAGGAAAGAAAACAATTACGATATCATCAAGCAAAAGCTAGATCCCAAAATTTAGACGCTAAGATCAAAGGAAACAAGTTAGTTGTAGGAAACAATATCTACTCAGTTAGTGAATTAAATGAAATGGAAAAAGCAGAAAAAGTGGATATTGAAATAGAAGAAAGTGAAGAAGAGCAAATAAAACCTCAGGAAGCAACGAGTAATTATTATGAAGACACTTAAAAGGAAGGAGAAAGTAGTGTAAATTTACAAAAGAAAGGACCTAATGCCGGGTCCAGACCAAGCAGACAAAACAACGACAAGACAAAGACATTCATGTTTCGCGACAAAGTGGCGACAAATCCGATATATTTCTGCAACATTTTTGTCTTATTTTTGTTTTGTTTCCAAATTCGGAGACAATTGCAAGTCCCGTCTCGAGTCGGTAAAGATCAAAGGGTCTCTGTTTTGTCTGCATATTTTACGACAAGTTGTCGGCGCACTGTGGACGGTGTGCGTTAACAAATGTAGGAGACCAATAAATCAGTGGAAAATCACACATATTTAGTTCTGTTATGCTGTAGTAGTGGAATACTAGTGGCTTTGCGAAAAATGTTGGGGAAAAAAAGTGGAACACAGAAAATACTTGCAAATTAATAGAATTGTATGCCGGATCCAGACCAAGCAGACAAAACAGCGACAAGACAAAGACATTCATGTTTCGCGACAAAGTGGCGACAAATCCGATACATTTCTGCAACATTTTTGTCTTATTTTTGTTTTGTTTCCAAATTTGGAGACAGTTGCAAGTCCCGTCTCGAGTCGGTAAAGATCAAAGGGTCTCTGTTTTGTCTGCATATTTTACGACAAGTTGTCGGCGCAGTGTGGACGGTGTGCGCTGACAAATGTAGGAGACCAATAAATCAGTAGAAAATCACACATATTTAGTTCTGTTATGTTGTAGTGGAGTAATTAGTATGTTTTTTGGCAACTGCAGGACTAACAAGGCATATCAGATTCTCGAAATCTTCGGTAGACATTCTTAAAAAATTCTTAAAGCTTGAACGAATCTCACCACTTAGTACACTATCATCCTCACGTAACTGAACTAACAATTTATTTATTGAATAACTTTCTCGCTTGGTCTCATCCAAAAACGTGTGCGTTTCATTTTTCCAACATTGGATGAAGAGGAGAGAAAGATATAACAACTGGCGGCTAGCAATAAATCTTCATTTTTTAAATTTTCTTCCTGGTGGAAACGCCACATGGTTAAACAACTGATTCGCACCAACTGAATTTTGTTGCACATTTGTCCTTGTGGTGTGGACAGTTTTGCCGGGTCTAGACCAAGTAGACAAAAAGTGAACACGATTTTGAGACAAAAACACGACAAAATTGCGACAAGATTTTAGGTATTCAGACAAGACAAAATTGAGACAAACTGTCCACACCACAAGGACAAATGTTTTGTCCTTGTTTTGCCGGGTCTAGACCAAGTAGACAAAAAGTGAACACGATTTTGAGACAAAAACACGACAAAATTGCGACAAGATTTTAGGTATTCAGACAAGACAAAATTGAGACAAACTGTCCACACCACAAGGACAAATGTGCAACAAAATTCAGTTGGTGCGAATCAGTGGTTTAACCATGTGGCGTTTCCACCAGGAAGAAAATTTAAAAAATGAAGATTTATTGCTAGCCGCCAGTTGTTATATCTTTCTCTCTTCTTCATCCAATGTTGGAAAAATGAAACGCAAACGTTTTTGGATGAGACCAAGCTTAAAAAAGCGAGAAAGTTATTCAATAAATAAATTGTTAGTTCAGTTACGTGAGGATGATATTGGACTAAGTGGTGAGATTCTTTCAAGCTTTAAGAATTTTTTAAGAATGCCCACCTGCAGTTGCCAAAAGACTTACTAAGTACTCCACTACAATAACATAACAGAACTAAATATGTGTGATTTTCCGCTGCACACCGTCCACACTGCGCCGACAACTTGTCGTAAAATATGCAGACAAAACAGAGACCCTTTGATCTTTACCGACTCTAGACGGGACTTCCAACTGTTTCAGAATTTGGAAACAAAACAATAATAAGACAAATATGTTGCAGAAATGTATCGGATTTATCGCCACTTTGTCGCTAAACATGAATGTCTTTATCTTGTCGCTGTTTTGTCTGCTTGGTCTGGACCCGGCATTTTGTCTCAATTTTGTCTTGTCTGAATACCTAAAATTTTGTCGTGTTTTTGTCTCAAAATCGTGTTCACTTTTTGTCTGCTTGGTCTGGACCCGGCATAAGAAATATAAAGACAATACAAAGAAACACACAACCACTGGTGGGATGGTAAATGCCACGCGACAAAAGAAAGCAATGTGAATTATTGATTGGGTATTTTAAATTTAAATTTTGATTTTGTATTATGTTCATTATATGTCTAAGTATTAACTCTACTCATAAGTGCAATTAATTAAATATTATAGTAAATTAATAATTGTAGAAATGGATGCTTATATTCGCGATTATAATGTGCCTGCAATTGATACGGTGGTAGCTGAGGATATTTTGAAAATGCAAACAATTTTATTAGAGGGATATTCATTTAATTTGTTTCATACTAATATAACAGGTTTGCAAAAAAAAATGTGTTTTTCTAACGGAAACCTGTAAAGTGTATAATTTTGATGTTATGCAGATCCAAGGATATGATGTTATATATAATGAGGGTGATATGTGTTCTTATAGAACAATATCTTTTAGTAATATTAAAGCTTTGGAGTTAACTATTCGTTACATAAATAAATCGGTAAAAATACTTGCATTGTAGAGGCCTCCATCTACATGTCTTTTGACGTTTAACATGGATTTATACAATTATTTGAATACATGTAATGCAAAATGTGATATTAACATTATTTTGGGCGATGTGAACATTAATATTATGAGTAATGAGGATTACTTCTGTCAAGAATATCTTAACATACTATTAGAATTTGGTTACATATCATTAATTAATAAAGAGACACGCGTTCAGGGTGCAAGTCGAACATGTTTAGATCATATATTTTTAAGAACAAGGGAACAATTCGAACAATTTACTCCAATAATTTTCAAAACAGCACTGACAGATCATTATTCCACTGCTCTAAAATATACAATAACATCTGTAGGAAAAGTAATTAATGATATAAATAATGTCAAAGTGTATATCGACAAAAAAAAGCTCATTGGAGTATTACACAAAGAAAGCTGGAATAATATATATGCAACTAAAGATGCTGATCAATGTGTAGACCTTTTTATTTCAACATTTCAGAATATAATAAAAAGTAATAGAAAAGTAAAAATGAAAAAACAAAATATTAAAAGAAATCCGTGGATTACAACTGGCTTGGTTAATGCGATCAATAAAAAAAATGTATTATATAAAAGATCTAAAGCAAGTCCAAATAATATTAAAATTTTAAGAGAATTTAGAAAGTATAGAAATACTGTTGGGGAATTAATAAAAAAAATTGTCCTAAGCATATGTAGCAGTGTATTAAAGATATCGAGTGTAAGAATTATGTCACAAAAATTAAAGAAATTAATGTAAATAATGTCGCATCTTTAGATAAAGTCGTTATTGCAGAAGAATTTAACAACTATTCTCAGGTGTTGGAACAAAATTAGCGGAAAAAATTAAAAAAAGCAAAAAAGAAAATAAATTTGAAAAGGAAATAATAAATACGATATATTTAGAAAACATAGATGAAAAGGAAGTCGGAGAAATTATCAAACAACTAAAAACAAATAAATCACCAGGAATTGACAACATTACCGCAAAAAATCTTAAGACATGTATTGAATATATTGTTCGACCTATAACATATATTATAAATATTATTTTGGAAACTGGCATTTTTCCAATGTCTCTCAAAACAGCCGTAACAAAACCTTTGTATCAATCTGGAGATAAGCGTGAGGTATCAAATTATAGACCCATCTCATTGCTTTCTAATATATCTAAAATAGTAGAAAAGATTATTAAAAAAAGGTTAAATAGTTTTATATCAAAAAATAATTTAACATCAGAAAAGCAATTTGGATTTCAAGAGGGTCGGTCAATTCAAGACGCGATTGTGGCATTAAGTGCAAAAATCTACAAGGCTTTAGATGAAAGAAAACCAGCAATTTGTGCTTACATTGATTTAGCAAAAGCCTTTGATACCGTGAGTCATCCGGATTTGTTGAATACATTAGAAAGAATGGGGATCAGAGGCGTTGCACACAAATTATTATCGAGTTATTTGAGCGGTCGAGTGTGTTAAAATTAATGATGTAGTCAGTAATAATAGAAAAGTTCAATATGGTGTTCCTCAAGGGACAGTACTTGGACCTGTCTTGTTCATTTTATATATTAATTCATTAAGGTGGAAGGGGGTTGCAGGGAATGGTTTTTTAAACGATCTAAATTTTAACTTTACCATTGTTTTCAGCATATTTTCTTATCTCCGAAACCATCTTTGCCATATTTTAAAAAAAATATTTTTGTTCCACTCAGATATCGACTTGCATTATTTTGAAGAGTATGGAAGAGGGGTTTTTACTGATATCTAGGGAATGGGAAACCAGAAAAATTTGAAATTTTACAGGGGTACTACACCGAGGGTGGTCAACAAGTTCCTGAAATATCAACCCCCTTCCTACAACACCTAAAGGTGGAGGGGGGTTGAAGGGGGTGGTTTTTTTAAACGACCTTAATATTAACTTTATTAATTTCAGGATTATATAAAAAAATATATAATTTTGAATAACAATGGGGTTTTCAAATATTGAACAGTATATGTTTGTGTCGTACTGTCTGATGCATCAAAAATTGAGGTGGTCAATTTAAGCATCTCACTTAATTCATTATTACTTGTCTGTATTAATTATAGGTACTAGTATTAGCTGATGTTATTAATATTTTCGGATTTTCTAGTTTTAAGCTTACCTTTTCTGTTTAAATTTAAATAAAATTTGTTTCTAATTCACTGCTTATTTCAGCACTCCACTAAATTACTGAATCGATTACTGTTTCGAGAATTAAAAGTATATCAACTCAAACGTAAAATCGCTATGGAGAATTTCAATTAATGTGTAATCCTCTTCCTCAAGTTATACACATTCAAAATGATCAAATTACAATGAACTTTAACAATTTTCAAACTAACGATTATGTATAAATTATGACTATTGAGTATAAATACTAGAACAAGGACAAACAGTTTGTTAAATGGTGATTTTATTGATGCAATACATTTATTTTCATAGTTTGCAACATTTAGCTTAAGCTACATTGTCTGTGTTAAAATAATTTTAAAGACCCAATTGCTTCTAATGTGAAAACAAATAAAATTAGTTCTTCTTCTTCGAAAATTTCGTCGAGCGGATTTGTGTAATTCATTGACAACTTGTCGTTTTGTATGACTAATGAACATATTGTATTCCTCTATAATTCAAACCTTGTAATACGATGTACATGCACATGTATGTGTCGCAATATTCTCTTTTATAATGATAATTCCTGACAAATGGCACCCTCTTATGATTCAACTGGTTTTGACCATTTAGATGGAAATACTAATCTACCTGTATCCGGGGATGATGTTTCGCAATAAGTTGCTCAACTTTTTCTATATCGTGCAAAATCTGACAAATCTTATTATGAGCTTCCCAATATTTGTCTTTGTCACTTTTTAATTTATCCAAATCAATTTTCATATCGCTTATCGTTTCATCCATCTTAATTTTGATATTTTGAAATATTTTTGGTACCTCATCCACGATTTCATTTTTTTCCGTCTCTACCAAATTATCAGTTATGATATTGGCTGATTGTTGTACAGCGGAAAGGATATCAGTTTTACAGGCATCCATAAGTAAATTGACATAGTTTAATGTTACTCCATCCTTTTCATCTGTCGGATTGTCAATATTTTTTAATTGTTTGCCCTGAATGTCATATTGCTTTTCACTGGTGAGGTTGAAACCAACACCGCGATGACCTACACAACGACTTCCTTTTCGACGCCCAAATTTATCGACAGAGCTCATCGTTGTTCTTTCACATTCAATGTGTAAATTGTTAATAATTAATGTGTGATGTGATATATATTTATATATTTTTTTATCTTCTATAAATGTTATACTTGATTTTTGTTTTAATATACTATACCCTCTTTACGTAATTCTTCGATTATAGATATTTCATTATCATGACCGGAATGGCCAGCTATTTTAGAACTCCATAATAAACGTAAACAATCGATTAATTCTTTAGGTTTATTCCAATATATAAAATCTATTGCTTTATGTGTATATAGTTTTCTAGTTGGTATTAAACCGGAACCTTTTGTAGATCGAAGCATCATTCTGTATGCTAATACTGGTTTAATAACTTCATTATACTTTTTCGATCTGCTGCTGCGATACCCTTGTTTTACATTATAGTTTGTATAAGTTGCATTTGTTATATTTAATATTTCTCCATACAACCCCTTGTTTTCGTCACTAATTTCCTGTTCTCTGCTACTTACATCTGGAGGCAATTTCAGAAATAGTAAATCATAGAGTTGCGAGGTTCCCTCGTAGGATCTCATCTTTTTACCATTTTTCCAAAGAGTAATTTTTCTATCTGAAAATCGCACTTCGGTGTTACCGATCAATAGTTTTCCACTCTCGACATCGATATGTACTCCATATATGGTATCAAAAGCAGTTTCGCCGGCTCTTAAACCGATAATGTAATTTTTAACTGATTCTGGTACATTTTTACTATCAATGCTAGATGCCAAAGAACTTGGAGGCGTCTCTAATTGATTTGATGATTCTGCTCCATGAAAAGAAGAATCAAAAACCATTGTTTTATCATCATCATCCACTTCGGCGTGGATAGTTTTATGCTTGATAGGACTGCTGAAACTGCTTCTTTTAGGTTGTGTCGTCACTGCTGGAGGTTGAAGTTTACGATTTGTTTGAGCTTCTGCGGATATACTTCTTAAAGGTTTTGTGATGGGTTCATATATCTTTTCTAATGCCACTTTATTTTCAATATGTCTGTTTTTAAATAAAATTGAATTTTTTTCGAACTGCGTCTGTCACTTCTACTAATTTACGTTGTAATTCTATTTCGCTAGCATTATGCATGTCCTTATTATTCTCAACCGTCTTCATATTTTGATGCGAACTCGACATTGTTTTATTAACAAATAACATTAAAATTTGTGTGCATTACGGATATCTGTAACTGTCTAAACCTTTTCGATATCTACCTTCTTCTAATTTTCTGTCCTTGTCGATAACTAAGAATCCATATTTATCTTTCCAGCACTTGGCACACATCTCCTGAAATTCTTTAAATGTTACGTCTGGTAAAACGTGGTCTTGAAATAGATGATGCATGTTCATTTCATCCTTTTAAACAAGACAATCCAGTTCGAGTTTTCCCTGATAAGTTGTTTTGGAATCCTAGAGTATGTTTGAGCAAGATAGAAGCAGTCTACAGATTTATGACGACCCATACTAAAGTACGATTTAATAACATCTTGTTTTCACATATAACATCATCAAATATAAACACTGAATTGGGTTTAGCATCAGAAGGAAACGTAATCCGTGCGGATGTGTAATGAGAGAAATCATTACATTTGTTTTTCCACAGTTAGAAGGACCAATTATAAGACCTCACAACCCACACTTTCATCTAAATTATCTACAGCAAATGTTTCTTTTTGTTTTACAATCCGCATCGTTCGAGTGTTCAAAACGATATAAAAGGAAATTTATTGTGTATCTGATATTTAATTGTTTGTTGGCATTACATGTGAAAACTTGTATTCATTTTAATCCCGTCGGTCAAACAGTTCAGACGTAAATCGCAGAATTCAGTCATTGGGACAGGATTTGGCAATTCATTAATAAATAAACTTCCCGTTGAGCTACATTTACCTGGAGGATATCAATATTGTGGTCCTGGTACAAAACTAAAAAAGAGATTAGCCAGAGGGGATCCGGGTATTAACCCTCTTGACGCTGCATGTAAAAAACACGACTTAAGCTACGAGCAATCTAGTGATCTATCTGCGCGACATAAAGCAGATTACGAATTAGAACAACGTGCCTGGGAAAGGGTTAAATCTAAGGACGCTAGCATTAAAGAAAAAGCAGCTGCTTGGTTAGTTACCAACACTATGAAGACAAAACGGCGCTTAGGTATGGGATGTACATCCACGAAAACAATGACAATATAAAGGAAGCATAAAAATAAGAATGGCAAGAGAAAAATGAGTGGAAAAAAGGTAGGCTTTGGTAGTGGTGTTGTTAGTAAAGTCCGAACTGAATTACGAAAAGCCGGAGGTAAACGATTCGTGTCCAAGGACACCCGAAAAGCTGCACAATTTGCATTAAATGCTGCACGAAGATTTACAAAAGCGTCTGGTGGTAAACGAAATATTCGAATTCCGCTAATAATAGCAGTTCCAAAAGTTGGTGGAATTTTACCGCTAATACCTATATTTGCTGGGCTATCGGCCTTAGGAAGTCTATCTGGTGGTGCTGCAACTATATACAAGAGTATTAATAACATCAAAACTGCTAGAGATCAATTAGCTGAAACAACGCGTCATAATAAAGAAATGAAAGCCATTGCCCTTGGAAATAATGGAAAGGGGTTGTATTTAAAGCCGTATCGGACTGGATTAGGATTATATCTGAAATCAAAGAATTCAAAAAACTTCTAAGCTCTTTACCTCGAAGACCTCTCAGTAACATCGAAATTATTTTGTTGATATTTTGAGAATTCCACACTTTCGAGGCGTATTTATGCGTGATAATCTTCCAGCAAGCGGTCCTCACCATAATGAGTCTGCCGTATTGAATCTGGATAGTAGAAATCATGGGGGTGAAGGTGGGATAGGAATATAAGCAACGTGACGTCACATCCAGCCTGACAGGTTTGTATGATTGGCTCCTGACAATTTTCTGAATTGTGATTGGACCCTGATAGATTTATTTGGTACATAATTGGTCCTATTCAAATTAAGCGCTAAAATTAATTGTTCCACGTACCGGATATTGCCAGCAAAATTATCACAGATGACAGATCCTCCTGCAAAATACGTAACAATTTTACATTTCATAATAAAAAGAAATTAATATTTCGAATCAATCAAATAATTTAATATTTGATTTTTAAAAAAGTAACGAAAATACGGATTACAAAGTAATTAATGTTTTTTTTTTTAGGTTACCTGAGATGGGCTCAAGTGAAAATTTAAACAAGATATTGAAGATACATCATTTATTATTGCTGTGTATGATTTATAGACATGTGGAACACCCAATTCGGTTTTTTTTCTGAAAATATTTGTAAAGTTTTGTGTGAAGAAATATGATAAATCTACAAAACCCACAGAGAAGAGCTTTAGCAAATATTTTAGTGAGTAGTAATTAAAGTTGTCTTGAATATACAGTGCTGTATATAGTTGCGGCAAGAATTCAGACAACTTACGTCATACGGACAATTGAATAATTCATTAATCATATTTTTATCAAAATATTTTAAAAACTGCAACTGAGAGTAATGAAACTATATTCTACACTAAATGTTTGCATTATATATTGCACTAAATTGCCAAATATGATTGTTTTTAATGCTATCAAATATCGAAATTATGTTGACAATAAAATCAGTTGCGCAACGTCAGCCGTGACGTAAAACGTCTAAATTTTTATCGCGACAATATGTCTACATGAATTAAACTCCTTTAAATTATTATTTTTAAAATTATTTTTCTGACTGAATAAACACTAAAGTAATAAATACTAATTAATAAAAGCATCTTTGTTGATACTGTTTTCTAAGAGAAGAAAGAAGAGAACCATCAACGGCAAGTAATGTTAAATGGAAAAATTGAGATAGGATGTGCTTCACTGAATAATAAAGCCTCTACGGGTTAGATGATCGACAAATGCATGGTCAATTTAAGTTAAGCAATAATTAGTCGATATATATATATACAGGGTGAGTCAGTCATAATGTCATTAATTTTAAGAGGAGATAGGGAATAATGAGTATAATGCGAATACGCGATTAAAAAAAATCTAAATGCATATTTACGCCGAAAAAAAATATTTTCAAATCATTATTTAAACCCCCTTTTCAGACTGTCACTGACCGGTCACAGCCTTGGTCGGTTACAGCTGACAGTTCCACTCGATGTCGACTGGATGCAATGTTGCCAAGTTGAAATATTTTTAGTACCTACCTACCTAGGCATTAGACATCATAAATAAACGATTGTACTGACTATTTTAGAATCTCATATTATTTCTTGCTCAGTTCAGCCAATAATAATTTAAAATGTTAATGTTCAATGAACGCTTTCCAATCAATTCTATTAAAAATTGCAAGTAACGCGGTCCATTCAGGTTCTCCGGTAGAAAATACGGCCCAATCAAATGATTCCCGTAAACTCCTGCTCATACGTTGAGAACAATAAAGCTAAACCGACCAGTAGCGTGTGGATTTTCGTCCGACCAAATGTGACTGTTATGACTGCAAAGAAATTAGCATGGTTTGTTTAAAAAGTATTTAATATTAAAATTACAAAACTCCAACGTATCTAAAAATAAACTGAGTAATAAACCATTTAGGTACTATCGTTTGCAATATTAATGACACTCACTAAAATGAATTTTGCAATTTATTTTGAACTTCTGACGTATTCATATTGAAATCTGCTTTAAATTTTAACATTAGTTATTAGTTGTTTCACTTACCAAGAGATTTAATGATATTTCTATTCAGAACTTCCAGAAGTTCAAAAACTGTTTTAAGAGAGTGTCATTATTATTGCAAACGATTGTACATTACATAAAAAAACGTTTAAAACGTGTTTAAATACAAAGTAATAAAAAAAACCTTGTGTTGTCGACAAAACACTGTCCAAGACTAGGTCAATAACCTAGTTACTTAGTTTTTGTACTGTTATTTAACGACAAGGAGTAAAATTAACTTTTTTTTATCTAGATACATGAATGAATTTTCCTTAAATATTGATTTATTTTTTAATAAAGACAAATGTAGATAATAAATAAATATTTTCGAATATTAGGTTATTTATTTTTAATAATTTTGATATTCTGCAGACCTTGCTTTGGGATATCTGCCCAGCAAGTTCTCGGCGCGGTTTAACACATCCCGTATCGCGAACACATTGAAACACTTGGACAAAGGTTCGCGCACTTGGGTGAAGCCTACGTCTCCGGTATTCGACAGCAGCGGCATTCACATTTCGTAAACATTCCCCGTATAAAACTAGCATTTCCGCATATTCTAAATTAGTAAAATTAGGCATTGTGATGTGAATTTACGACCAATACACGACCGAAATAAACAAACTACTGCTGGTATTCTCTCCATCCCCCCTCTAAATGTGTGGTGTGATCTCTAAATCTGGGGGGAAAGAAATGCGGAAAGTGTGACTAAATGGTGGCAAATTTGAATAATACGCACGCTGAAGTGTTAGACGACGTTATGTATGTAAACATGTGGCAACGATGCCTTCCATCGGAATTAGATTATCATATGACTGCGACATCAGAAAGTTTGAGCGTACCAGGAGCGTCGTGTTACCGATTTTTATAGGGTGATTTGTTTATTTTTTTAAAGGTCGAGTAAACATTTTTTTTTTCGATTTTCTGGCTTTATTAGGCCTTCCGAATACGTGGTTAAAATTAATGACATTATGATTGACTCACCCTGTATATATACAGGGTGTAACTTTGAAGGTGGGTCCGGTTTGGAGGGGGGGTACCCGTGACCTTTACAAACACATATCATAAGTTTGTTTTCTTAAATTCTGTCACAAAAACTGATTTTTTTTATTGCCTTTTTTCGCAATTTTCATAGTACGCCACTGGACAGACAAGCGCTGAGCATATCTAGTTGCAGTGTCACCAGCATTGTTGCCATATTTAATTATTTGAAGTGGAAGATGGAAAAATAAGTTCTATTAGAAAGCAAAAGGCCCGCGCCACTCGTGTGACACTGCAACTAATGGAAAACTCAATAATAAATAAATATATACTTAATCCTTTTTACTTACTTAGAGTCTTCTTCTACGGTATTTAAAATATTTGGTTATTACTTTCCGAGTTTGTTTTTACTCAACATTAGAGTATTGGCGTTCATAAATCCCATAATCTCTTTAATGTTGAACTAATCATACAGACATTTTCTTATACGGTACGTGTCTATCGCGGTAATCCATCTGATATCGTTTTCTTGCAGCCGCCGTCTAATTTTGATAAAAAAAGAAGCTTTAGACATATTAGCTCTTTCTTAATTTGTATACATATTTTTTTATAACACCACACACTTGGTAATGAAAACCGACCTTTATAAGGTATTATACACTTGTACAGAATAACATATTCCACAAAATACCACTTTAAATTTATTACCAAGTTAAACTTGGCAAAATACAACCCTGCATTAAACAAATTCTAATTCGATTTCAGTAAAAAATCACGCAGATAACTTGTTTTCTCTCTCTCATATCTTGTTTGTTGGCGATAATATAAGAAAAACGCATTTAGCAAAGCGGACTGTAATGATAATAATTTGAATTAAATTTGGGCAGTTAACTTACCAAGGTCGAGCTGGTACGGAGGGGGCAGACGGGATTATTGGTTGCAACAAGTTTTCTTGACTGCACTAGCAAAATTGTCTTGTAATAGCACGGTTGTTTACACATCAAATTTAAGCTCAAGCACTAACAAATTTCACTGTAGTAATTTTGTAGAATAAGAATGTCTTGTGTTTTTAGCGGCTTCGTTCTAACGTCGAACCTGTTGCTTGCCTTTTTCGCACGACACCAATACAATGTCTCTCTTGGAGAAAAAAGGGATGAGCGGGAAAGGTATGAAGGTTGCCAACTGCCTAATAAATTTGAATATGAATAATTGCCCGCGCTATCCATTGCAGTGCTCGAGGATCGGAACAAATACAATTAAAAATTAAATTACAAAACAAAAAAGAATAAATGAGTGGTACACGAACATATCTGTTTATATATTTTTTATACAGGGTGTTTTATGAAGTTCTCCCGGCACTAATACAGGATGTTCCTTGGGTTATTTTTAGAAAAAAAGTTTATATAAACATGTGTCCGATTTGCTTTACTTAGTGAGCGACATGAATTTGAAATTTAAACGTAAAAAGTGATAATCAAATTTGTTGCGTTACGTCTCGGCGCGCTACGCATGGGTCAAGTGTGCTCTGACTATATTTGCAAGGTAAAATGTTGTCTAGGTTACTGTCAGTTTTGACAAGCTTGCAGTTTAGTGTGAAGATTCAAGTTTGCAAATGCGCGAACAATGCCCTTTAAGTTTCCGACTGCTGAGTATGCCGATATGGTGTTTGTTTTGGGTAATTGCGATGGAAATGCTATTCTAGCTTCAATGGAATATCAACGGCGTTTCCCAAATCGTCGTATTCCATCCCCGAAAACGTTTACCACAACTTTTGCACTCAGAGAAACTGGTTCACTTCCAAGTGTTCGCATTCAGTACGAACGGGTGAGTGAGCAGAGTGTTGTAGAAGAAGAGATTTTCCTTGCTATGGCCGAGCGTAATCCCGGTGTTAGTACACGACGGATATCCACGCCTTTAGTGATTCCCAATACCAGGGTATGGAGAACATTAAACAAGGATCTGTTGTATCCATACCGTCTATAGCGTGATCAACATCTGGAGCCAGAAGATTTCCCTAGGCGGGTAGAATTTTGTCAGTGGTTGAATAATAATAGAAATTTCTTATTTACGGATGAGTCACAATTTACCAGAGACGGTATCAACAACACCCATAACATGCATCAATGGTCGGATGTCAACCCTCATGCCACCGTAGAAAGTAATTTTCAACATAGATTTAGCGTTAATGTGTGGTGTAGAATGTTATACGATCAACTTATAGGGCCATTTATTATTGAAGGTCGTCTTAATGGACCAAAGTATCTACAATTTTTAGAGGAAGAATTCCCGCGATTGCTTGAAGATGTATCTCTGGCAAGATGATTAAGAATGTACTTGCAACATGATGGAGCTCCACCTCATATTTCCCGAATTGTCACTGCTCACCTAAATGAGCATTACCCTGGTCGCTGGATCGGTCGAGGTGGGCCACACATTTGGCCAGCTAGGTCTCCAGACCTCAATCCGTCAGATTACAGCATGTGAGGTTGGATGAAGGATTTGGTTTATCAAGAGAAAATGGAAACACAAGCTCTAATCCAAATAATTGTTAATGCTGCAACGCAAATAAAAGAAAAGCACGCGAATATTAGAAATGCAACGCGACCAATTCACAGACGTGCTGACAAATGTTTTGAAGTAGGAGGTGGAATTTTCGAAAACCTTTTAAATTAAGAATGTATGTATCACTATTACCGATGTTCTAAAAATAAAAATTAAAATTAATTTCCATTATTTTATTTTCAAATTCGTGTAGCTCAATAAGTAAAGCAAATCGGACACATGTTTATATGAACTTTTTTTCTACAAATAATCCAAGGAACATCCTGTATTAGTGCCGGGAGAACTTCATGAAACACCCTGTATAAAACGACCTAGTCTGGTTTCATGTATTGTGTGTAGTATTTATGCGATATTTTTATTTTATAAACTAGGTCAATGGTCAATGCCACGGTTATCGAAGGGACATTGATGAAACCCTTAAAATAGTATCAAATCCTTTGTACTGAAACTGTTTTTTTAAAACATTTTAAAGCTATCAAAAAATAATTTGCTTATTTTTAATTACGTACATTTTATAAAACAGCAACAATTATTTTAAAACATTAAATTTTACTGGCAATAATTAACGGTAAATAGGTAACGTATTAAAATCCACCTACCAATACTATTATTTAATAATAATTAGTTAATAGATCAGTAAAAAATTGTATTTTATACGTACTTTTACATTACGTACTTTTTTACAACACTCGAAAATGGTTTTAGGATCCATACTTCATCTGGATTGACTAAAAAGTATAATGATTGATGAGTCGCAACGTTATAAAAAATCATATTTAAAACATTATTCATTGCAGTTTTTTCTTTTTTGTATCTCCGTCCTACTTCAGACGTCGGAACTTGTCATATCATTGGCGGTTTATTACGATCAGACTAAGGTGTATGCATGCAAAAATATGTTAAACATAGGTATTTACATTGAATTGGTGTTATGTTATTTCTAGTGACTCTCATCGCCGAAATCTCATCACAATAAATTGGAAGCTGTAGTTTTGCATATCCAGACTATTGTCTTCTGCATTCACATTACCTCACTAAAAAAATCCTCACTTTCACATTTCACGGCCTCACAATTATGTCAAAGTCAAACTATGTCACTATTTTTGTTATAGTTTCTGCATTTGCGTGTTCTGGTACTTTTCTTCCAATGTCCAACTTGTCTTTTAAATGGGAGCAAATACTGGCTTTTACGGTTGATTACAGTCAAGTAAAATATTACATAGAGTACATTGTACCATGTGAATACTAACTGCCAAATCGTGAATCCATTTTTTTGCACGGTATCCGTCGTGACATTGTGTACAGTTAACTTATACTCGTGAACGTAATGTAAATAAATAACACGTAGTGCACTACACCAAAGCTACGTATGTACTGAATTCATTATAAAATATCAGCTTCGGTCGCGCCGCACTGCGGGGAATACGACCCTGAAATGACGGGACAAGTTCCGTCCGACGTCTAGACTAGTAACAACTAACTGGCAACACCGTAGACATGGTTCTGCAGTGAAACTCGGACGCTGTACAAGGGCGGCGTGTATAGGAATTTGGGTGCAGTTTAAAAAAATAATTATAACTCGGCTATTTATTTGATTTAAAAAAAAACTAATTTTAGATTAGCAATCTAGGGAACACGGACTACCCCCCCTCCAAACGAGACCCCCCGTCAAAGTTACACCCTGTATATATAACCATTGTATATCCCTGCAAGATGTTTCTTATTTGAAAAAGGAAGGTTTTGATTATGAAAATATTTGTTTATTACACATGGAAATTGGAAAGAGGGTTAAATATTTAACTGTTTGGTAACGTCCATGATATGCATTAGGAAAATGTCCCGGTGAGTCCCAATATATAATAGTTTCCTTAATTGTATTAAATTTGTATTTTGTTTCATTCAAGGTAGTCGAATGATAATGACACTGAGTGAACGAAATCTACACTATATTACTTTCAATGTAGTGTTGACTTGGGTTGCTGGTGAGCTTACGACATGTTTGGACTGCCGACTACACAAGTCACCTGATATCTGCCCAGGCAATGTTGTTTTGACCCATGAAAGCAGAGATGCAATGCTTCCATCACTTCTATGGACCTCAAGCCACTGCTTTAAGGTAATAAATAACTTGAAAATAAAGACTGTTCAACCATCTTCTGTTAATTCGCAGCAGCCATATTGCAAAGACAACACGATTTAGCAGACGATGGTTCAACTGTGTAAAATAGGTTTATTGGAATTTTTTTTCTTCCATTTGTCGATATTGAAATTATATATATATTTTTTTAAATAATATAATTGATTATAGCCACTGTCTTTAAAACTGTATAATTAATCAACATTTTTTTTTGGTTTTTTCAGTCTGGAAGTTGGAAAAAATTAAAGAATTAATGACTGTGAAGTACTATGGCTGGACTGGATAAGAAGCAATGCAGAATGGCTTAGAATATTGTAAATTAGTATCACTTTCATCTATTATGTATACTAACAGTTTTAGGCTATTATTTCATTGAAGACGACACAACTCTCAATTGCAAATTTGTTAGATATCGTGCACTTTTATTACAATAGGACGACTCTCATTAAGGCGACTGTGGTGTGATCAGTTTTGTGGAGATCGTCTAGCAACTAGGCATGCCAGTTTTTTAGCGAGTATCGTAACCAATGTTAAGAAATCCTATCAAGGTCGCACCACAGTCGCCTTAATGGGAGTCGTCCAATTACAATTAGCATGACGTCTGACCAATTGCAATTGAGTCAAACCAGCGTTGTGTTGTCTTCAATCGGATAACGGCTTTACTAAATATTACTCATGTATTTGTAATAGAGCTGAGCTACATCATTCCTTTCAATGATTTGAATAACTGGTGACAATTTCTATGTTCCAAGTAGATTTATTCAACTGGTTCAAGTTTCCGATTCTGCTGTAGCGGTGTGGGAATGATAGCTGATATTTCCGTAGTCATCTCAACACAGTCCTTTCATTCTCAGGCTCATACGAAAGAGAAACATTCACTTCACAAATTCTGGTAGCATAGAACATATTATTGTGTTATTTTTCTAAATAATGTAATAGGAAGATATAGTTGCGGCAAGAATTCATACGAACAAATAAATAATTCATTATATTTTCATCAAAATATTTAAGAAACTGCAACTGAGAATAATAAAACTATATGTTACACTCAATATTTGCACTATATATTGCACTGTTACAAAAAATTGTTTGTAATCCCTAGAAACTATTGAAAATTATATTGACAATAGAAACAATTTTGTAACATTAGCCGTAAGTCGTTTCAATTCTTGCCGCAACTATATACATTTTTTGAATATTTAGTAGACTTACTCAGTATAATCAATAGCTCCCGTTTTTTGTAAGTCATTTGTGTCAAAACACAACTTGAAATTATAAATCGTAAATGTAACTGTAGAAATCTGAGGCCAGTATTGTTACTTTGGAATCATTAATTGAGAAACGACACAGCTCTAGCGTGTAATTGTAACATACATATATTTCTTATTAACATTGTTACATTTTGTGCATTACTCTCTGAACAAAGATCTTATTTCTTTAAATAATAAAGGATTTTGGAAACTATGACCTGAGATTAGATACAAGTAGATCGCTAACATCCATTTTTTATTGTATTGAGGTGGCAATATTTGATTCTTGGGGCTCTATTCTTGAATCTCCGCAGAGCAGTATGTATGCGGATTAGACACTTTTATTCTTCTTAATAATCTTTTGAGTTATTTTCAAATAAGGCCCACAATAATTGTAAAAAATACATTTTTATATTTGCTTTAATTATTATTGATATATTTCAATCAATAGATAAATCTGCCGATTTGATCTTTGTAATAAATCGACCGATAAAATTTATCTCATATGTGACTATACCTGTATACTTCAAAATTTATTGCCTTAACTAATCTGATAGCGGACCTAATATAAAGCGGGATTTACATTATACGAGTGCTGGGATCTGAGCTGGGTACTTTGATAACTGATATGTACGTATATTTGTGAACGCTAAATGTTTCCAAGTATTCGTCAATATATGCAGCTCGGATCCACGCACTCGTATAATGTAAATTCCGCTTATCTAATCATTTAATTGTTACAAATATAGGAACATGAGGTCCGTCTAATAGTTGACATTATCCACAACTTTTGACATTTGTAGGCTGTTTGGACTGTCGGGATTTAAACGGCATTACGATCGACAACTCACCAGCTAGAACTCGTAATAGGGTGGTAAAAGTAATAAATATTATAATAAATAACAATGACAAATGCTTAATTAGTAAGATATGAGCATTGATCGCAATGCTCTCAGAATGCCCTACAAATGTCAAAAAAAATGTATGCCCAAAGAGAAACTACTTTAACTAATCTGAAATAATTTATAAATATTTTTGTATAATGATTGTTATATTGATAAAATATATTTTTAGTAATGCCTTAGTAATTTTACCTAACTTATTAGGTAATATTTCTAGGATAAATAACTGATATAATTTAAAGTAAAATAATTAAGTAAACATGAATTTATTTAGTTCACTTTATGTTTTTATCAGCATTTTCAAGTGTATTGCTGGTATTCTTATTACTGTGGATTAGTAAATTAATATTTCCTCTAATTTTTATATTTTAAAATTATGTCAGTTATTGATCGCAGAAATATTACTTTTACACATAAAACACCCTGTATAATGAAATCGAATTGACCCTGTCATCTTTCATCAAGGCCTTTTTTAGTTTGGCCTGACGCTCGGTAGAGGTGCTACGGTTTGTGTTTATCTCTTTTTATTAGGGACCCGGTCTTCTTCTAGTTAATATTTTGTGGTAGAAGTGGTATGGGAACGCACTGGGTAGCATACAAGAAGTTAGGTTACTGTTAATTATTATGACAGTTTCGGAAACCTACCCCACCTAAAGAACTTCTTAAATATGTATATCTTAAATCAAATTGTCAGATAAAAATCTTCTATAATTATGACCGCCAACAAAAATTTAACACAGTTTGGTGTGGGCATCTGTGCTTAAGGTTCCTAAGTGACAGTAAAAATAAAATCAACCATGGCTTATCCAATGACTCCAAAAAGTAATCGTGAATTGATTAAGAAAATGGGACATTCTTTGGGTGCTTTCTAGAAGCACAAAACTCTTACAAAAATGACAAAGGGACAATTGGCAGACCTACCTAAGGAGATAATGATTCCTGTGCTACAAACGAAATAGCTCTAGTGTGGGATAAATTACCGATACATCTATGAGAAGACATTGATATATTAAAGTACCAATATTGCTTAGAACATTATAATAAAGATTACGGCCCAGATGAAACTGTAGATGTGAATGACGGTCCTGTGCCCAGAAAACTTTTCTGCTGTTATTGCAACGTGCACGATGTCACATTAGCATCGGATAACAACGTTAGTGCGAGCATAGTGATACCCCCACCAAATTCACGAAAGAGGCTACCTCTCAATTGTTGTTGTAATTATCAATAAATTATTGTGTGAATAAATTTTATGTATTAAGCCTGACTTCTACCCACCGATCGAATTAGATATACATAGTCAGTATGGTTTGGGACTACACGGTTTCTATTCCTATAATTCAATATTAAATATTGATGAGAAAAACAACATAATTGGATTCAAATTCAAGGAGGGATCGTCCGTCACCTTTATTAGAATACCACCAGGTGCTTATGAACTTTATGAAATCAACAAGGCAATTCAAAGAATTATAGAACCCATAATCAAACTTAACAATAAGAGTCCTACGTTCAACATTGATGATCAATTTATGTTAACAGCCAACAATAATACTCTTAAATATGGAATTCGATCGAAATTCGATTTGACACCACAACACTATCTAGCAAGTGTTATAGGATTTGAAAATAAATTATATTATGCAAATCTTGGATATCAGTCTACGTTTCCAGTGGATATTATGAAAGTTAGGATCATTCGCATTGATTGTAATATTATTTCAAGAGCCTACATGAACGGTGGTAGATTTTCGAGGTGAAAAAGTTATTGTAAAATTGGAGTTAAAAAAGTTATATTAGAAAAGTGAGTCATAATGGGATTTTGCTTTAATCATAGAAATCAATCGTTGTCCACACCATCAAGAAAATATGATAAATTTATAAACAATTACCCAGACCAGTTTATTCTACGGAAGAACGTTAAGCGGTCAACATCTAAATTATCAACTAGAGACCGCATTTTTCTTCAATCTATTGGACTGAAATTGAAACGTTAGTGGTTATAATCATGATACCAACAAGTGCAAAGTTGGATATGTTCGATTAGCCTTTATTTGATAATTCACTTGTTAGTTTACATTAGCACACATACAAACCGTATGGATCACCATACTATAGAAATTCTGATGAAATACGAATTCCCATTCACTTCCAAGATCTTATTCCTGATATTGCCGAAAGTTACATATATATAGAAGGCAAATTTACTCCTAGCGATGTCAATAAAGTATGCTACCTATCTAACAATGCGTTAGCATTTCTTTTCGATGAGATTCGTGGATGAAATGGGTGGCGAACAAGTAACTGTTATTCGAAAACCAGGTATAACATCTACAATGAAAACTATGGTGCCATGGGGGCAAACGCATTTGAAAACGCTACTATCTTATGGATGGGTTTAACACAGAAAAATCAAGATATTTTGGATACCACCAGTCATATTTTTAGCGGAAAATTACCTCTAAAATATCTTATGGGATTTGCCGAAGATTATACAAGAGGCATCCTCAACACCAAACAAGAGCTTACATTGATAATTGCTCGATCATTTAAAAATGCTACTTTGGAGAAACTGACGCTGATCTAGAAATTAATAAAATAGAATGGAGGATGACACATCGTGAAGATAGGCAAAAACTGAAGCTGTTAATTCGCGTTATTCAATATCCGAGTTTATTTAAATTCTGAAGTGTATCCATATGAACGTTGGAATTTAGACTTTGGAAAGAAACTAGATACTGCAGCTTACTATGCTTATGAAAATTTTCAAAGCAGTTTCTATGGTAAAGATAATTCTGAGCCAATAATGGATATTGGAGAATTCCGAAAAAACCCGCTTTTTATTATCGATTGTTCGCATCAACAAGACATCATGAAGTCATCCACTGTAGACATAAAGCTAGAATTTGAAACTCGAAAGAAAAATTTTCCTGAAAATACAAGAGTGTATGCATTGATAATTCACGATGCTTATTTAGCTTACAATGCTTTGGATGGTTCTGTACATAGTGGATTTATGTAATCTAATGAATATCTTACGTGTTCCATTAAGTTCTTAGTTGTTAATTAACATATTTTATCCACGACTATTGTATAATGTATCCATTATACATCTGTTTCCTCGGCCTTAATAATATCCATTAATCACTACTGTCAGATGCTTCCTTCATTTAGCTTTGATATTATTATGGCATTAATATTTGACAATTCAATAACAATTCATAGTTTTGACGTTTAGCGATGTTAGTTTCTTCTGTGTAAGTCTGTGTAACAAAAATATTTAGTAGTCGTGGATAAAGTATAGTATTCTACTCGCGTATAATGGATATTAATACCCATCATTATACGCTTGTTGAATAATATACTATTATTATATATATGTAGTTTATTTAATACTTTTGTATTCATTTTAATTTATTTATAGAATGTGTTTTTTCTGTGAACTCTTGTAGCAAATAAAATCAACAATAAAAGTTTAAAATGATATATTTGTTTTATTAATAATACATCACAATAAAAAAGGATAATAGTTAATACAGTACAAATTATTTATATAATATACAATTTGTAAAATAATCTTAAGTTATTGTTAATTACATACAAGTTTATTATAATCACATATTTATTATATTATTCTAGAAATATAAAATTATACGTTATATGAAAAAATATAAAGATAAAATTAAAATCATCTCTATAAGATTTGAGTGAAAGTCTCTTCATCATCATTGTCCTGGTCATCTTCAGAGTCAGTAACTTAATTGATATTTTTGGCTAATTGCGGCAGGTAATTACTCGAACAAATGTCCTCTAACATAACCATAAACCGATCTCTATAATTTTTTCACAAAATTGATCCAAATTTAAGAGACTGTCGGAATAATTTATACATAGTTCTCAACCATTGTTGTACATTTCGGCTTGTTCTTTGAGCCATCTGACTTTTTCTTCATCATAATAATCCAAATCATAATTAGTAGCGTGTAGTCGATCAAAACTTAGAACATTTAATTCACTTCGCAATATTTGAATAGCTGTGTCGATATCTGTGGACTCGACCCACTGTTGACGAGTGTAGTGCATCCACATTTTGTTATAGCTGTAACAAAAAGTTCTTTTTTATACAATGCAAAGAAATATGTTATTGGTTATTTACCCATATTGGATGTTGTATTGGATACAGTTATGAAAACTAAATATATTTACTACTACTAGATATTTAAAACTAATTATTCAAGAAGTCCAAATTTTAATAAAGGTCTGCAATTGGCATCTTTAAAAAATGGCTTACTTTGACCTATGTATGTCAAAGTATATTTTGCTTGTGTAAAATTAATTTTACTTAAAGTTTCTTCTGATAAATGTTCCACAACTCTCTTGGGTAAAAAGCATTTGAACTTGCGATCATTATCATCAAATAATGTGGCTAACACACACTTTCCATATCTTGAATTCATCATAGACAATGTAAAAATTAAATAGGGTCTATTTATTTCTAAAAAAATCACTGTTAATGTTATTATTAATCTTATTTAAATCTTCACATGATAGAGCCATTGTTAAATGCACTTCTTTTCTTTATCTAATTAGTAATAAATATAATAATTGCGCTCACTTGAAACAACTGTAATCACAACACCAATTTTACTGCGCTTGTTAACTGTAAGGCCGGTGATTAAACTAGTATATGATTTTAGTCCACAGACCCTTGGATTATACAGGGTGTCCGGAAAAGACGTGTACAACGGAAGACCACATACTCCTGGGTTCAAAATAAGCCGATTTAGCCCAATTTACTTATTTCCAAAATTGCTTCGTTTAGCCGCTAGAGAGCGCCAAAGTTCGCGAAAAATTTTTGTTTATTCCGAATATCTCGAAAATGACTTCATCGATCTTAACCATTTTTGGGCTACGCAGTTATAAGTCTAACCGACACTTTTTCACATTATTTAAAATATTTTGCAGTAATTAGAAATATAATAAAAATCATGTATCATGCAAATATAAGCACATATTTTTTTAACCCCCTGTATAATAACTCACAGCTTTTTTCTATTAGTAGCTGACTTTATTTAGAAACTTTTTTTACACTTTCAGAATTTTGAATAGATGAACCGTTTAGGCAGAAAAAATATGTTTCGTGTGTCAACAATATCAGCATTCGTTCTGCAACAATAGAGATAGAGAATAGAGTACATTGTAATTCAGTACCATTAAATACTAACTGGCAAATCGTAAATCCATTTTTCTATGGTTTTTCTGCACGGTATCCGTCGTGACATTGTGTACAGTTAACTTGTACTCGTGAAGGTATAAATAACACGTAGTGCACACCATCAAAGCTACGTATGTACTGAATTCTAAAATATCTGCTTCAATCGCGCTGCGCTGCGTGAGTTACGACCCTGAAATGACGGGACAAGTTCCGACGTCTAGACTGATGACAACTAACTGGCAACACCGTAGACATGGTTCTGCAGTGAAACTCGGACGCTGTACAGGGGCGGCGTGTGTAGTAATTTGGGTGCAGTTTAAAAAATTGATTATAACTCGGCTATTTATTTGATTTAAAAAAAAACTAATTTCAGATTAGCAATCTAGGGAACACGGATTCTACCCCTCTAAAGGGGACCCCCACTTAAAGTTACACCCTGTATAAACTCAGTTTTAAAATATTTTACTTATGTAATATTATTACACCGAAATATTAAACAAAATGGTTATAGAAAACATAGCTTTTGTAAGGTAGAAAAGAACAAGGGAAATTATGGCCAGTTAGGGAAAAACTAGTCAACCAAATATATTTGTTTATAAATACTTTGGTAAACTTATTGGGAAAAAAAACCGAGTTATTTCAATAACGGAATATTGAATATTCAGGATGAGTCAGTCATAATGTCATTAATTTTAAGAGGAGATAGGGAATAATGAGTATAATGCGAATACGTGATTTAAAAAAATCTAAATGCATATTTACGCCGAAAAAAAATATTTTGAAATCATTATTTAAACCCCCTTTTCAGACTGTCACTGACCGCTCACAGCCTTCGTCGGTTACAGCTCACAGTTTAACTCGATGTCGAACTGATGCAATGTTGTCAAGTTGTAATAATTTTCTATATAGTACCTACCCACCTAGGTTTTAGACATCACAAATAAACGGTTGTACTGACTATTTTAGAATATCATTTTTTCTTGCTCAGTTCAACTTCAGCCAATAATAATTTAAAATGTTAATACCCAATAAAATCAAATAATAATAATTAAATAATTCTATTAAAAATTGCAAGTAACGCGGTTCACTCAGGTTTTCTCGTAGAAAATACGACCCAATCAAACGATACCCGTACACTCGCGTGTCGATTTTTCTGTGAGCAAATGTAGCTGTTATGACTGCAACAAAACTCCAACGTGTCTAATAATAAACTGAGTAATAAACCATTTACGTACATTACATAAAAAACCTATACCCACTGGGTAAATTACTAAGAGAAGCTGAAAAGTGTTTCGTGTTTAAATACTAAGTAATAAAAAATCATCGTGTTGTCGACAGAAAACTGTCTCAAGACCGAAATGGCACGCCGCTAATCTAAGTTATCGAGAGTTAATCTTGACCTTGACCTACCGTATTATTAGGTCAATAACCTAGTTACCTAGTTTTTGTACTGTTATTTAACGACAAACAGTAAAACTATTTTTTTAATCTAGATACATGAATGAATTTTCCTTAAATATTGATTTATTTGTTAATAAAAACAAATGTAGATAATAAATAAATGTTTTCGAATGTTAGGTTATTAGTTTAAAAATTTTGATATTACGTTTTCACTACGTTTTACAAATAAATATGAATTTTTAGTATTACTCGTAAGTACAATTCATAATTATTTCAGTTTGTAGTTACGTATATCTAGCCTAGAAATTTAATGTTTTTTAAGTACCTAGTATGGTACTAACCTGTTTACAGGCACAGTTCGAGTAAAACCATAGACAAAGTAGAACTGCACTTATCCGTCCATAGCACTTTATTAATAAAATTAGGGTCAGTCGCATTTCGTAAACATTCTCCGTATAACACTACCATTTCCACATATTCGGAATTTGTAAAATTATGCGTTGTGAATTTACGCCAAATACGTGAGGTTAGACCGAAATAAACAAACTACTGCCTACTGCTTGTATTCTCTCCATCCCCCCTCCAAATGTGTGGCATGATCTACAAATTTGGGGGGGAAGAAATGCGGGAAATGTAGAGTGCCAAATAGAGGTAAATTTGAATAACACGCTGATGTGTTAGACGATATTATGTATGTAAATGTGGCATCCATGGTTAATACGGCAAGTCTGTGGCATTAGATTGTCGTCGGGTGCGCCATCAGAAAGTCATCGTAGCGCACCCGGAGCGTCGTGTTACTGATTTTTAGGGTGATTTGTTTATTTTTTTAAAGGTCGAGTAAAAAATTTTTTTTTCGATTTTCTGCCTTTATTAGGCCTCTCGAATACGTGGTTAAAATTAATGACATTATGACTGACTCACCCTGTTTAAGTGATTTCAAAAACCGATTGATAACTCGAGTGATGGTCACTTGAATTCTCAGTAGCTGACATATTATTTTTGCTGTTTACCTATAAGTATATAAGTAAATGTTTTTTTTAATATATACTTTTTATATGGGTATATTTATATATTTAAAATAAAACTATTGTTACGAAAGCGCACCTACCTTTTAGTTTGTTAATTATGTTCCTGTTCATTAGAATTTATAATTTTTGTAATGCCTTTATTTTGACGTTTTCCGGAATATTCCAGGATATATTCTATTTGTTTCTCGACACGTTGTCAAGATCGCAGAAACTTCGAGAACTCTAAAAATCTATATAAGCGAATCAATTCCGCCGTCCCAGTCAGTTGAAGCCGGTCATAGACGATGTGTCCAACGTTGGTGCCAACGTTGAACACAATTTGCGTCATAAAAATGTGACAAGTCCCTACACGATGGGGTGAACTTTTGTTGCAACATTGTAAACACATGTGGGACCAACGTTCGTCAGTGTTGTACTTATACTGCAGATCCACAGAGCAGTAAAAAAAAGAAATATGTGCGCTCCTGGATTGCGTCAAACACAAGATCGCTCGTGTGGGTCTGTGACGAACGATGCTTCCAACATGCTTCCAACACTGGCAGCTCCTTTGACGCGGTTCAGATTTACCGACAGAAGCCCGAACGTGGCACTTAGCCAACGTTAGACACATGCAATTCACCAGCGCCCGCCCACACGATGTGGCAAATGGTGATGTGTCCAACGTTGAAAGGCATTCGCCACATCGTCTGGGACCGGCTTTATATTGAGCAGCCAAACGCGAATAACTGAAACGTCAAAGTAAAGCGTTGACAGTTGTGAAATTGGTTTGAAGGATATTTCTTGTATAATCAAGTGACAATAAAGTTGTTTGTCTACGTGACGTGTTTCCACGTCAAGGCAATTTCGAGGTTACACTAGATAAATCTTATATAATCTATATATGTTGCATTATACAATACAGTTAGAGGGTTAGGTATACAAAAAATTGTTAATTAATTTTTTTTAATTTTTCAAAAATTGTTTTGCGACTGTTCTGCATTCCGTCAACACAAATTTTATAGTAGGTAATTATTCACATTAACAGAAACCTCACCAATCTTAATAAAAAAATTTCTATCCCCCTATTTTCGAGGGTGCTCAACACGAATATAAAATTATTTTTGTGCGGTCAAATCTAGTTTTCCAAAAATTTTTTTCAAAATTGTAACCTCTATGTATTCATTGCAATATAACCCCCTTCCAGTTTCAGTTCATGACGTCACACTGTTGTTAAATTAAATAGGCGTTATATTGCAACTTCAACCTAATGTAATGTATACATAGATATTACAATTTTGAAATTTTTGTTTTCGAAAACTAGAGCCGACCGCACAAAAATAATTTTAGATCCGTGTGCAGCACCCTCGAAAATAGGAGGGCTGGATTTTTTTATTAAGATTGGAGAGGTTACCACTAATGTAAATAATTACCAATTTTATTATAATCTATGACTACGACGAATGCCTTATACGAATTACTAACATGGTAACCATTCTCTATTTAGCCGTTCACCTGAAAACATTAACCGCCGCTCTGCTAGTAAAAAGTTTGGCAGATTTTTGTTTCAAATCAAATCTACTTATAAAAGTGTTTAATTATTAATTAAATGGTGGCTTTTGAAATAGTGTAATCGAGTGTAATAAAAACAGTGTGTCTATAAATCTGTTAATTAATTAATAATAATAATAATAATATCTCTACCCCTCATTCTAATCACAGGGATTAGCCCAGAAGTCGGAGACTTGTGCGGGAGAGGGGGCGGCATATTATTATTAAGCAGGCCGCATTTGCGCCCAGGAACGACTTACGTTGGTAGGCCCTAACCACTATTCAGTGCAGGAATGAGGGAAACCTGGAAAACCTCATTAATTAGAGGGGTAGTCAAATATCAACCAGTATCAATCTCTCACATTGACCCAAGCTAACATTATTCCACCCTACCATACCCGCAGAGAGGGTGCCAATCCTCTCCACGAATATAGCTTATATGCGGTCTACCGGCACCTGGGCGCGAACCAACTCCGATCTAGTCACCTCGATTCAAGTACTGACGCCTTAAACCGCGCGACCACTGACAGACAATTACCTTCGCTATTTAATTTGTTTTGGAATTTGCCACTTAGAATGTTGGAAGACATTGAAACCCTATCAATGGAAGAAAAAGTTAATTCTTATATATTAAAATCCGTGTTTTTTTCCCGCGCCCGCCGGGCGGGCGGAAAAGTGGGGTTTTGCCGCCACAAAGGCTTTTTTGGCGAGCCGCGCAGCGGCGAGCCCGGGTTGGCGGAGTCGGATTCGGTCTTTTTTGCGTAGCTTAGGCGTATTTCGGTTGGTTCTTTTTACCCTTTTCGGGGCGAATTTTGTGTTTTTCCGGAGGTCCGCGGCCGCCGGTTTTCGATTTTCGCGAGGAAACGAGAGAAAAGTCGAAAACCACGCCCATTATCGGAAGCCCGAAAATCGGTCGGAGGCCGGTTTCGCTCCGCGCGACGTTTTTTAGGAGAGCCCGTCGGGGACGCGGTCGCGGGCGAGTCTCTTTATTGGGTCCCTTCTCCGTCGCGACGAGACGCTCGGCGGGCCGTTTTTCGCGTTTTTCTAGGTAAATTTCCCGTTTTTCGGAGGGTCTCGCCGGCCGTTCTCGGCGAGCGAGATGGAGATAGCGCGGGAGGAGCTTATCGCCCGGGAATCGGAGAAACGTCAGTCGGATATGGGTAGACGTCAAACTATTTCGGATTCGATATTTTCCTATTTTCTCGCATTCCTTTCCACAAAGCCATGTCGAAACGTAAACTTTGAACCTTCTACAATGTGTCGCGTGCCTCAGGTTTGAGTTTAAAATTCGATTTTATAGTAAAAATAACGAAAATTTTAGTCAATTACACGTTCGGCGGCATTCGCGTTCGCTCGGCCGCCCGAAACGTCAAACGGCAAGCCGGACGGTGCGGTGCCGTTGACAGCTCCGGATAAAACTTAGGAACGTTCGCTAAACGGATCGATCGGAGGCCCGCAAAAGCCGGAAAAGGTAAATTTAAAGTCCCTAGATGCTTTCTGTTATGCGAGCGCTGGGTTTTGAATTCGAATTTGTATCGAATTTTGCGTAATACCGAACCGAGACGTGGAGAAGAGCCTGGCAATATGGCGGGTCCTCACAAAACCTTCAAAACGTTACATTTTGCAAAGTAAGTACCCCTTTATTTCCATAAAGCCATATCGAAACGTAAACTTTGAACCTTCTACAATGTGTCGTGTGCCTCAGATCTGTTTTTAAAATTCGATTTTATAGTAAAAATTGCGAAAATTTGCGACGTCAAATGGCGAGTGCGCGGTGACATTTCCGAATAAATCGCAGAAAATTTCGCTAAATGGGCCGACCGGAGCCCCCCAAAAGCCGAAAACGGTAAATCTGAAGTCTCTAGATACGTTGTGTTATGCGAGCGTTTGGTTTTGAATTCGTTTTTGTATCGAAATTTGCGAAAATCCTAAGCAAGACGGGGTCAAAATGACGTAAGCCATAGAACAGCTCTCAAATATTTCCATCCGCTATTGCTATTTGCATTGAACTTTGCATAAATAGAATGAATAGGTAGGTGGTATCAGTGAGCTAGACAATATGGCAGACCAAGACGGGGTCAAAATGACGGAAGCCATAGAACAGCTGTCAAATATTTCCATCCGCTATTGCTATTTGCATTGAACTTTGCATAAATAGAATGAATAGGTAGGTGGTATCAGTGAGCTAGACAATATGGCACACTTCAAGTCGCTTCGCTTATATACAGTGCGACTCAAAAAAGCTCGATGTACGGGGTGTTACGATAAAAATTGACGAGCAAAAAATAAAATTACAGATTCGAGGAAATTTTCGGTTCTTCCGCTTCGGAGGGGTTCTCTGACGTGCGTAGGACCGTTTTATATACAAAGTGTTGGAAAAATGTCGAACGTTAAAAAATGTAAAAATTAAGGAACTGAAAATTTTTTGGTACGAAACTTCCGTCGGGGACTCTTACCGCACTAATTATCGAAAAAATACGGGGTGTTTAAAAAATTAGAACCGTTCCCTAAAAATCCTGGACATTCGTGGATTTAAAATTTTTTTTTTGCTTTCTGATGAAACTTTTTACAATAGTTTGTAGAAAAACTGTAAAAATATATACTTTGGTATTATTATGTATATGAATACATACTTATGAAAAAATACAGGGTGTAAAATAAAGAACCATTCTCTACATCCACAAAATTTATGGATTTTATTTTTTTTATGAAACTTTTGACGATTGTAAAAAATCATACTAATGAGAAAATACAGGGTGCTTAACGAAACCAAACCATACTCTAAGAATCCTCACAATAATTCATTGAATATTTTTTCATGAAACTTTTCACAATGGTCTGTAAGAAAACTATGTATACTAATTAAAAACTACTGGGTGTTTAAAAACTGAACCAATATTGAAACTCCCAAAATTCATGGAAATTTTTATTTATTAAACTTCCATCAAGGATTTATTATGACACTCACTAACGAACCAAACACATAGTTTTTAATAATAACGAACCATTCTCTAAAAATCCTCAAAATTCATGGAATAAAAAAATTCTTTTTGATGAAACTTTATACAATGTTCTGTAGGAAAAATATACAAATTAAGAAATACATAGGGTTTAAAAACCTAACCATTTCCTAAAAATCAACAAAACTCATGGAATTAAAAATTATTTTTGATAAAACCTTATACAATGGTTTGTAAAAATCTATACTAATGAAAAATACAGGAGGTTTAAAAACCTAACCATTTCCTAAAAAGCAACAAAATTCATGGAATTAAAAAATTCTATTTGATGAAATTTTATACAATGTTCTGTAGGAAAAATATACTAATTAGGAAATACAGAGTGTTTAAAAATAACGAACCATTCTCTAAAATTCCTCAAAGTTCATGGAATTAGAAAATTCATTTTGATGAAACTTTGTACAATAGTTTTAAAACATCTATACTAATGAAAAATACAGGAGGTTTCAAAAACCGAACCGTTCCCTAAAAATCCTAAACATTCGTGGATATAAATTTTTTTTTTTTGCTTTCGGGTGAAACTTTTTTACATAGTTTGTAAAAAAAATATAAAAAATATATACTTTGGTATTATTATGTATATTAATACATAATTATGAAAAAATACAGGGTGTAAAATAAAGAACCATTCTCTACAGCCACAAAATTTATGGAATTTAATTTTTTTTATTAAACTTTTCACGATTATAAAAAATTATACTAATGAAAAAATACAGGGTGCTTAACGAAACCAAACCATACTCTAAGAATCCCCACAATAATTCATTGAATATTTTTTATGAAACTTTTCACAATGGTCTGTAAGAAAACTATACTAATTAAAAAAATTCTGGGTGTTTAAGAAAACTGAACCAATATTGAAACTCCCAAAATTCATGGAAAAACAATATTTTATTTATTAAACTTCCATCAAGGATTTATTATGACACTCATTAACCAAGCAAATACAGAGTGTTTAATCATAACGAACCATTCTCTAAAAATACTCAAAATTCATGTAAAAAAAAAATTCTTTTGATGAAACTTTATACAATGATCTATATGAAAAATATCATAATTAAGAAATACAGAGTATTTAAAAAAACCGAACCATTCTCTAAAAATCAACAAAATTCATGGAATTAAAAAATTCTTCTTGATGAAACTTTTTACAATGTTCTGTAGGAAGAATATACTATTGAACAAATACGGGGTGTTTAAATAAACCGAACTGTTCCCTAAAAATCCTGAAAATTCGTGGATTTAAATTTTTTTTTGCTTTCTGATGAAACTTTTACATTAGTTTGTCAAAAACTATAAAAATATATACTTAGGTTTTATTATGTATATAAATACATACGTATGAAAAATACAGGGTGTAATATATAGATCCATTCTCTAGATCCACAAAATTTATGGAATTAATTTTTTTATGAAACTTTTCACGATTGTAAAAAATTATACCGATGAAAAATACGGGGTGTTTAACAAAACCAAACCATTCTCTAAAAATCCTCACAATTCATGGAATATTTTCTAATGAAACTTTTCACAACGGTCTGTAAGAAAACTATACTAATTAAAAACTACTGGGTGTTTAAAACCGACCTTTCTCTAGAAACCTTCATGGAAGTATAATATTCCTTTGATGAAACGTTTAACAATGGTCTATATGGAAACTATTTTAATGAAAACAATACAGGGTGTTTAAGAAAACTGAACCAATATTGAAACTCCCAAAATTCATGGAATAAAATTATTTGTTTTGCTTCGGATGGGTTGTCGGATGTACGAAAGACCGTTTTATATACAAAGTGTTGGAAAAATGTTGAACGGTAAAAATCTCAAAATTAAGAGAACTGACTAATTTATTTTACTCAACTTCATTCGGGGTTCTCTTAACGCACTAATTATCGAAAAAATACATGGTGTTTAAAAAAAACTATCCCTACTCAAGAAAGGTCAAGTCGGCGAATGCCGACTTGACACCTTTCTAGTTCTTATATATTAAAATCCGTTGTTTTTTCTCTCTCGCGAAAAAGTGGGGTTTTACCGCCACAAAGGCTTTTTTCGCGTGCCGCGCAGCGGCGAGCCCGGATGCGCGAAGCCGAGTTTGGTCCTTCGGTTGTCCGGTAGGCGTATTTTGGTGACTTCTCTTTACCTTTTTCGGGGCGAATTTTGCGTTTTTCCGGAGGTCCGCGGCCGCCAGTTTTCCATTTTCGCGCGGATGTCGCGAAAAAAAGAGATGGATATAGCCGGGAATTCGAGAAACGTCAGTCAGATATGGGTAGACGTCCAACTATTTCGGATTCGATATTTTCGTATTTTCCCGCATTCGTTTCCACAAAGCCATGTCGAAACGTAAACTTTGAACCTTCTACAATGTGTCGCGTGCCTCAGGTTTGAGTTTAAAATTCGATTTTATAGTGAAAATAACGAAAGTTTTACTCAATTACACGTTCGGTGGCATTCGCGTTCGCTCGACCGCGGCCGTCCTAAACGTCAAACGGCTAGCCGGACGGTGCACGGCCTGTGACAGCTCCCCATAAAACGTAGGAACGTTTGCCAAACGGGCCGATGGGAGCCCCCCGAATGCCAAAAAAGGTAAGTTTAAAGTCTCTAGATACTTTCTGTTATGCGAGCGCTGGGTTTAGAATTCGTTTTTGTATCGAAATGTGCGAAAATCCGATCCAAGACCGGGGAGAAGGGCCTGGCAAATGGCGGTCTTCACAAAACCTTCAAAACGATTACATTCTGAAAAGTAAGTACCCCTTTATTTCCATAAAGCCATATCGAAACGTAAACTTTGAATCATCTACAATGTGCCGCGTGCCTCAGATTTAGATTTAAAATTCGATTTTATAGTGAAAATAACGAAAATGTGGGTCAATTACGCGTTCGGGGGCATTCGCGTTCGCTCGGCCGTCCGAAACGTCAAACGGCTAGCCGGACGGTGCGGTGCCGTTGACAGCTCCGGATAAAACTTGGGAACGTTCGCTAAACGGATCGATCGGAGGCCCGCAAACGTCAGAAAAGGTAAATTTAAAGTCTCTAGATACTTTCTGTTATGCGAGCGCTGGGTTTATAATTCATTTTTGTATCGAAATGTGCGAAAATCCGATCCAAGGCCGGGGAGAAGGGCCTGGCAAATGGCTGTCTTCACAAAACCTTCAAAACGATTAGATTCTGAAAAGTAAGTACCCCTTTATTTCCATAAAGCCATATCGAAACGTAAACTTTGAACCTTCTACAATGTGTCGTGTGCCTCAGGTTTAGGTTTAAAATTCGATTTTATAGTGAAAATATCGTTATTTTAGTCAACTACACGTTCGGCCGGCGCCCGGCCGCCGAAACGTCAAACGGCGAGTGGGTGACAGTTCCGCATATAACATAGGAAATTTCGCTAAATGGGCCAATAGGAGCCGAAGGCCAAAAATGGTAAATTTGAAGTCTCTAGATACGTTCTGTTATGCGAGCGCTTTGTTTTGAGTTCATTTTTGCATTGAACTATGCATAAATACGAATGAATACGTGGTATAAATGAGCTAGACAATATGGCGGACTTCAATTATTTTAAGTCGCTTCGCGTATATACAGTGCGACTCAAAAAAGCTCGACGTACGGGGTGTTACGATAAAAATTGACGAGAAAAAAATAAAAATTACGAGGAAATTTTCGGTTTTTTCGCTTCGGAGGGGTTGTCTGACGTGCGAAAGACCGTTTTATATACAAAGTGTTGGAAAAATGTTAAACGTTAAAAAAATGTCAAAATTAACGGAACTGGAAATTTTTTGGTACGAAACTTCCGTCGGGGGTCTCTAATTATCGAAAAAATACAGGGTGTTTACAAAAACCCACCCGTTCCCTAAAATCATGAAAATTCGTGGATTTAAAATTTTTTTTTGCTTTCTGATGAAACTTTTTACAATAGTTTGTAAAAAAACTATAAAAAATATATTATATTTGGTATTATTATGTATATAAATACATACGTATGAAAAAATACAGGGTATAAAATAAAGAACCATTCTGTAGATCCACAAAATTTATGGAATTTATTTTTTATGAAACTTTTCACGATTGTAAAAAAATTATACTAATGGAAATATACAGGGTGCTTAACGAAACCAAACCATTCTCTAAGAATCCTCACAATAATTCATTGAATGTTTTTTTTATGAAACTTTTCACAATTGTCTGTAAGAAAACTATACTAATTAAAGAACTACTGAGTGTTTAAGGAAACTGAACCAATATTGAACCTCCCAAAATTCATAGAAAATTTTTTTATTTATTAAACTTTCGTCAAGGATTTATTATGACACTCACTAACGAAGCAAATACAGAGTGTTTAAAAATAACGAACCATTCTCTGAAAATCCTCAAAATTCATGAAATTAAAAATTCTTTTGATGAAACTTTATAAAATGTTCTGTAGGAAAAATAGACTAATGAAGACATACAGAGTGTTTAAAAATAACGAAACATTCTCTAAAAATCCTCAAAATTCTTGGAATTTAAACATTCTTTTGATGAAACGTTTCACAATAGTTTGTAAAAACTATACTAATGAAAAATACAGGAGGTTTACAATAACCGAACCATTCTCTAAAAGTCAACAAACTTCATGGAATTAAAAAATTCTTTTTGATGAAACTTTTTACAATGTTCTGTAGGAAATATATACTAATGGAAAAATACAGGGTGTTTAAAAAAACCGAAACGTTCCCTAAAAATCTTGAAAATTCGTGGATTTAAAATTTTTTTTTTGCTTTCTGATGAAACTTTTTACAGTAGTTTGTAAAAAACCTATAAAAAATATATACTTTGGTATTATTATGTATATAAATACATACGTATGAAAAAATACAGGGTGTAAAATAAAGAACCATTCTCTAGATAAACAAAATTTATGGAATTTATTTTTTTTATGAAACTTTTCACGATTGTAAGAAAAAATATACTAATCAGAGAATACAGGGTGCTTAACGAAACCAAACCATTCTATAAGAATCCTAACAATTTTTTTTCACAATGGTCTCTAAGAAACTATTTTAATGAGAACAATATAACAGGGTGTTTAAGAAAACTGAACCAATATTGAAACTCTCAAAATTCATGGAAAAAATTTATGGAATTTAATTCTTTTTTATGAAACTTTTCACGATTGTAAAAATTTACACTAATGAAAAAATACAGGGTGTTTAGCAAAACCAAACCATTCTCTAAGAATCCTCACAATTCATGGAATATTTTCTTATGAACCTTTTCTCAATGGTCTGTAAGAAAACTATACTAATTAAAAAACTACTGGGTGTTTAAAAACCGAACCATTCTCTAAAAACATTCATGGAAGTATATTCCTTTGATGAAACTTTTAACAATGGTCTATATGGAAACTATTTTAATGAGAACAATACAGGGTGTTTAAGAGATTCGAATCATTCTAAAAATCCTAAAAACTTGGAACTAAAAACTCTTTTTGGTTTTTGATGAAACTTTTAAGATAGTTTGTAAAAACTATAAAAAATACATACTTAGGTATTATTATGCAGCTATATAAATACATACTTATGAAAAATTACAGGGTGTAAAATTAAGACCAATTCTCTAGATCCACAAAATTTATGGAATTTAATTTTTTTTATAAAACTTTTCACGATTGTAAAAAAATTATACTGATGAAAAAATACGGGGTGTTTAACAAAACCAAACCATTCTCTAAGAATCCTCACAATTCATGGAATATTTTCTAATGAAACTTTTCACAACGGTCTGTAAGAAAACTATACTAATTAAACAACTACTAGGTGTTTAAAAACCGACCGTTCTCGGAAACCTTCATGGAAGTATAATATTCCTTTGATGAAACTTTTAACAATGGTCTATATGGAAACTATTTTAATGAAAACAATACAGGGTGTTTAAGAAAACTGAACCAATATTGAAACTCCCAAAATTCATGGAATAAAATTATTTTTTTTGCTTCGGATGGGTTGTCGGATGTACGAAAGACCGTTTTATATACAAAGTGTTGGAAAAATGTTGAACGTTAAAAAATCTCAAAATTAAGAGAACTGACAGTTTTTACTCAACTTCCATCGGTGGTCTCCTAACACACTAATTATCGAAAAAATACATGGTGTTTAAAAAAAACTAACCCTACTCAAGAAAGGTCAAGTCGGCGATAGCCGACTTGCCACCTTTCTAGTCTGATTTTAAAAACTGTGATAAAAACTAGCGGCGACGTTTCACAGTTAAATTCCACAGTTGATGAACTTAAATTAGAAAATCAAAAATTAAAATCTAAACTGGATACCCTGGAGACAAAAATTAATATTCTTGAATCACAAAGCCGACAAAACTGTATCGTTTTTTATGGAATAAGTGAAGAGGAGGATGAAGACTTCAACAAATTAGAAAGAAAAATATCATTCGTTTATTTCAAAACATATTAAAAACTTCTATTTCATCGACAGATTATGCAAGGGTACTCAGACAGGGTAAAAATACTAATTTAAATAGACCAGTCATGGTCCAGTTTGTCAATTATAAATCTAAAAATTTGATCTTCAAGAATGCAAGGCAATTAGCTAAAACAGGTTACGCAATTTCACCTTATTTTTCAAGCTATGATCAAGAACAACGTAACTTAGATGGGTAATAAATGTATAACTCGTATAAAAAAACGAAAATTTTCCGACAGTTCAATAAATAATTTTTGTTTGGCGTTGCTGGAGGAGTCCTGGAAAGACTTGTATTTTTTTAATTCTTTAGATGACGCTTTCGATTTGTTTTATAATGTATTTGTATTTCATTTTAACAATAATTTTCCCTTGAAAAAAAAAATGCTTAATAATGGGGGAAATCGCAACAGAAATTGGATCACAGATGAGATCAAAATATCTAGTATTAAACTAAAGGACCTTTATAATTTAAAATGTGCTTGCCCCGTATTTGCAGATATGTACAGAACCGCCAAAAGAAAGCATACCTCGTTAGTGCAAAGTAGTAAAAAACAGTTTTATCAGAATAAAATTATGAATTCTGATAATATTTCTAAAACGACTTGGAAGGTCATAGCTGAATTAACTAATAAAAATATAAGTCAACAAAATATTAATTTAGTACATAAAGATGTATTGTTTGAGGAACCCTGTGCTGTGGCAAAAATTTTAAATAATTTTTTTATAGATACCCCTAAGAAAATTGTCGATGACATATTATCCACAAGTGCTGTTGCTGCGAATAACAGAATTTTCTCCCTATCTATTAACCCATATTCTATTTTTCTTGAACCTTTTGTGTGTGACGAGATGTTGTCTTTAATTAGATCGAAATTGAAAAATAAACGCTCCTCTGGCACAGACGAAATTCCTATGTTTCTATTGAAAAAAGTCATCGGTATCATTATTCAACCTATCACCTATCTCATAAATTTATCGTTCTCGTCGGGGACTCTTCCAAGCATTTTAAAGACTGGAAAAGTAGTACCCATTTACAACAAAAATGATCCCAGATATGTTGGAAATTACAGACCCGTAACTATTTCCTGTGGGATCTCTAAAATATTTGAATATTGTTATTTAGATCGTTTATTAAGATTTATCGGAAAATATAATATTTTGTCACAAAACCAACACAGTCACAGCCATCCATTCATTTTATAGTAAACTGATCGATTTCATAGAGAACGGAGAGTGTCCTGTTGGGATCTTTTGTGATCTCAGCAGGGCATTCGACTGTGTGAATCAAAAAAAGTTGTTATCGAAACTTGAGGCATACGGTATACGAGGTCTGGCATATGACTGGGTTGCTTCCTTTTTAAGAAATCGGAAACAGTATGTCAACTTGACTTATACAGACAAAAAATAATAATAATTTTAGGTAAGAATACGGTGAAATTAATGTGAGGGTTCCGCAAGGCTCCGTGTTGGGTTCCATCTTATTTCTGCTTTACACTAATGAGCTTGACACTTTGATTTTGAATGCGTTTCTTATTACATATGCAGACGACACATCCATGGTCATTTCAAATTCCAGTGATAAACTACTAGAATCTAAATTAACGCTGCATTAAACATTTTAGGTGATTGGTGTGTGGCCAATACCCTTCATCTTAACAGTGATAAATCTCATTTAATTAGATTTCACAACAGACAAAATCATTGTGCAAAACTGAATATCAAAATAAATAGTAGTAGTAGTTATTTAAATTTCAGTGAAAATGTTAATTTTTTGGGAATTGCCTTAGACGAGTGTTTGACATGGCACAAACACTGCGCCCAATTAGTGGCAAAGCTTAAATCGCTCTGCTATATGGTTAGAAACTTGAAAAGTATTTTGACATTAGATCAATTAATTTTAATATATCAGGCTCAGATTTCTTCCAGATTAACATACGGTATATGTTTTTGGGGCAACTCCACTCGATCGTCGGATGTTTTTATAGTGCAAAAACAGATCGTTAGATGTATCGCCGGTGTTTCCAGTAGACACTCTTGTAGGAAAATTTTTAAAGATTACAAGATTTTACCTTTAACATGTGTTTTGATTTTCGAGTTGTGTATGTTCGTTTTTAAGAATAAAAATAACTTTATTTTAAATGGTAATGTGCACGGGTTAAACACGAGACAGAAGGAACAGTTTTTTATTCCATATTTTAAATATAAAGCGACAAGTAATTCACCAAATATTTTAGGTTTAAATATATTTAATAAATTACCATTAAATATTAGACAAAATAAAAATGTAATCTCTTTTAAAAAACAACTGAAATTATTTCTTTTAGATGAATGTTTTTATAATTTGGATGAATTTCATAAATTTTATCATTCGACGTAATTTGTGGATATGGAACACTTTTCTTGATTGTTCTCGTATTCTCGTATTTCTTTTAATTTTTATTGTATGTACTAAGGTTTATATACTTAGGTTTAGGTTTATGTACTTTTGTACTTCTTGACTATTCCTATACAAATTTAACTTTGTCAAAAAGAAAATAAATTTATTATTATTATAACAAAAAATAAAAATGTTTCAGAAAATATTACACTAAACAGTAATAATACTATTATACAAAATCCATACAAAGTGGCAAATATATTTAAAAATTTCTTTATTAACATTTCAAATGACTTAACAAAAAACTTATTAAGTGTTCAATCAGTAAAACAATATTTAAATATTACAAGTTCCAATAATATGCATTTGTTTTATTTTGCACCTGTTATAAATTCTGACATAGATAAAATCGTTAAAAACTTAAAACCTAAAAATTCATCAGGTTACGATGACATTCCAATAACCCTAATTAAAGAGAATATTGAATTTCTTAGAGACCCACTTACCTATGTAGTAAACCTCTCATTAAATAATGGAATATTTCCTCAGTGTTTAAAATCAGCTATAGTGAAACCGTTACATAAAAAAGGTGATAAGACACCGGTAGAAAGTTACAGACCAATTTCACTGCATACCTCATTCTCAAAAATTATAGAAATAGTAGTTAAGGAACAGATTTGGAAATATATTGATAAACATAAATTTATAACAGACTCACAATACGGTTTTCGAAAAAAACTTTAACACATCTGGTGCTGCGTATAATTTAATTAATCATCTGAATTTAATTATTGAGCAAAAAAGTATTCCTCTTTGCATTTTTTGTGACTTATCTAAAGCTTTTGATTGTGTTGACCATAACATTATCTTAGAGAAGTTGGAATTTTATGGTATAAGGGGAATATCAAATGATTGGTTTAGATCATATTTAAATAATAGAAAATTGTCAGTTGAACTAAAGAATTTTGAAAATTTGCTCACCACCTGAATTAATGACTTGCGGAGTACCTCAAGGCTCGGTACTTGGATCTTTATTATTCTTACTCTATATAAATGACATAGTTCAAAATTTTCTAGAAGTAAATTTCTTTATATTTGCTGATGATACAAGTATTCTGTTTCAACATCAAAATAAATCAAGCTTACTTAAAAAAACTAAAGATACTGTTGAAAATATTTTAGATTGGTTTGCAGCAAATAGCTTAGTTTTAAATTTGGAGAAGACTACTTGTATCATTTTCCAACCACATAAAAAGATTGATGTTGAAAATATATTTTCAAGCAATGGTAAAATTATTCCTGTCATACATACTAAATTCTTAGGGTTTATGTAGATCAATCTCTTGACTGGAAAAAACATATACTAGAACTAAATAAAAAATTGAGTAAGGCTGTGTTTGCTATTTTATCAATTAGAAAAGATTTAGGTTTTGAGGCAGCTAAGTCAGTATATTACGCATACTTTTATAGTATATTACAGCACGGCATTGAGTTCTGGGGAATTTCTACAAATTTTAAAAGTACATTCATCATCCAAAAGAAAGCTATAAGGTGTTTATGTTCATTGAAGCCAAGACAATCTTGTAGAGCTTATTTTAAAGAAACGCAAATTTTTACTGTTACTAATATTTTTATATTTCGTTTAGCCGTTTCTACATTTATAAATAAAGGTGATTTAAAATATTCCTGTGATGTACATGATTATAATACACAGTATAATAAAATTTTGCTACCCTCGTATAACTATAATATTTCTAGAAAAGGTCCTCTGTACATGGGCATAAAAATTTTAAACCCCTAACCAGACAAATTTAATTCAATTCAAAGTCTAAAAACTTTTAAATCTGAATTAAAAAATGTTTTGCATTTAAATGTTTTTTATGATATCCAAGAATTTTTTCAGGGATCATTTTAACTGATCTGGTTGCATTAGAGTCACCTATTTCTTACAAATTCCCTTCTACAATTATTTGATTCATATTTGTCCAACAGACTTCAGTATGTTCTGTTCAAAGGGTGTAAGTCTATCGACTACTTAGCAACTTCAGGAGTCCCGCAAGGATCTGTCCTTGGACCACTGCTATTCAACATTTTTATCAATGATATAACTGATTGTTTAAGTTCTAACTGCTTTCTTTATGCTGATGACTTGAAAGTGTTTTCGACTATCGACAGCCTTGATGATTGTGAGCGCCTTCAAGGTGATTTCGTTCAAATTGAAAACTGGTGCAAATTAAATAGACTTCATATGGATGGGGTATTTCCTCCTATTGGGTTTCCCCAATCTGAATTATTACAAAGACATGCTTTGATGAGTCTTGATACCAGGCGTCAATGTCACAGTGTGCTTGTTTTGTTTAAAATTTTAAATAATAATAATAATAATAATAATAATAATAATAATAATAATGCATTTATTGCCCAACAGAAAGTATTCCATTTACAGGACAAAACAAATAGATTTATATAATATAAAGCATACTAAAGTACAGAAAATGAAGAAAAAATTACAAATTAAATATATATAGTTGAAAGAAAACAAAAACAAGCAAAAAAGATAAATAGAAAAATTAAAAAGAAAAACTACAACTAATATTGAAAATTATTGAAATAATCTGATGCAGTTCTTAACAAGTCATTAATATTACAATGAAATATATCACACTGATCTGCTATTTTGTTATAATTATTAGCCATTAAATAAATAGGAGATTTCAAAAGTATATTTGTTCTAGCATTTCGACAATAGAATAGAGAGTTCTCACGAGAGCCAGGTCTCGGAACACGTATATTGAATAAATTGATTAAAGCCTGAGAATCAACCATACCATTAAACAGCTTAAATAAAAAGTTAAACCAATAAGCACCCTTCTAGTATACAACGACTGCATATTAAATCTTTGTAAAAGTAATTGGTGATCATATCCTCTGTCAGGATAATAACTGTCGATGCGAAAAGATACGAGTTTGAGAAAGCGTCTGTGTATCCTTTCCAAATGGTTACTGTTGATAGTAGGGGTACCAAATGAGGCTATAATATTCGAGTTTTGAACGTACGAGTCAATAATATAGACTTTTCAATGCACTTGCATCAGTGAAAGATTTTGTACTCCTTATAACAAAGCCTAAGGTACTGTATGCAGATTTAATATTTGAATTAATATGGTTAGATAAAGATAATCTGCTGTCAAACACTACACCAAGATCTTTAATTTCCTAGCAACGTGTTAAAGGTGACATACCTATATTATAATCAAATATTAGTGGCTGATTTTTGAGAGAATACGTACATGTTTTGCATTTATTTATATTAATAGGTAAATAATTATCAGTACACCAAGTATAAACATAATCTACAAGGTCTTGCAGAATCAAACAGTCAGTCGTAGATGATATATTCAAGAACAATTTCAAGTCGTCGGCAAACAAAAGATGATTAGATTTTAAAGTTAAAGATAAGTCATTTACAAATAGAATAAAAAGAAGTGGCCCCAAATTAGAGCCCTGAGGCACTCCTGATGTCGCAATAAAGGTGTTCGACTTGAAACCGTTATAAGAAACGTACAGCTTTCGTTGATATAGGTAAGACTTGAACAGGCGAAGTAAGCTGTTACTAAAACCATAACGTTCCAACTTGCAAAGCAATATACTATGATTCACCTTGTCAAAAGCCTTTGAGAAGTCTGTGTAAACGACGTCAACTTGTCCTTTGTCATCAACATAGTTGTATACTGAGTAAATTCAGCCAAGTTAGACAATGTTGAACGCTTAGGAACAAAACCATGCTGATTTGGTGATATGTATGATTTAACATAATCAAATATTTGTTTGTACAGACACATCTCAAAGACCTTTGCAATGTTAGACAAAATTGCAATTGGGCGATAACAACTCACATCTGCAGGGTTACCACTTTTTAGAATTGGACACACTCTAGTGAGTTTCCACCTATCAGGAAACTCGCCTGTGGATAATGCAATATTGAACAAAGTAAGCAACGGAGTGCACAGAACCCTTGAACAATCTTTTAGTAGAAAACTAGGAATCTGATCGTCACCACATGACATTTTGTGTTTTAATTTATGAATTGCTAGAAGAACATCAGATTCCGTAAATTGCTGTATGTTAATGCAAGATTGATAATAATCTAATGAAAGATTCGGATTCTGAACATTCTTATCGGAAAAACACTAGCAAAAAATTTAGAAAACGCATCAACAATTTTATTGGGATCGTCAAATTCTTGATCATTGAAAAAAACATGCTTAGGTATACGCGTGTGCCCTTTCTTATTATGAACAAACGACCAAAACGTTTTTGGATCACTATTAATATTGGCTTGGATGTTAATAAGATAATTATTGTAAGCATCAATAATCTGATTGACTGCCCTGATTTGCTACAGCAAATAAACTTTATTGTTCCGAAAGTCAACTCAAGGGAAGGTAATACTTTTTACTTACCTACCCACCCCTCGTACAAATATTCTTAAACATTCCCCTATATATAAAATGTGCACTTTTTGTAATTTATTGGAGCATCGCCTAGACATTTTCAATTCCAGCACTGCCAAGATAAGGTCATTGTATTTTAATTGATGTATTATTTTAATTGTGTGTTAGTTTTTAGACTTGAGACGCAATTATATTCATTATGTGTTCGTACACTATTTGTATTTATATTTCTCTTTACCCTCCTGTTCTGTAATTGGGTTTTGTAACCTGTAGAACAGAGTAACAATAAATAAATATATATGCGTCTCTCCTTCTCTTTTATGTGTTTGGATTAGTTCCATATTAGTTTATATCCTACAGAAATGTGTAATATTATTATTGTTATTATTTTTGATACCTACTACATATCTCATATTTTAAAAATAGCGAAATCATTTTTCCTTTCTGCTTGCAGTTTGTTCATACGTACTCTTAAACTAATGTAAATGTATTAGATCTTTAAAAAAATCTGTACATACCTATATAGGTGTGTACTTGAACAGGATAATAAATCTATCTATCTATATGCATGATGGCCATTTCTATGCTTATTCCGTTTTTCATTGTTTGTTACAAATCTTGAGCTCGAACACACAAACTGTAAGTGAACAGTAGGGTTGCCACTTGCTCTTTACTTCAGAAGGACAGTCCTTATTACAGCCTCTGTATCTTTCCGTCCTTATTAAATTCATATTAAAATATAATTATCGGGACACAAAGATACAAAATATATTTCAAAAATAGTTCAAATACGATGTAAATTGATGTACACAACCCGCTGCTATTCGACAAAGCAAAGAATGTCTTTACTTGAGAATTTAAAAAGATAAGATTGTTTTTACTTGCGCATATGAAAAGGTGGCAAAGCTACTTAACATGAACATTAAAAAGAAATCAAATAAATAATTCGTTACTCATGTAACTGATAACCGAGTGATTTCGGTTATTGCAATAACTGAATAATCAGTTATTTTTCACTCGAGTGATCCCAACACCAATAAATAGTGAATAAGCTGTAAAACTAACATTGTCTACAGGGCGTTTATTAAACTTGGACCATACTTTAGGGTTAGGCTTTCTTGGATAAAAATATGGTGATTTAGATCTCCTTACCTTAGTACAACTTTGCTTCCTTAAGAAGTTATAGGCCTGAGAAAGTTTTTTCTTTTATTTCATTTTTATGGACCAACATAGACGACATCACATAAAATCTGTCAAAACCAACAGGGCGGAACACATATATAGAATGACAGAGCACATAAAACAAGTATATGACGGAAACTGATGTAGTACGTTCACTACATTACTACACTAAACACCTCCCTTTTTTACAATCATAAATTACAATCTAAATTTTACATATTCATCCTTCAGATGGGTTTAATCCTTCGTCCATAACGAGATACATTTTTTTTAGTGGGGGCAGAGATATCCGGGCTAGGGTAGTTCCGGTTAGACACCGTTGGGTTATTATCAGGTACAACTACTTGTTCAGAGTCAGAATGTCATTATAATCTGGTTTTGTGAGAGACATTTTCATCTGACTTGAATTTTGCCTAACCACTTGATTGTTGCTTTCTTGTCTTATCCAATATGACCTAGGCTCATTTCCCCCTTTTTAAATTCTGTTACTGATTTTCTACTAAACTTGTCATAGTGCTGTTTTGTTTAAAACTATTGTTTAAGCAAATTACTGTAAATATGGTTTTGAATTTTAGGCTCTAATTTGCACTGTGTTACAGGCAACTGTGTTCTCAAACCTCTACTTTGCAGAATCTGAGCTGGTGATGCGTTCAAACTGACAATTGGGATATTATTATATTCTAAATAGGCCAGGAGAATTACAACAAAATCTTTCAAATATGGCTCTAACGTGACGTAACTAAGATAACTATTGGAATCGCTCTGGAATAGTATACCTATTGAAAATATCGAGGTGCGCCAGCTTGAAAAGGTGTGCTATTTGCATAAACAACGGAAAAGTGAAAAAAAAATGCGAAAATCGCGGTTTTTTTTCGAAAACAATCGCATATAACTCGGTAAGTATGCATTTTAGAGAAAAAATGTATACTTATAAATTTGTTTGTTATGAAATTTTCTACAAGATAGAGTTGGTCCGATATCTGTAGATTTGAAATGTTCGCTGCAAAATGCTCGAAAGTGCAAAAAAGTAGATAAAAAACAAGGTAATTTTAAATTATTTATTTAACAATGAAGAAATAACCCAATCACGCCATACATTTAGAGAAAAGTACTTGACTGCAATACAAAACGAGAACCGTAAGGCCGATTAAGATCGGACTGACAGTTTTTGCATAATGCAATTGTTAAGTAACCTACCTGGACAAAAAGACTTTTTTTTTAATTTTGTGCCAGGCTAAAAGTTATGAATATTTTTTTGCGCCCGCGCTTTTACACCTTCTTGGACCCTTAAACTATCATATACAATTGCTAACTTAACCATTTTTCAATTTTTAATAACTTTTTGAGCGGTTTGAGCTTCTTTTTAAAAAAAAATCACCAATTTGGTCCAGTAGATGTTGAGATATTAACTTCCAAAGTTGGGAAGGGTATGCGGCGTAACGGTTAATGATGTAACAATAAATTATATACCAATCGATAGGTTTTTCCAAGATGTTTTCGTATCTGCTTTTAAAAATTACATTGCACATGTGCATCACGCACAAAAATTTGCATAAACATTGTGTAGTGTGCGCTTGGAGTCGAAATTCGGAGGGGTGGGGATAGGCTGCGAAACTTCGGTGCACAAAACATATACTTGTATAACTTTTAGAATATAAAATCCCAGGAAGTAAGGTTTGCCAACAAAATGTGCGTCCGGGATGGGTGTTGCAAGTCAAAGGGATACCGTGGCGCTTATAAGCACTGATTTGAACTATCGAAATTAAATTATATATTCATATATTTTATAGTATAGGAAGATATTTGAAAAATAAATTCTTCACAGTCATAATTTTGAATTAATTAGATTAAGAAGCAATGTTGCATATATTTTTTGCATTATTTAAATATCAATATTATTGATAACCAATGCAAATGTTAGGGAAAGTGTTACCATAATAATAATAATAATAATAATAATAATAATATATATTTAATCCATTAAAATAATAAAAATTACATTGGACAAGTCAATTACACAACAGTTACAAATAACATTAATAAAGTACAAACATCGACAGATATTAGACAAACATTGTACATTAAGATAAACATTGTAAAATATAACAATTATGTTATGTGTATAAAATAATATTAAGGATCACCCCTACTAGGAATACATATCTGACACTTCGTAGCAACACTTACACACAAGGTATGCCTTAAGTTTGGTTTTGAATAAATTAAAATTTATTTCGTTTTTCATGTCAACTGGCAATGCATTCATAAGTTTAATAGGTACCCATATAAGAGGGTAATTTTTCAGTACAAACTTGTAGCATGATGTGGAAGTTTTAATAAACTACCGTATCGAGTTTTATATTCATGTGTATCAGAATTACGTTCATAAGATCTTATATTTTTGGCAACATATAATATACATTTGTATATGTATATGCTAGGAAAAGTCAATATGTTATTTTGAACAAAATATGGTCTATAAGATTCTCTTTGAGGAATACGAAAAATTAATCGAATAATTCTCTTTTGTAATATTAAAACTCTGTTAGCATTATGACTGTTTACATTACCCCAAAGTATAACATTATAGGACAAATGACAATAGATTACGGAATAATATATGTTAAGAAGCTGGGCAGTATCAAACATTGTTCTTAACTGTATTAATATATAGTAGCCGTAGTTAATTTTTCTACATACATTGTTAATTTGACTGCTCTAACGCATTTCACAGGTAATAAGCGTTCACAAAAACTTAGCTTCATCAGAACCCTCTATTATTGTGTCATTTACCTTAACTTGAAGAACAGCGTTAAACTTTTTACGCGAAAAAAATCGCATGCATACGGTTTTTCCTGCATTTACAATTAATAAGTTTTTATTACACCATTCTGTAAATTGACAAGCTAAGGAATACAAAGAATCTTGCAACTTTTCTGGACTATTTTCATGTGTTGCAAGAGTGACATCGTCAGCATATAATATAACACACTCTGTGTTAAGATATGCGTTCATAAAAATTAGAAAGATGAGAGGACCAAGTATCGAGCCTTGTGGAACCCCTAGTTCAATTTCATGTATGGTTGATAAATTATTATTAAATTTTACATACATTTGTCTGTCCTTCAGATATGACATTAACCAGGCCAAAAAATTATCCCGAAAACCGACTGCAGATAATTTTTCATGCAAAAAAATTGAGGTTCAACGAATCGAAGGCCTTTGATAAATCGAAAAATAATGCACCAACACAATTACCTTTGTCAAGATGTTTATAAATAAATTGAGTAAAATCATAGCAGGCAGTTTCAGTAGTTTTATTAGGACAAAAACCATTATGGCATTTAGATATTATTTTAAATTTATTTAAATACAGTACATTTTATCGTATATTACTCTCTCGATAACTTTACTTAAGACCGTGAACTGTGATACCTCTATAGTTTTCCACTAGTAATGGATTATTTTTTTATATATAGGAGTAACAACACCAATTTTTAATTTTTCTGAAATTTACCACATTTAACAGACGAATTTATGATGTGCGTCAAAGGCTGGGCAATTTCTTGGCAAATATTTTTAACGATCCTAGTAGAAATACAGTCAATGCCCACAGAGATTGTATTTTTTAGATTTTGAATAATATTAATAACATCATTCTTATGAACGTCATAAAAAAAGAATGTATTGTGCCTATTTAATGTTGTCAAAGTGCAACCTTGGGAAACATTATCTCTAAAGTGATTTTCAACGGCTCGTTTAGCTGCCGTACTAAAATAATTTGCAAATTCATCTGTCACTATATTAACATTGTTAATTACTTCACTGTTAATTAAAAGAGAAATTGTTTCAGTCGTTTTTATTTTACCCATTTTTTCATTAGTTAATTTCCAAATATATTTCTGTTTCTGAATAGATGTTTTGCTATCAAGTTTATTACGATAAAAGTCCCTTTTTGTATTATCAATTTTCAATTTATATTGCTTTTTGCAATCATTATAGTATATGTCTAAATCGGGATTACTAAGTTTAGATTTAATCCAAAACAAATTTTTATTTTTTCTCCCATGACAATTATATCATTAGTAATCCAGTTTCTTTCACTGGATGGGATAATAGACTTTACCACAATGGGACAATATAATCTAAGGCATATAATAAAATATTAAGAAACGTACAGAATGCACTGTCAATGTCATCGGCAAATTCATAAACAGACTGAAAAGTTTCGGTATTTAAATACCTCTTTAGGTTAACTATATTAGTTGCGTTTAAATTTCGGTTAGTCATTTTTTTAACTTTCCTTGTGGGTTTTTCCATACATTTGCGTGTAATTTGCAATGTAACAATAATTGAAAAGTGATCCCCAATATTTACATTTTTTACATTTTCCCGATACAATTCCTGGGATATGTTTGTCAAAAAATAATCACCCTTAGACACTGATCTATGACCATTATTAGTAATAAATATTCTGGTTGGTTCATTATTTTGACATTGAAGTTCATAGCTCTGTAATAAGTCACATAGTAAATTTTTTCGTTAGAATCCAACAAAAAATTTATATTTATATCACCACACAACATGATGTTGGTAAATTTCTTTTTACAGAATTCAAGAATTTGAGATAATCTGTTTATAAAAATGTTAATACAACCACTAGGGGGTCTATAAACAGTTATCAGACAGTATTTTTCTTTGCCCATAGAAAAAGATATGGCACATAGTTCAACATGCATTTCTTCAGAAAAATTCTGTTCCAAGTTTTTAAAAATTATACCATTTTTTACAAATATAAGTACACCACCATGAATGTGGTTATGTCTGACATACGAACTGGCCATTATATAATTAGGTAAAATTATAGTTTTAAGATTTAAATTATTATACCAAGATTCAGAGACTGAAATAATTTGTGGATTTTCATTATAAATTAGCATTTCCATTTTGTTCATTTTATTAACAATAGGGCACTCCAACGAACTGTCAAATCAGTAAAAAAAATGGCGGCTGTAGGACAAACAAACCAACTTGACATATGACAAGCAGAAATTTGTGCTTTTGTGAAGAATGTGTTTTGCTCATCTTTTAAACCTAATTCGGATAATTCAGACTATTATAATGGTTTTGTTTTGTTGTGTTTTCAATTGTGGGAGTAGAGGACAGCAAGATCAAGTTAGATTTTTTAGGATTCCTGCTGCATTGAATTATAAACATAGAACTGATCTCAATAAACTCTCTCATATAAAAGGGCAAATGTGGCTTAGTGCAATAAAACGGCTAGACCTAATTCAAGAAAAAATTAAATACAGTGTCGTTTGATCAAAACAATTTGTATCGGGTTAGTTAATAAAAGCTATATACAACAATTTAAAAGCAGATATTTCAGGTAAACTGGCTGCTTTAACAGATAACTTACATCTTGATTGGATTCCTACAATGCATTTGGGTTATAAAATTACCACTGCAACGTTGTCAGAGACCAAGATGGGTAGATATAAACGAAAATGTAATGTTGTGCTGGTGTGGTAATGTTTTTTGAAGTTTTAAATATCTGCAATATTTATATGTAAAAGCCTACTACCTACCTATGCAGGCCCCTCTTTTTTCCATTGGGCACTCTGGGCAAGTGCCCAAGGCCTTGCGATTGATGGGGCCCCCAAGTTCCTGCCAGATCAGCAACTCTTTCATATCTCATATTAGGAAGTGTAATATGAGCCTATTTCTCATATATTTTCATTATGATAAGAAAAAGTTGGTATATATTTTAGGTAAAACGTCCTAGTTGCTGAACATTCGTAAAATTATTAATATTATTCTCACTATTCACTGCACTTGGTATATCTACAAATTTTTCTTTCAAATGGGCGGCGAAGAAATAGTTGACTAATCAAAAATGGACTTGGTACATTAAATTTTGATTTTCCCTGCTGCTAATGTTTTTTATTGTGCCGTAACAGACTTTAAATTATTATTGCAATGCCACAACTATCTAAAATATCAAAAAACCAATTGATTATTAAAATTTTTTTACTATTTATCTATGTACCCAATTTTTTTAGAATCGTATAGGTGGTAACCCTAATTGTATTTATAACTTATTTTTAATATTTCTTATTAAATATATTTTAGATTTTTTCTATCAAATGGACTTTTATTATTTATAATTTTTGTCAAATATATGTGAATTAGAAACAGTGGCATTTTTAAGAATTTCAAGCCCCCGCAGAATTTTTATAACTGAAAATAAATTCTGCCATGTATCTATGCACAAATATAATTGTTGTATAATTAAACTACGTACCTCCGTACTAGTTTACTAATTAATTAATTATATCTGTCAATATTGTTATCAATATATTTTTTTATTAGTATGCTCCAGGGCCCTAAATTGCTAGGGCTGGCGGGAGTGTAATTATGCTACTGGTTGGAGAAAAAGAACTTAGGTACTTATCTATTTTTAAATAATATATTTAAAACATTTGTACATTTTATCAACAATTAATTCCTAAAATGTAGGTATGTACTTATATAAGAAAAAATATATATACAGGGTGAGTCAAGTTTAAATAGTCAAACTTTAGGAATAAATTCTTTACAAAATTTCAAGTAAAAATTGTAAATAGAACATACTTTTTATCCTGCTTTCCAACAGATACAATGATGATCAAGTTCAAGGAGACAAATTATAACCAGCTACTGCAAACAGTACTTCTGACAATTAATTTTAGGTTTTCTACTTTTACATTAGTGGTTGTTGTAAGGCCAGCCTGCCTGTGTATTTTATGTCCTACCTATTTGTTTGATTTTATCATTCACTGTACAATTGTTATAAAAACATTTCTATGGAAATTTTTTTACCAGAGCCTTTTTAAGTAGTAAAGAATCGGGCATTCTATATATTGCATGTTTCTTTACCTGTTCAGTGGCATACCAAATATATTTCTCAAAAGGTGTTATAGACCCTCACATTTACGCCACTGATTATAATTTGATTCCGGTTTTTAGTTACTGACATAATCCATCCTAAATAATAAGTACCTACAAAATATAATAAGACGTGTAAATTTGATTTTTTCCCATAACTTTTAGAAGTTGAAGTTTGACTATTTATACTTGACTCATCTTATATAGTATTTTACTTCTAATCACATTGGAACAATTGGAGGACAGAGACTGATTAATGCACAGCACACAAATACTATCTTGTCAAAAATTGGTTCATCACCTCCCATACATAATATAAATATTGGTGCGACGTCATTTAATATTGAAATTCATACCTATAATACGCTCGACGTGAATTCTACAATGAGCTATTGCTCGAGTTTTTTCCAATTCTATAGGATGTAACTGTGTTGCTCCTCTTGTGAATGCTGGTAATTTTACATTGGCTCCAAATAATTGCACAAATTCTTTAATAAAAAATCCTCTGTCTGCCATTATAGCATTACCAGGAAGTAAATTGTTTTAAAAGTGTTGAAGATGTAAGTTATCTGTTAAAGCAGCCAGTTTACCTGAAATATCTGCTTTTAAATTGTTGTATATAGCTTTTTATTAACTAACCCGATACAAATTGTTTTGATCAAACGACACTGTATTTAATTTTTTCTTGAATTAGGTCTTGCCGTTTTATTGCACTATGAGAGTTTATTGAGATCAGTTCTATGTTTATAATTCAATGCAGCAGGAATCCTAAAAAATCTAACTTGATCTCGCTGTCCTCTACTCCCACAATTGAAAACACAACAAAACAAAACCATTATAATAGTCTGAGTTATCCGAATTAGGTTTAAAAGATGAGCAAAACACACAGTTCTTCACAAAAGCACAAATTTCTGCTTGTCATATATGTCAAGTTGGTTTGTTTGTCCTACAGCCGCCATTTTTTTTACTGATTTGACAGTTCGTTGGAGTGCCCTATTGATTGACAATTTAACCAAATAATTTTAAAGTAATCATCATTTTTGGATTCATTGCTGATGTCAAAAGGGCCGTTCAGCATAAGATGTGTTTTCGGTACGAAATTGAAATTTTTTTACCAAAATACCTTCAGGCCAATATGATGGACAATATAAAATACTTCTGAGTTCCATGTCCGCCTCTACTCTATAGGATAAGTTTTTGCCTAATGAATTCAGTTTAGTAACCTCAAAACGATGACCAGGAGAATGCTTTTCTAAATATCTTTTCACAGTTTCCGTGTAGAAGTTGGTTTGCAACGTCCACATAAAGCCAAAGTCTACGCTTGGGAGCGCAAAATTCTTCTGATGTGTCCGTATTGTTAGTTCCCACTACGATATTCCTACTTCTATTGGAGTTGAACTTCTTGTGGGGATTATTATTTTTGTTTATATACCTCTGTTTGATATTTATATTTTTTATATTTTTTCGTTTTTGTGTATTTAAAGTTTTTTGCAAACTAGGTTCTTCAATAACCGTGTCGATAGATGATAAGGATTCCGTAGAACAATTTAAGTCAGGTTGGTTATTTTCCACATCATCTCTTTCATTAATCGTCATCTGGTGTAAATATTTACCATTGGTAAGAACTCTCACCATATCAATATTTGATTGCTTCAAATCCTTGACTTCTTGTTGCAGCAATTTTATTTCATTTACTAGAAAATCGGTATGTTCTTGCAAATATTTTTGGATGATAATTTGCACTTCGTCAATTGTAAATGTGACACTATTCTGAGATTTACAAGACTCAGCCTTTGCTGTTGCACTACGAGTCATACTTAATGAGATTTAAGATTTTCACACGATGCACACGATGAATGATACATGGTACATAAAGTACGATTTCAAAAAATTAATAGCAGATCATTAAAATCAAAAGTTTTACATTACATTTGTTTCTTTCTTGTTGCCCATGAAACAACTAATCATACTCCGATCAGAGAATTATGTTGAAGAAACAAACTGATTTATTAACGAAGAGCATATGTTCACACATAAAATTATATCTCTAACAAAGCTTCATTCTATCCTCAAGGGCTAAGCCTAAATTAGGGGTTAATCTGTGTAGATGTCTGTACAACAGTGAGATCGATATTAAACACTGTTCGCCCACTGTCCCTATATCGTGATGCGATAGGCTGAATGAAAGTAATGGATTGGGTGGTAATAGAAAAATACACAACAATACAAACATATATTTGTTTCTTAAATAAAATTAATTTCGTATACATATTTCTTATTTTCTCTTGGATGATAACTTGTTTACAAATAAAATGTATCCTAATATCTAAATATGAATTGCAAATAGATTTAATTAGTAATATTTTGTGGCTTTCTAGTGGAGTTAAATCATGGTTTAACATATTTGAAAATATATTTCTTTGAATAAAAAATTGTAACAGTTTTGAGGAAATTAACGATTTATTAATTTTGTATTTGTTACTTATTTGTTCTATTCTTAACAATTTTTCACATTCTACGCATATTTTAATGACATCCGTGCTAGGATAAGTTAAACCTTCCATTGATTTGTGAGAAATTAATGAGTCCAAAAAATTTTCTTTTTCCCCATACAATTGAGATATACAATGTTCACATTGCAATTTGTTTCCTAATTTATAACTTACAAAGCCAGATATATATTTTATCACTTCCATGCTATATTGAGATAAAGAATTAAAACTAAAGGCATAATCGTGTTACGTTAAAAAATTTGATATTTCAGTATCATCGAAATCGCCATTTAAGCGATTAGGCACGGATTCATTAATTATTTGTTCTGGTGTTTTATTGGTAGATGCAACATTTAAAATATTAATTTGTTCTAATGGTATACAATTATCCGCTCCCTCATCTCTTACTTCGGCATGAATAAGTATTTTTTTATATGCTGAAGAAAACTACCTCGAGGTTGGATTATTGTTATAACCTGCCTGCGATCTAATTGCACCGAAAAATAGTTCAATATGATCTTGATTTATTTTATAAGCAGGAATAAATTTTAAAACTCCTTTTGCAACATATTCTTCATATATACCTAACAATGACTTAAGGTCCATTAACAAACCGATAAATCCAGCTTTTCTCTGCGAGTCAACTACGAGCAAGCCGTCTGTAAATTTTAAAGAACAAATGTAGTCATGAAAGTTTTTAATATTGTTTATATTACTCGAGCATGCAGCCTGCTTAAACCCAAAATCTGTTATTTTACGGGAATTTAAAATATCAAAGGCATCATTTATTAATAATATAAACTCGGCTGTTGGTCCAGTTTTCAAACTCCTTTATATGCAGCCGATCTCTACAAAAAAGTAAAGCATCTGATACAGATCAGATTAACAATTGAGTTGCCAGTTTCATCTTTTGTTTAAAAAAATTAATATGCTGATTTCTAAGTTTGGTTCCTAAATGAAGTCCCTCCTTTAATTGCAAATTGTTTAATTTTATCAAAAAATCAAAATCAATACATCCTCCATTCACATCAATAAAACGTCTCTTTTCTCCAAAACAGTTTCTTATTAATTGCAGCATATGAACTGGATCGGGTAATAAAAAGTACCTATTGTTGTCATGTACAAAGTCTACTTTAACATTTGTCTTTTTAAATCTACAATTTAATAAATTACATATACCAAAGTTCGCTGCACAGCCATCAAATGTAATATTTGTAATGATAACCCCAACATCTTTTAATAAAGTTAGAGCTTGTTTCAACAAGGAAAGCTTTTGCTCGCTGTTGATTCCAGAAATGAAAAAATAGCCTAATGGAATTTTCCAAGCTTCATTTATACACACAAGCATAAATACTAGTACTTCTTTAGCTAATTCCATACAATCCCCATGCAATGCATTGCCGCAATCTACATAACCATAGTAACTAGGCCCTTTATTATTTGTATTATATACTGCGGATCTTCCTTCTGTTATTGCTTCCAGGGCTCACATGTATGCTGATGACTGCCAATTATATTACTCTTTTTCTCCTAGTCAGCGATAACAAAATTGAATCAAGACTTGCAGAATATTTTTGATTGGTCACTTAAAAACTCGTTAACATTAAACCCCCAAAAAATGCTATGATTATTGGAACTAATGTACAGTGTAGTAAGGTAGACAAATTAATCTTGAACAATGTTTCACTACCAATTGTAAATGAGTGCAAGAGTTTAGGTGTATTAATTGACAGAAATTTGTCTTTTACTTCTCATTGATAATATTATTAAAAAAGCATTTGGGGTACTTCGGTCAATTTTTAGATTTAAATATGTATTAGACAAGCATGTTAAATTGAAGTTGGTAGAATCTTTAGTATTATCACTTTTTGATTATTGTGACATTGTGTATGGGCCTTGCCTTTCATCTCATGATTGTTATAAAATACAGTTAGTACAAAATGTTTGTATGAGATATAGTACTAATACTTTAAGAAGAGAGCATATTACACAATATTACCTTGAAAATAACTGGAACAAGATGAATATTCGAAGACAAATTCACTATGCTTGTTTTTTTTCATAAAATAATAATCCTAAATCAGCCGAGTTATTTAAGAAATAAAATTGTTTTTGCTAAAGACATTGAAGCTAGGACGAGACGTAATCCTTATCTTTTATGTATTCGAAGACACACCACTTCTGCCTTTCAAGGTTCTTTTAGTTATTATGGGTCCTTTTTATATAATTCGCTACCTCTAGAAATTAAGTCTACACATAATCTATAGACATTCAAAAGAAAAATCAAAAATCACTTTAATACTTAATTAAAATATATGTCTAGATGTATTGCTGCTAGTTGCAATACTTAATTACCTATAAGAGATACATGTATTTACTCAAAATAAGTTATGGATATAGTAATAGAGCATGACGAAATTAGTTGTAGTTGTGATACTATTGTTATAAAAAATAATTCAAGATATTTGTAAACAATTATGTAATTAATATTTCAGGTTGGGCGCAAGCAGTCATTGACTGAGCCCCGCCTTAATAAAGTCATTATTATTATTATTAACTACCACCACAATATTCTAAATGTTGTCTAATTGCAATTTCATCGAATACAAGAGAACATATTAAAGCCTTTTTGTTAGTATGTGCTACTTTAGTTTTTCAAAAGTTAAAAGCTTCAGTGGTAAAACCTGGCTTAGCGTCAACTGAACAATACCATTTTGCCAAAGTTTTCAGATGGGGTAAGCTATTGTGAAATTTTTGTCTTACAAAATTATAAGCTTTAGGTGAAAAAAAAGTGCAAAGTTACAGCATATGCTCGAACTGAATGTTCAAATTTTCTTGTAACCTTTTTGTTTACTGTTTTTCGAAAGAGCCTTTCAATAATATCTTTGTTTGTCCCAAACTGTTCTAACAAAACATTTCCTTGCTCTTCTAACAATAAATTCTTTTTCTTCAATTGAACCAACATGGCCATACAACCTTTTGCAAACTTCTTATTTTTCTAGACTTCAAAATATTTTTTCCCTGTAATTCGGCTATTTTCCTTTTCAAAATTTTCTTACGGGGGGTATCCTGAAGAGGTTCTTTTATCGACCCAGGTGAAGGAGTACGTACACAATCTGACCGTCCAGGAACAGCCAGTATATCATCACATACTTCAACTACTCTTTCCTCTTCTATTAACTTCGGTTGATCTTCAACAACTCTTATTTTCCGTACAGGGTTATACGATCTCACCTGAAATTATATGTAATATAATATCAAAGTTGAATTTTTTTTAAATACACTTACATATTTCAATCGCTCAACTTCAATTGACGGAAGGGCAGTTGGTAGTAACCTCACTTTTAGTGGAGACGTACGATCAAAACATGTTTCATCAAAGTGAAGCGAACATAAAACACTTGTAGGTTTTGGTTCCCATCCCGGTTTGTTGACAAAGTTGACCCAAGCCTTTCTTCTATGAGGATCTTTCGGAAAACTAATAAAACATAAAACAATAACCAGAATATTACAGTTGGTTTTACATTTCATGACATAATAAAGTTAAAAATATGATTCTGACATTTTTAGTTTACTTTCATGGCAATAATACCTTACATGCCTATGAATTTATAACCTAACCTCAATTGAAATTTTAAAGTTTATAATAAAACATTTGAAATTAAACTTTAATAAATGTGTCAAGTAATATCGAGAAAGGTAAATTGTTATTATCTACTTACATATGAAATGTTATTTTGTCTGCTTTACTCTTTGAAGTCTGAGAAGAGCCACAAGAAGCACAGCTAACCATTATTGTCTATTTTAGGCTTACAAAGTCTTAAAATGTAAAATTTTCGATACACCACTATTTAATATGAAAATGTTGTCAACACTTAATTATTATAATCACAATTTGTTATCCAAAATACTTTAGAAACACACAAAATACTTTGTAAACACCAGCTTCTGTCTCAACAACCACTAAGAATGAGTCATACTTGGGTGATCAATATGGCGACTTCCGTCGCAATTTTTAAATAGGGAACATAGCATAAACCTTACTTCCTGGGATTTTATATTCTAAGGTATAACTAGATTCGGCGCTTCAAAATCGGCTCGCTCGCTTCAGGATGATATATCTCGGCTTCTACTGCACCGATTTTGACGATTTTTTTTTAAATTGGGGTAGAAAAACGAAAGGAGTTTCATAGTCACATTTATCAATTTTAAAAAATAAATAATCGGTGGTCGATTTTCATAATCAAGCATTTTTAAATGTTGCTAAAAATTAGTGCTAATCATAATATCCTTATTGGGCATATATTGTCCATTGTAAATTAGTTTGAAATTGAAGAATTAATGCGTATAATGTTATAAACTAATTTAAGTGTTATTTAATGCATATAGTACATTGAATAACAGGAGATATGATATAAATAATCGTAAAATATCGACAATTTCATTAAATTTACATAATTTACAGAATTTATTTATAATAACGAACGTTGCACGCTCACTCTCTGTCACTTTATTTTAATTACCTAGCATCTTTAACGGCAGGCAACTTCTATTTGCGGCTTGTTTTTTATAGGCAGACATGTTACATCATGTACAGAAAAAAATTAGCTTTAATGTGGCACAATTGAAATGAATATACGCCATGAACGTAAAAATTTAACAAAATTATACCTGTTTACACGTGGCTGCGGAGAGATTACGGCTAAGTGATCAATAGCAACTGTGCCTTTTCAAAGTCCTTAAATACATTGCCGTGAAGTAGAATGCTTTATTTCCATAGGACGTGAACGATATGTTTCACGAAAAGCCAATTAATAATATTTTAATTAATAATAATCGCGGGCACTTTTTAATTGGCACCTCATGAGAAATGGGTTCCTCCATTTATAAAATTACATAAAAATTAAATCTCGGTTAACTAAATTATGAATGTACTAATTTTGCAGCCGGATCCCATACTATTAAGATAGCAATTATATATGATAGTTTAAGGGTCCAAGAAGGTGTAAAAGCGCGGGCGCAAAAAAATATTCATAACTCTTAGCCTGGCACAAAATAAAAAAAAAGTATTTTTTTCGAGGTAGGTTACTTAACAATTGCATTATGCAGTCAGTCCGGTCTTAATCGGCCTTACGGCTCTCGTTTTGTATTGAAGTCAAGTACTTTTCCCTAAAGGTATGGCGTGATTGGGTTATTTTTTCATTGTTAAATAAATAATTTAAAATTACCTTGTTTTTTATCTACTTTTTTGCACTTTCGAGCATTTTGCAGCGAACATTTCAAATCTACAGATATCGGACCAACTCTATCTTGTAGAAAATTTCATAACAAACAAATTTATAAGTATACATTTTTTCTCTAAAATGCATACTTACCGAGTTATATGCGATTGTTTTCGAAAAAAAACCGCGATTTTCGCATTTGTTTCACTTTTTCGTTGTTTATGCAAATAGCACACCGTTTCAAGCTGGCGCACCACGATATTTTCAATAGGTATACAATTCCTGAGCGATTCCAATAGTTATCTAAGTTACGTCACGTTAGAGCCATGCCAATCTGTAACCCTCCTGGACTAAATAATTCTCTAAAGTCACTGTTTCCAGCTAGGCTTTTACGTAAAATTTATTTCCCGATCTGAACAGCTTTTTCAGATAGTCCGTTACTTTGATTATGATGTGGTGTACACGTGGCAATTATTATTTCCTTTTCTTTATAATAAATTTTGCATTTACCCGATAGAAACGGCATATTGTCGGCAACTAAGTATTGAGGATACCCAAACCTTGTAAAAATATTCTGCATTACGTCAATAACGCTATCTGATGTTTTATCTCTTAACGGGCATAATTCAATCCAATGTGACAAATGATCTATTAATACTAAATAAGATTTTGATCCAAATTCCAAAATATCAGTACCTACTTGATTATATCTTAATTTTGGCACAGAATGAGGTAACAACGGTTCTTTAAAATTACTTGACATGTGCCTTTCACAAATCCTACATCTTTTTATGAAATTTGTTATATCAACAGCTAAATTTGGCCAAAAAAATAATGTTCTATAATGTATGGTTTTATTAATACCTATGTTACCCTTATGAAGTGTTTGCATGATAAACAACCTTAAACTACGAGGAACTATAATCTTATGACCAATGAAAATTAATCCAGCTTCAACATAAATATCATCTCTAAAAGTATAATACGGTTTACAAGTCATGTATATGTGGTCTAATTTTGGCCAACCATTGTAATAATAATCAGATATTTTCTTTAATACCTTATCATTTGCTGCCTCTCTCCAAAATTCTGTTTTCCTTTCATCAGACAGGTAGATATCGAGAAACGGTATGTACCATTTCAAACATCTCGGGATCATAATAGTTACTTTTAAGACTTGACCTTGACAACATATCTGCAAAATGAATATTTTTACCCGGAACATAATAAATATTTAAATTATATCTTAGTAATTTTATTTTTAAGCATTGTAATCTTATTGATCCAATCTTACAAATTGGTTTTTTCATCACAGATATCAACGGTTTATGATGTTTGTACATGTACTTTAGCTTTATATATACTCGCGTCAAGAATTCAGACATCTTACGTCACAGCTGACGTTACACATTTGTCTTTATTGTCAACATAATTTTCGATATTTGGTCGTGTTAAAAACAATATTTTTTTACAATTTAGTTCAATATATAATGCAAACTTTTAGTCTAGTATATAATGTTATTACTATCAGTCGCAGTTTCTTAAATATTTTGATGAAAATATAATGAATTATTCATTTGTTCGTATGACGTAAGTCGTCTGAATTCTTGTCGCGGGTATATAAAAATCATGAAATTTTTGGGTTGCATAAAATATAGATAATTCTTTTTCGGTCTCACTATAATTTACTTCATGATCATTCATAGAACGGGATGAGCATGCTACTAATTTCATAATATCGTCATGTTTTTGAAACATACAACAACCTAAACCATTTTTTGACGCATCACACTCTAGACTCTTACTTGGATCACACGGATTTAAAGCGGGACATTTACTAACAATTTCCTTTAATTTTTCAAAACTCTCCTGATGCTTCGGAAGCCATTTCCATTCAATATTAAATTTTAATAATTCACACAAAACACTCATATATTCAGCCATATTTGGGATATACCGACAAACCTATTATTCTTTGTAACTCTACTTTATTTTTTGGACATTCTAATTTACAAAGTGCTTCAACACGATCTGGGTCTATACACATACCGTGTTTAGAAAAAATTTGACCCATAAATTTTACTTGCTTTTTGCAATATTGAAATTCATCTTTATTGAATTTAGCATTAATCTGCCTAGCACGCTCTAAAATTTTATTTACTGTTTCATCGTGTTCTTTAACTATAGACCCTGCTCATATCATCATGGCAAATAACTACACCCTCAATGTCACCAAATAATTTCTCAATCTGTTCTTCAAATAAATCTTGTGAATTTGATAAACCATATGGCAATAATGTGAATCTATATATACCAAAAAGGGTTGCAAAACAACATTTCCATGATGATTTTTCATCTAATTTTAAATGATGATAGCCTTCCGACAAGTCAAATACAGTGAATATACTTTTACCACTTAATTTAGAACAAATTTCTTCTATGCTCGGGTTCGATCTTGGCTTTCGTACAATTTATTCATTTAAATCTAACGGGTCTAAACATAACCTTATCTGACCATTTGACTTTTCCACTAAAACAATTCTATTTATATTAGCTTGAGCATCAATTTTATCTATTTTGACAATAGCGTCTCTTTTAATTAATCTATCTAATTCACTTTTGAAAGCGTCACGAATTGCAAAAGGAATTTTAGTTGGTGGATGGCTCACCGGCTCAAATTTGTCAGAGGCAGTGATCTCACCTGAAAAAACACCATAGCCAGAAAAAATATCATAATTTTTCTCTATAAATCTCTGTTTACTTACATTTATTTACTTACATCATTTGCTCTAACGTTATTTATTCTTTTTACTAGATTTAAATATAAACATACAAACCCCCCAAAAGAATCTGACCTGCACCTTCACTGATTACAAAATCTTCATAAATGCACTTATTTCTAAATTTACAACATAAGTTTCCAATACCTATGGGTTTTGACAATATACCTTCAAATGCTTTTAAGACATATTCCGAAGGTCTAACTCTCAATTGTTTATTTACTCTGTTAAAAATCTCAACTGGTATTACGTTAACTTCAGCCCCAGTGTCTAACTTTGCTCTAACTTTTTTTCCTTCAAAGTCTATTACCTCTTCCCAGATATCTCTGTTATAATTTAAATTACTACATTTACTAACATTTTTGTTCACATTTACATTTACACTCCCAATAAAAATTTTACTACAGCTAGATTCCCCTTCTTCTTCTTCAACATTTTTTAAGTTCCTAACTTTACAAAACTTTCCAAAATGATTAAGGGTCCCACATTTATTAAATTTTTTGTCATAGGCTGGACATTCTCTAACACCATGAACTCTCTGACATGTTTTACACAGAAATTTTTCAGTTGATTTATTAATATATTTATTAAACCTATCACCAACCTCTGTCCTCTTCTGCTGGTCCCTTCTGCAAAACCTTCCCAAATTCCTGTTCACTTTGTTTACCTCCAACTCACTGCTCGTCTCGTGCTCAAACTGTCTGTTTTGGCTCCTGCTCTGCTCACTGGTTCTACAATGTTGTATAGCCTTTTCCAACGTAAGATTGTCAATGCGAAATAGCGCTTCTCTAGTCACAGGATCCCTGATGCCCAAAACAATCGTGTCCCGGAGTGCCTTGTCTTCAACAGTCTCATTAGCATTAATATTGTTGTAATTACAGGACCTTATTAAATGTTTTAAGTTGGTTAAAAAATCTTCAAAGGTCTCACCCTCTTTCTGATTCCTTTTCAAAAAGTTGTAACGTTCAAAGCATTTGTTAATCCTGGGATTCACATATTTCTCAATCATATCTAACATATACTTATAATTGCCCTTCTGCTCCTCCGGTATTTTAAAAGTCGACATCACCCTCGCAGCCTCGGTGCCTACCATGTTTCTTAAAATCGATAGTTTTACTTTATCATTTGCTCCTTCCTGACCCGTAGCCACGAGATAATCTTCGAATGAGTTTTTCCAGAATTCCCACCCACTCGCTGCGTTTTGCCTTTGGAGATCAAAGTCAGGTGGTAGCTTCACCGAGCCAAGGCCCAAATTTGTCAACTTACAAATTTATATGCATTTACTTAAATATTCACCATAGTCGCAGCGCCATGTTTAATGTTCATTGTATATTTGAATAAAACACCTTCAGGTAATGGGATTGTAACAGTCTTTAATGATAAAATAATATATGGACCAACATAGACGACATCACATAAAATCTGTCAAAACCAACAGGGCGGAACACATATAAAATGACAGAGCACCTAGAACAAGTATATGATGGAAACAGATGTACGGGCCTATGATCGAACATTCAGGTTAGCGTAACCGATGATAGTTAAGTTACGATAACTGAGTGGGCATAACTGAGCTCTTAACCGAAATGGAAAGATCGCTATGATCAAACAACCAGTTATCTGTGCCTGTTATTATGGCCAGGTAACCCTGTCATGGCAGTTAATTTTTTACCATACGTCTGCTGTCACTTTAACCAATTTCTTAATTATTTTGAAGACATTTTGGCTAATTTTTATGCTCAAGAGGATTTAATACTCTGTTTTGGAGATTTTAATGTTAATTTGTTACAGTTGGATTCACGTAGTGCAATTAATTTGATAAATATTACAAAAATGTTTAATTTGGAACATTTAATTTCGAAGCCTACTCATAGGTACTCAGATACCTCATTTTCTTTGATAGATTTAATTTTTTATAATTCGGACAATGTCATTGAGTTAGGTGTGAAAGACGTACACGTTTCTAATCATTTTTTAATATATTGTAATTTAAGTTTTTATCATGTGGCGCCTACGATGAGAAACATTACATATAAGTCTGTATGTAGAATAAATATGGATGCATTTCAATTTGATTTAGAAAATCTTCCTCTATATAGAATTTTTGATATAGATAGTATTGATGATAAAGTCGACTTTCTTACCACAAACATGATTAATTTGTTTGATACACATGCTCCCTTGCAAACTGCTAAACGTAATAGAAAAGCTTATTGTCCGTGGATTACTGATAATATTAAATTGATGCAAAAGTTAACAATGCCTTTAAAAAGTCTCGTCTAACTAATTCTGCAGTAGATTGGTCGTCTTATAAGCAGTATAGAAATTTAACAACCTCTGCTATCAGAGCTGAGAAAAAAGCGTATCTTACTTTCAAATTTCGACATTCTAGTGATAGAGATAAATGGCGCGAATTAAGGAAATTGAACGTAAGCAAGAGAAATGACATAGTTATCCCAGAGCACTTAAAAAATGTTAATAATAAATATTTTACTGAATCTTCTTCTAATATTGTAGCTCCAGACCCAGAATTATTACAATTTTATGCAAATAATAATTTAGTTAATACTCGTTTCAATTTTGAAGTGGTGTCTGATAATTTAATTATGCACATAATAAAAAACATAAAGTCTAAAGCATTTGGATGTGATAATTTAAATATAACACTTATATTTTTATGTTGTCCATATGTTGTGCCTTTTATTACACACATTGTCAACGTATGTATAGAGCGGTCCTACTTTCCTGAGTCGTGGAAATGTGCAAACGTGATGTAACTGATATTTTTACGGCAAGGGATAATAATGAAGCTATGATACTTATTTTATTGGACTACAGTAAAGCTTTCGGCACGCTTAATCACGATATACTAATTTCAATACTTCCATTATATAGGTTTTACTAATTCTGCTTCTTTGCTTGTAGCTTCTTTTCTTTCTCATAGGAAGCAGCATGTAGTAATTGGTAATTGTATTTCTCAGCCTCAGAATGTGTTAACTGGTGTACCTCAAGATAACATATTGGAGCCTCTATTATATTCCATTTATACCTTAAATGTTATTAAATCTTTGACTTTTTGTAATTATCATCTGTACGCTGATGATACACGATTATACGTTTCTTTTAATCCTTCTGAAGTAGTTCAAGATAACGTTAGGGAAAAATTGCTTGAAAATCTTATAATAAAAATTAATGATAATAATATACAATTTAAAGATTCAGCAAAAAATTTAGGTCTCGTTATAGATTCTAATCTGAGATTCAAAGATCATGTAACTAGTATTTTAAGGAAAGCTTATTCTGTTCTAAAAATGATTTATTCACACAGACACTATTTGAATAGATATGTAAAGAAATTGTTATGCAATTCCCTTATTCTATCTATATGTAATTATTGTGATAATATATATGACCCATGTCTGGATAATATTGATTCAAAACGTTTACAAAAATTGCAAAATTCATATCTTAAATTTATATTTGGAATCAGGCGTAGAGAGAGAATTACCTACAAATTAAATGAGTTGTCTTGGCTCAATATGAGTAATCGCCGATATTTGCATTTAACATGTTTTTGTTACAAGATTTTAAAATTCAGGTCACCTCCGTATCTACATAGGAAAATCACATACAGAACAGACATTCACAATTTAAATGTTCGTAGAAAACATATCTTAAATGTGCCCCGTCATCGCAAAGAAATTTTTAAATGATCTTATAGTTATAACATAGCCTCATGCATTAATGGTCAAAATATTACTGATTTTTCCTTGTCCTATGTGTTATTTAAGCAACAGCTACATGCAAAACTTCTATCTGCACAATGATCCCATATCTTTTTTTTTTTAATATATTAAAATTGTATTACTATTATCATATCTCTTTCCTTTTTCTTCCTTTCTTTTCTTCGCTTTATGTCTATTAAACTAATTATTTTCCTTCTCGCTTTCTTGTATTGTACTTGGTATAAAATTAGCATTTTTTTCTTTATTTTTTCTGCATATTACTAAATATTTATTGTTAATGCATTATTATTATTAAGAGATGTCTGTATTGTGTAAGTAAAGGTTAAGCAGCTTCTGATTTGCCAAAATCAGTAAGCTGAAAAAAAACCCTTTTATTTTCCATTTATTATTACGTGTAAGTTTGCATTGTATTGAGGTATACAGATTCGGAAATTGCGGATCTTTACAGAGAAAGTAGAAATTGCCGCTTCGTCGCAGGGAAGGTACGAACTTTAAGTGGGGCGGCGACGTGCATTGGTCTAGTATTCCCCACTACAGTAATCGGTTCCGTATCGCCAACGCCAATTCGCCATTGGAAATCTAACTGTCCGGTCAACTGATGCGAGTGTTGTCAGATCTCATGCATTCCGAGGAAATCTCATGTTCTCATATTTTGATTACAAAATCTCATGCTTTTTAATAGACACAAAAAGAAATAATAAAATTATTAAAATTACTCTTTGAAATCTACCAAAACAAAGACCTAACGCGAAATAAAGGCAAAATCGAGGGCAAAATTGAATAGATAGAGGTAGGTATCTCCAATATTTGGGTACTTGAAATGTCATTTATTGTAGACTGCTCTTTTAATAATTAGCAATGAATACATAAACGGGTATGACAGTACGGATATGCGGTGTGTGTGCTGTATTCACGCTGTATTGCAGTGATTCTTAACTCTATTCCGTAAGGGTACCTACATTTTCTGGAAACAACAGATTTTACGACCCGTGAGTCACCCTGCGTCACGTCAACTGCGCCTCAACATTCGCCCGGCCTAACAATAAAATAAATTAGAAAGGTTACGTGGTTAATAACTTTTAAGTAAGTACCTGTAACCTACCTACTTACAATGTAATATTATGATAAAATAGCAGAACATAATGCTTTTTAATGAAATAAAAATGGCATTACAAAAGTAATTAAAAATTAAGCTGTGTCAAGAGGTGTTTTTTGATGAATTAAGCCATCTCATGCTTTTTTCTCCAAACCTCATGCTTCTTTGAAATTATTCTCATGCACTGAATTTTTCCCACCTGGCAACACTGCTTGATGCCAACACGCTGTGGTCGAAGTATGCGTGTAGCATGACACAAATACACGCAAGCGGCAAAATACAATTCACCATCAAGATCCTCACTTTCCAAATCTGTATATGTAATGGGAAATAATAAAATATTTATTATTATTATTATTGAATGAACCTGAAGAAGAAGAAGACGAACGAATCAATGACGTAATCGATATAAATCAAAATACAGATATAGAAGACCCACCTAGCCTAGAGGAGTCCGGGTGAGGATGGAATTACTGCAGAAATGATCAAGTATGGTGGGGAACACTTAATTAGAAACATATACAAAGTACTGGAAACAATATGGAAAGAAAAAATAATATGCCACCAAAATGGAAGGAAGCTATATTACAACCAATTTTTAAAAAAGGAGATGGGAAGGACTGTCAAAACTATAGAGGTATAGCTCTGCTCAATGTAATATATAAGATTTTGACGTCTCATATTAAGAACAGGCTAGCTGTGAAGATAGAAAATGACATAGGAGAATACCAATGTGGGTTTAGACGGGGGAGATCGGTAGTAGACCAAATATTTGCGTTAAGGGAGATACAGGCGAAAGCTACAAACATCAAAAGGAAACGTATCTACTCTTTATTGATTTTAAACAAGCATATGATAGAGTTAGAAGAAGCCAACTATATAAAGCACTAAGAGAGATGAATGTAAGTCCTAAAATAATAAATATGATAAAATTAATGTTAACACAAACAGAAAATAGTGTCAGAGTAAACGGAAATTTTCGTTTTTTATATATTTTCAGATATTAACAATATTGTGTGAAACTAACTACTCTGTGGGCTAAAGCCCCAACCAGCGTTGAATTACACCCATATATTCTTTATTACTAGCTTTTGTAACATTTCCCACTGTCAGAAGTTAGATATCTATAGAGTGTTTTCATTAAACCAGGTTAGTAAATTTAGATAGATTAATTTCTTTAGATAATTATTGAATAGACACAGCGTCTGTGGAATTGTTCATTAGCATACCTAGATTGTTGGTATCGGAGAACATACATATGACTTCATTGATAGGAATTGTAGGAGATTTGATATACAGGGTGTCCGGAAAAGACGTGTACAACGGAAGACCACAGACTCCTGGGTTCAAATTAAGCCGATTTAGCCCAATTTACTTATTTCCAAAATTGCTTCGTTTAGCCGCTAGAGAGCGCCAAAGTTTGAGAAAAATTTTTGTTTATTCCGAATATCTCGAAAACGACTTGATCGATTTTAACCATTTTTGGGCTACGCAGCTATAAGTCTAACCGACACTTTTTGACGTTATTTAGAATCTTTTGCAGTTATTAGAAATGTAAGAAAAATCATGTATCATGCAAATATAAGCACATATTTTTTAACCTCCTGTACAATTACTCTCAGTTTTTTTTTGTTAGTAGCTGACTTTATTTAGAAACTTTTTTTATACTCACAGAATTTTGAATAGATGAGTAGTTTAGGCAGAAAAAATATTTTCATATGTCAACAATATCAGCATTCGTTCTGCAACAAATAACGAAAATTCCAAAACTCATTTATATTTTATTTAATAAAAACAAGATAATAAAATATAACAAAAAAGAGTTATAATCACTTTACAATAAATGCTCAAAGTGACCACCGTTTTCTCTTATGCAACAAGTAATCCGTTTTACGAAGTTGTAGTGCAGCCTGTCCATGATTCCTGCATTACCTCGTAAAATATTAACTGCGTCTTGGATTCGCCTAAACAATTCCTCTTCATTATTAACTGCAGAGGCATATACTTTGGTTTTTTATTGCACCCCACAAAAATAATCACAAGGGGTTAAGTCTGGTGCTCGAGGTGGTCATTTTATAGGGGCATCGTTTCCTCTTCCAATCCACCTGTTAAGATACAGATTATGTAAATACTGACGAATGGGTATTGTAAAATAGGGGGTGCACCATCGTGCATAAACCACATGTTACGACGAAGTAATAACGGCAAATCGTCCAACAAATTAGGTAATACTTGCTGTAAAAAATTTAAATAGTTGACCCCATGCAATCGATGTGGAAGCACAACCGGGCCAATAATAAAGTTGTCGATAATTCCCGCCCACACGTTTACTCTGAATTCATATTGAAAATGTCTTATTTCAGTACAGTGTGGATTTTCATCAGCATAAACGTGTTTGTTGTGGTTATTAATGATGCCTGACCTAGTGAAACATGCTTCATCTGTAAATAAAATGTTTTTGCTGAAGTTGATATCATGGGCTCTTTGATCTTGTATAAAATTACAAAATGCTAAACGTTTTTCGGGGTCAATGGGTAGCAATTCATGTACCGATTGAATGTGGTACGGATGTAGTAATTGCTCCTTCAAAACATCATGAACTATGGTTTTTGGTATCCCTATTTCATGTCCAATGCGTCTTGCACTAATTTTTGGGTTCTCTTCTATCTTATATAGGATTTGTTCCTCCACCTCTATAGTTTTCGTAGTACGTTGACGCCCTTGAGCCGCATTCATTTGGTGGAAGGAACCAAATTCGCGAAGTCGCCTTTCGATGTTGGCAAAAGTTTGATGATTTGGCACTCGTCGATGAGGGAATCTGTCCATGTAGACCCTAACACTTTTGCGGCCGTTACCTTGACAAAATCCATAAACCAAAAGCATATCTACTTGTTCGGAATATGTATACGTATCCATGATGAAATAATGAAAAATGAGAAAAATAAACAAACACAACAATAACGACAACAAATAAAGTAAGATCTAAAGTAACTAAGTAATTGAGCAAGAAGAATACACCGAGAGACTAATTTCAGTAGCTGATTAGATTTGACACACAACTGACACTTAAAATAACAGAGCCAACTTCTGGTACTTCATTGTTGCAGAACGAATGCTGATATTGTTGACATACGAAAAATATTTTTTCTGCCTAAACTACTCATCTATTCAAAATTCTGAAAGTATAAAAAAAGTTTCTAAATAAAGTCATCTACTAATATAAAAAAATGAGAGTAATTGTACAGGAGGTTCAAAAAATATGTGCTTATATTTGCATGATACATGATTTTTCTTACATTTCTAATAACTGCAAAAGATTCTAAATAACGTCAAAAAGTGTCGGTTAGACTTATAACTGCGTAGCCCAAAAATGGTTAAAATCGATCAAGTCGTTTTCGAGATATTCGGAATAAACAAAAATTTTTCTCACTTTGGCGCTCTCTAGCGGCTAAACGAAGCAATTTTGGAAATAAGTAAATTGGGCTAAATCGGCTTATTTTGAACCCAGGAGTCTGTGGTCTTCCGTTGTACACGTCTTTTCCGGACACCCTGTATATTAGCTTAAAATACCTTTCTAAAACAGGAATAAATAAACGGAAAGTTATCGGAAAGATTTCAAGTAGCAGAAAGTCTCAGACAAGGAGATCCATTATCACCACTCTTGTTTACTGGAAAGAATATTTAGAGAAGCAAATATAAATAAAGCTGGCTTAATATACCACAAACGGCATCAGTGTTTGGCATTTGCGGATGATATTGTACTTTTAACAAGAAGTAAAAAAGAGTTAACAGAAACTTACAAGAGATTGGTAACATCAGCAGAAAGAATGGGCTTAGTAATTAACCAAACTAAAACGAAATACATGGTAAGGTCTGACAGGGAATTTGTATGAAACGAAACATTAAGAATAACAACAGTCAGAATATACAAAACGGTTATAAGGCCAACACTGATTTTTGGATGTGAAATGTGGACATTGACAATGGCAGAACAAAATAGGTTAAGGATATGGGAAAGAAAAATTTTGAGGAAGACATTCGGAGGAAAAAATGTTGATATATGGGAAAAAAGAACAAATAGTGAGTTAGTATCCCTATTTAATGAGCCTGATATTATAGGAGTAATAAAGGCCCAAAGACTTAGATGGATGGGTCATATAATGAGAATGCCGAGACATAACTCCATATAAAATTATAAAAAGCGGTATTGGAGGGAGAAAAAGACGTGGAAGACCGAGAATAAAATGGAAAGAGGACGTGGAAAAGGACATTGAAAGAATAAATATCACTCAATGGAAGCAGAGATCTGCTAATAAGAAGGAATGGAGAAGAATTGTGAACCGAACCATGGGCCTACTAGGCCTGCAGAGCTGATATATATATACAGGGTGGTCGCGATGTAATGGGCCAAAATTCATGACTAGATTACTGACGTGAAAATATTGCAATTTAGACAAACTCACCTTAGTCCAAAAGTTGATACTTACAGAGATACAGGGTGTTTAATGCAAAATATTTTTTAAGTTTTTTCTTATTTATTTCATAATAAATGCTCATATCGAGATGAAATTTTGGTGTTAGGATTTTCTGGGGCGAGAGATTGAAATATATCCATGGTTTGCTTGTAGCTCATAGAGAGCGCCACCTGCGCTAGGTCGAATGCGTTGAAAACGACAGAACTTTTTTATCTTTCAAAAATCTAATTCTCAGGTAGCAAATTCTGATTTTACAACTTCTTTTACACAAAAAAGCTGTACTTTTTGATAGTCGCTATCTTGCACCGTTCTCAAGATATTTAGCTTTGGTAATTCGAGTAATCAAAATAAGGTACGAATGTCAAAAAGAACAAGAGTTTATTTCAAATTATAAATTGTTATGAACAATTGAATATAGAATATTACAATAAATGTTCAACATGTCCGCCTCCAACTTCAATACATTTATTAACGCGTTTGTTCAAAGACTGCTGGATTTTAAAATAGAGATTCTTGTTACGAAATGATTCGGCGGCATTTACAATTTTCTGCCATAGCTCTTCGCGGGTGTTTATAGTTTCTCTATAGACAACTGATTTCATGTAGCCCCAGAAATAAAAATACATAGGATTAAAGTCAGGACTACGAGGAGACCATAATATTCGACTCCCACGACCGATTCAACGATCCGGAAGAATGTGGTCAAGATAGTTCCGTACTCTGACAGAATAATGAGGGGGAGCTCCATCTTGCATGAAAAATAGATTTTGCCGTGTATTCAGTGGTAAATCGTCGAGGTAGTCAACTAAATGGTGCTGCAAGAAATCTATATACATACAAGTCACCATTTAGATTTGAAGGAAGCTCATGTGGACCCAAAAGGTGATTTCCTATGATTCCGCACCAAACATTTATCTTAAATTCATGTTGGAAGTGACGCTCACTGGCTACGTGAGGATTTTCATTATCCCATATGTGCTTGTTTCTAAAATTGAAAATTCCTCGACGAGTAAAGGTCGCGTCATCAGTGAATAGTACATTATCCAAAAATTCCTGGTCAAGGTTTTGCTGATTGCGCATAAAATGAGCAAATTGTAATCTAGCTGGTAAGTCTGCTGCTAAAAGATTTTGCACGGGTGTAAAATGGTAGGGATATAAATTTTCCTTGTGAAAGATTTTGAGAACTGTTGTTTTACTAACACCGGTTTCTCTAGCTACCTGCCTGCTGCTAACTTCTAGATTTCCTGCCACTCTTACTAAAATTTCTTCTTCTTGGTGAACTGTAACAGTACGCCCTGCGTTGTCTCTTTTAGGACGAAAACTACCAGTTTCTCCAAGTCTATTAAAAAGTTCTTGAAATAGTTTCCGATTTGGTTGCCTTCTATTCGAATACAAGTCTGAATACCGACGAAGCGCTCGACGTCCAACATAATCTGATTGCACGCAAACTATATCGCGCATTTCTTCATTTGAAAATAAATTATAGCGTGGCATGTTATCTCGCACTACGATTTAGATCATAAAGTAAAGAATACTTTTAATAAGGCACGAATAATACTGTAATATTGCTGACAGCACTAAGATAAGTGGAAAATGTCAAAATTGGATTTTAACATAAGCCTACTTGAAAATTTTTGCCGATTTTCAATGGCAAATTTTACGAGAACGGTGAAAGATAGCGACTATCAAAAAGTATAGCTTTTTTGTGTAAAAGAAGTTGCAAAATCAGAATTTGCTACCTGAGAATTAGATTTTTGAAAGATAAAAAAGTTCTGTCGTTTTCAACGCATTCGAACTAGCGCAGGTGGCGCTTTCTATGAGCTACAAGCAAACCATGGATATATTTCAATCTCTCGCCCCAGAAAACCCCTAACACCAAAATTTCATCTCGATATGAGCATTTATTATCAAATAAATAAGAAAAACATAAATAATATTTTGCATTAAACACCCTGTATCTCTGTAAGTATCAACTTTTGGACTAAGGTGAGTTTGTCTAAATCGCAATATTTTCATGTCAGGTATCTAGTCATGAATTTTGGCCCATTACATCGCGACCACCCTGTATACAGGGTGATTTTAAATAAAGTTGCAAAAATGAGACCACACATTCCTTAGGTGAAAATAAACCGATTTAACCTAACATACCTATATCCCAAGTCGCTTAATAAAAAAGATACAGGGTGTCAAAGTTAAAATTTTATTTTCGATATTTGTAGATAACTTCTTAAAAAATTTAAATATTTACTTAAAATTTGTAAACCAGGGGTTTTTGCGGGTGAGAAATTCAAATTTGTTTATAATTTTGACGTCACTAGTAGAGGGCGCCAGCTATGGCACATCATGTTTCTTTTAAATAGCAGAACTTTTTTGCTGCTTAGTGTATCCATCTGACTATTGAAACAATCGATTCTCCTACCTGTTATATCTGAAAAAGGTATACCTTGTTGAAGTCGTTAGGAGTAACAGTTTTCGAAATAATCCTATTTGAATTATTCAGTGCACCGATTGAAAACTGTTATCGTTTCAGGTAAATTGACTTTTTTACTGAAAATATAGCAAAATGTTACTTGAAAAAGTTGTTCAGAACGGTAAATTATGGAGATGTGCAAAATTTCAAAAAGATCGGCCTGCTTTGATAAAATCTTTGTGCTTTGCTGAAAAATGGTTTCATCAAACCTCGCCGATCTTCTTGAAATTTTGCAAGTCTTCATAATTTACCATTCTGAACAACTTCTTCAAGTAATATTTTGCTGTCTCTTCAGCATAAAATGCACTTTACCTCAAACCAAAATAGTTTTTACTCGGTGCACTGAGCATTTCAAATAGGATTATTTCAAAAATGGTTTCTCCTAACGACTTTAGCAAGGTATACCTTTTTCAAATAAAACAGGTAGGAGAATCAATTATTTCTATAGTCAGATGGATACACTAAGCTGCAAAAAAGTTCTGCCATTTAAAAGAAACATGATGTGCCATAGGTGGCGCCCTCTACTAGTGACGTCAAAATTAGAAACAAATTTGAATTTCTCACCCGCAAAAACCCCTGGTTTACAAATTTTAAGTAAATATTTGAATTTTTTAAGAAGTTATCTACAAATATCGAAAGTAAAATTTTAACTTTGACACCCTGTATCTTTTTTATTAAGCGACTTGGGATATAGATATGTTAGGTTAAATCGGTTTATTTTCACCTAAGGAATATGTGGTCTCATTTTTGCTACTTTATTTAAAATCACCCTGTATATACAGGGTGTTTCAAAACAAAGGCGAAAAATTTCAGGGGGTGATTCCTTGTTGAAAATAAAAGGTAGTTTGTTATATAAACGTTGGGTCACAAGTCAACCATTAGGGAGATATCGCGTTGCAAAGATGGCGGAAAAAGAGTGTTTTTATTATTTTTCTAGGAAATGCAAAGCGTGGGAATGGTAAAATTTTGTGGAAGTGTTACCATCATTGAAAGACACTTGTGACATATTTTTTCACTTTTTGAAAATAATTGGAAAGGGTTGAAATAAACTACCCCTTTCAGTTTTTTTAACTATACTTTCAAAACACTTCCTTAACGACGTAGAAAAAAATAAATTAGGTTAAGCCGATTAGGAAAAACTAGTTGGCTGCTGTCAATTTCCGGCTGTTTCCATTGTTGCTTTGACAGATAACAAATGGTTTGTACCTCCCGGTTCGGCCTGTATCAAAACTTCTTTTTTTGAATTTTCCGGATTCACATAGCCTTCGATGACGCTTAGGAAATATACTGTGATGAGGAATTCTACGATTAGGATACGCTTCTGCATAAAGGCGACAAGCATGTAAGGAATTTCCATTTCAATCATAAAAATCTTTTATGCAAATTGCAAAGATGTGGAATTCAGGGAAAGGCTCTCAAATGGGTAGAAACATTTTTGACAAATAGGAGAGTATTTACAATCATATCAAGCATTATTGGGAATCAAAAGATTATTTCAAATTCTGTCATTGCTCAAGTAAATATGGGTGTACCCCAAGGATCTATTTTGGGTCCTATTCTTTTTTTAGTTTATATAAATGCCGTGGAGCAAATTTCACCCGATGTTCATTTTACATTATATGCCGATGATACATCTTTAATTGTATCTAACAAATCCGACGCCATACTCGAAAATACATGTAACGAAGTACTCAAGAAGTTGATAATTTGGTTTAATCAAAACTCATTGTTTCTTAATGTTGAAAAAACTTTTTATTTGAGATTCCATAGTCCACAAAAAAGTTGTTCTAATTTGAATATACATATAAATAATCATGCTTTATCACTGCCTAACGATGCTATCAATTTCTTGGGTTTATGTATAGATGAACATGTTTCTTGGAAATCACATTGCGACTGGGTTGTTTCAAGATTGAATTCACTTAATTATATGATTAGAAATCTCCGAGTGGTTTTAGCAGAGACACAACTAGTTATGCTATACTATGCTCATGTTGAGAGCTGCCTAAGATATGGATTAATCTTTTGGGGTCTGTCCAGTAACACCCACAATGTTTTTATTGCGCAAAAGCGCATATTACGAGGAACAAAAGGTGTGTCAAACACTGTTAGTTGTAAGAATCTATTTAAACAATTTAAAATTTTGACTTTTCCATCTTTGTTTTTATTTGAAGTGAGTGTATACATTTTTAATAATAGGGACAGCTTTTTAAGGCATAATCATATACATAACATAAACACAAGAAATAATGACAAATTCTATTTACCTCGTTGTAGAGTGTTGGCTGCGTATAAGTCCCCTTCAGTTTATGGCTTAAAAGTTTATAATCGTCTTCCGGAACATATTAAAAATGCTTTAACAGTTAAATCTTTTAAAAATGGATTAAAGGAATATTTATTAAATCAATGTTTTTATAGTGTAAACGAGTTTTTTTTATCAATTAATTGTTTTTTAGTGAATTTATGTGCATATTTGTATTTTGTTTATATACTAGTTATTTCAGTTTATTGACTGAACTTGACTGAGTACCACTATTATAGGTGCTTACTATTTATCTACTTGTATATTTTGTTTGGACATTTTCTATATGGTTGTTAACTGTCGTCAGAAATAAATATTATTATTATTTGCCCGGCCGTACATAAAGTGCATGTCTTGTCATTTATGCATTTGTGAAAATAACCATTTTTGTTGTATTAACCTAGTATTGAATCCCAACGTACTCCGCAATCAAACACAATGAAAGGCAAATTATCCCGTAAACCACTCTCAAAATAATAAAATAGTATAAACCATTTGCTATCTGTCAAAGTAACAATGGAAACATCCGGAAATTGACAGCAGCCAACTAGTTTTTTCTAATAATGGGTGTAGTAAAACTGCCTCTTCCCGACGTGCAATACTTTACATTTTATTTTTTAACGTCGAAACAGTTAATTTTATCAAAATAATATAAGAGAGAAAAAAGTTTCTAAATGAATCGGCTTAAGCTAATTTATTTTTTCTACGTCGTTAAGGAGGTTTTTTGAAAGTATAGTTAACAAAAACTTAAAGGGGTAGTTTATTTCAACCCTTTCCAATTATTTTCAAAAAGTGACAAAATATGTCACAAGTGTATTTTGATGATGGTAACACTTCTACAAAATTTTACCATTCCCACGCTTTTTGTTTTCGAGAAAAACAATAAAAACACTCTTTTTCCGCCATCTTTGCAACGCGATATCTCCCTAATGGTTGACTTGTGATCCAACGTTTATATAACAAACTACCTTTTATTTTCAACAAGGAATTACCCCCTGAAATTTTTCGCCTTTGTTTTGAAACACCCTGTATATATATATTGTAATATTTTTATGGGCGATGTTATTTAATTAAATTTATTTTTATTTTTAATTTTAATATTTTATTATGTTTTTAATGTCAAATTTTAATATTAATTTTGTTGAGCGCCTTGATCCTTTTTATGTATTATGTTTATCAGCTATCTTGGTATACTTATAGCTGTAAAATAGTAAATATTCACTAATTCACAGCATTTCTCATTGTTTCAGTTTTAGAGGGTATCATATGAAATAAATGACGAGAAAGTAATTTATATCGATTTTTTTAGGTTTTCTCAAATATTTGCTGTGTAACCCCCAATTTTAACTTCAGATTCGTGTTCAGCGGGAAAAAATACAATAGAAAAATATAGTCTAACTCCCAGCACACATGACTTTTTTTGGACCTGTTTAAACTTTTGATGTGATTTTTATCGTTTTTATGGGTTTTCTCTAAAATTTGCTGTGCGACCCCCCATTTTGACTTCAGATTCGTGTTCAGACGGAAAAAATACATGGAAAAAATGTAATGGGACCCTCAGCACACACCACTTTTTTTTTTTGTGGACCTGTGTAATTATTGCACTGGCTGCAATAATAGCTGAGATATTCACACTGAAAGTCTTAGAGAGGGAACACCCATATACAGGGTGTCTCATAATTAGCTGCCAACCCTGAACAGGCCGATTCTATGATCAAAACTAAGTAAAAAAAGTTCATATGAACATGGGTCCGGAAATGCTTCCTAAGGGCACAGGGACCCATTGAAGAGGGAGGAATGGAAATCATTTTTTTGCAATATCTCTCAATCGCGTTGTGATAAATGAATGAAATTTGGTATACACAGCTAAATTTTGATGAGCAATTTGATGGACTGATCCATTTAGGTCCATTAGGTTGGGTACGGGGGGGCCTTGGTAATTTGCGTGTGTAACTTTTTTGCAGCTTAGTGTATCCATCTGACTATCGAAACAATCGATTCTCCTACCTGTTTTATTTGAAAAAGGTATATTTTGCTGAAGTCGGTAGGAGTAACCATTTTTAAAATAATCCTATTTGAAATTCTCAGTGCACCGAGTAAAAACTGTTTTGGTTTTAGGTAAAGTGCCTTTTCTGCTGAAAATATAGCAAAATGTTACTTGAAAAAGTTGTTCGGAATGGTAAATTATGGAGACGTGCAAAATTTCGAAAAGATCGGCAAGGTTTGATGAAACCATTATTCAACAAAGTAGATACAAAGATTTTATCAGAGCAGGCCCATCTTTTTGAAAATTTGCATGTCTCCATAATTTACCATTCTGAACAACTTTTTCAAGTAACATTTTGCTATATTTTCAGCAGAAAAGGCACTTTACCTAAAACCAAAACAGTTTTTACTCGGTGCACTGAGAATTTCAAATAGGATTATTTTAAAAATGGTTACTCCTACCGACTTCAGCAAAGTATACCTTTTTCAAATAAAACAGGTAGGAGAATCGATTGTTTCGATAGTCAGATGGATACACTAAGCTGCAAAAAAGTTACACACGCAAATTACCAAGGCCCCCTCCGTACCCAACCTAATGGACCTTGTGGAAATAAATGGATCAGTCCATCAAATTGCTCATCAAAATTTAGCTGTGTATACCAAATTTCATTCATTTATCACAGCGCGATTGAGAGATATTGCAAAAAAATGATTTCTATTCCTCCCTCTTCAATGGGTCCCTGTGCCCTTAGGAAGCATTTCCGGACCCATGTTCATATGAACTTTTTTACTTAGTTTTGATCATAGAATCGGCCTGTTCAGGGTTGGCAGCTAATTATGAGACACCCTGTATATGGGTGTTCCCTCTCTAAGACTTTCAGTGTGAATATCTCAGCTATTATTGCAGAAAGTGCGACAAAATTTGGTATATAGGCACTAGATGGCGCGTAGAATTCGATAATGGCATTAGTTTTTATACAGGGTGTTCAGTTTTGCAGAAAATCGATTTAATTACAAGAACAAAATGACAAATTGAGAAATTTGGGAAAAATTAATACAGAAATATAAGTAAATATTAGGAAAATATTAACTCGAACATCAAACCTGTGCGCTTAGAAAACGCATCTTTAACATATCTAACGATGCATCAAATATGTCTACATTAGTAACTGCATTTGGCATTCTAGGCATTCTAGGTATACAGCTATTTAGAGTGACATTCATTCTACAGAAAGGTCCATGAAACAGATGCGATTGCCTAGTACAGCGATTAGATACAAGGAGCTTAATTTTCGATAATAGTTCAGGACAATTACATCTGCCATTTATGATGTTTGAGAGTAGCAAAAGATCTCTGTGTTAATATTATAAAGAAGTCCCTAACTCACTGTGAAGAGGATTCTATAAGATATTAAATTCAGTTGTTGTCTGTCGTGGGCTTTAAAATTTCTAAACAAATAAAATTTTAAATTATCTCATTAGAATATCTTAAAAATGATGAAAGATAACTGTTCTTACAATGTACACAACGTAACGTTATAAGGTATCGAACAATGAAATGGCAAGATTTGTTTCTAATCGTACATGCATGACCATCCCTAGATTATAAGAGAAATTAGAATACAGAACAATTGTTTCACATAAAATCAATTAAATGTATGTAAGTACTTAGATACTTTAAATTTATTGTAATTTTATTTTATTGTTAATTAAAATTTGTATTTGTCGTTTTTTATTCTACCCAAATTATTAAATACAAATGTTTAAGAAATAATGAATACTTAAAGATGAAGGGTAAGTTAACCAATTTAGACAATAATAAAAAAAAAATAAACCACTATGTAGGTACGTATTACTATTTAATTGAAATTATGCTGATTACAACTGAATAATAACTATAATAAAATACAAAACATCACTCATTTAGTATTTTGTAACATTTTTCAAAATTTTGTCCTTGTAGAATACTTTTCAAAATGAGTTACGGGACTTTTTTATATTACATATTATTCCGAGCTTAGAATTATACCTACCTTATTTAAGAACTGAATATTAACATTTTCAGTAAAATTTATGTTTTAGACATGTTAATTTTGTTATAGAATATAACATAATAATAACATACCTTTATTTAGCAAATGCTATACATACAAACAATACAATATTATTAAACACAAGAAGTACTTGCAGTAGTGTATAATAATACAAACAATTTAATAAACTTTAATTTCCGTTATACTTGCATTATTTACATTTTTTATTTAGTTGACTTGTTAACTTACACATTCCATGCACTTTAATTTTATTAAATAATTAAACCAAGTACAGAAGTTAGGTATGTCCTTATTTATGGCAAAACGTAAAATCTAATGGGTTCCTCGTCTCGTATCTATCTGTCGCACGAATATAAACTAATCTTGGCATCTCGCTTCTTCAGTATCTTATCGAATCTTTTAATCAATGATTAACGTAACTGGGTATGTCAACCTGCTTCCATAACAGCACTTTTGTTTTCTAGCTTCCTACCTAGTGGTGAGACCAAATATTTTCGTGGATATTTTTAATTTCTGTACATCACAAAGGTGAAATGAATACGTTTATATTAATTCTGTTCTTCTACAAATACTGAAATATGTCTTCTCATCTCTGTTCTAGAGAAAGTAAGCCCCCAATAGCTTTTCCATCTGAAACTAATTAGGTAAAGATAATTCTAGTCTTTGCGTAACTAGGTTATTTGTTATAAATTTAATCCCATAATTCTTTGAAATGAAGTGGACAATATGAATCATAAGTACAAGAAAATACAACTCATATATTCAATATAAAAAAGCGAAAAATAATATGCAAGTTATAATTACCTACTAAGTACTGATATTTTCCCTTCGTCTTTCCTCTCAGTTCACATTAATCGTTGTACTTACACATCTCATACTATCAAACTTTTTACTGTTTTGAATGTAATTTCTAGCACATCTGGGTATATGGCTCGAAATTTTACTCGGATTTGATAGATGTGGAGTAGTTTTTTAAACAGATATATTTTTGTAATACTGGAACTGAAGCTTTCATTCAAGGAATCCATTAGATTTTTTATTTGATTGTTTATAGACTTTAGAACATTTTTAACACTTGTTCAACATTATTATTTTCATTTATTTCGAACTCTACGTTAAGTTTTACATATCGTTTGGGATTGCGTTCTGCTGCAACATTCGCAGCATAACAGCGAGGTGTTTTGTGGCAGCGAAATTCGAGTAGAGTCAAGGGCATGTATGTAACGTGTTCATAAATTTAGTTTTCTGCTCGTAGGGATTGTCCCCTATCGCTTTTATTATTTCCGAGAATGGTCATACTATACAATTAAAAAAAAATGTCACAAATTTTCATGCCGGATAAATCTCAGCGCACGCGAGCAGCTAATAACCTCAAAATTCCATTTTTTTTAACAAAAAAAGTAGCATTATTGCAAATACATACGCACATTCAATGTACCTCGTGGCGTTACGTATTTATAATAAAATTCCAACAAAAATACTCATACTTGATCTGACAGTTTGTCACTTCACGTTTTGACATCTATCCATGCAGCTGTTGCGTGTGTGTAAATTGGACTCAAGGCGATACACATTTTGCATGACAAAACAATTATATTTGGGGACTTTTCATAGGCGTTTTTTTGTAACAAAATGAAATTTTTTTTTGACTTTTTTTATCAGAATGTGTTCATAATTAAGGATATTTCAATTTAAATACAAATTTTACCGAGGTTGACTACCAAAAAATCGAAATTAAATCGATTTTCTACAAAACTTAACCCCCTGTATAAAAACTAATGCCATCATCGAATTGTACGCGCCATCTAGTGTTCGTATACCAAATTTGTCGCACTGGCTGCAATAGCAGCCGAGATATTCACACTGAAGGTCTTAAAGGGAACATCCGCTATATATATACAGGGTGATTCAGAACTTATCTAAAAAAAAATTCTGAGTGTACAAGGAACTCTTACAAATACAATTTTGTAAATAAAAAATCAAAAAGGTCAGTTTGAAAATAATTTAAAAATACATTTCTGCACACCACTGAAAACTGGTTCACTGTAAAACCTGATAAGGCGGTAATCTACAACCGGACAAAAAATGAAAAGAAATATTCAAGGAAAGAAATACATAACATTTTATAACGCCGATTTTATACAGCAAATTTCACTGCTTCTGCTGCTATTGTTATTAATTATTAACCCATTAACTCCCAGTGGTGCGTTAGTGAACTACAATCTTGTATTTTTTTCTCAGTAAATTCAAATTTAATTTATGAAATTCACGTATATACGTATTTAAGGTAATTAAATGAGAGAAAAATATTTGCCTTAAAAATGTAAATATGCCAAATGTTATGCTACTATCAAAAAGTTGAAAAAATGTTTGAATTTTACCAGTTCTTTTGGAAGTAATAAAATATATATTCAAGATAATTTTTTTGATATATATTTACAAAATCCCAAAATAGTATAATAGTACTTTATTTAAAATTACCATTTTCCAAATATTTTGGAACAATATTCTGATTTTTGCAATAAAAAGATCATTGGTGCGTTTATGCACCAGTGGTACTATTGATGTACTTGTACATAGCTCAATTTTTGACAAATTTGCACAATGTTTCAAAAACTTAAAGTATTATCTGCATCACACAAACTTGTAACTACAAAATACAGACATATAAATGTGTGTTTTATGAAAACATCTGCAAAAAAAGTTATACTTATACCTACAGCAAGATTACAGATTTTTTTTTAAATCTGAGCATTTACAGTAAATATTGTCGTACAGGTATGTAGTCAGTATGATGTAAAACTAGGTTAACACGTGTAGTGAGTGTCCTTTTGCATTTAAAAATTTTGCCGGTAATACAGATTCTATACTTATCGACTCTGTGACATCCCGCTCTTTTCTCTCTCCCAAACACTCATAGCTCTTATAGTCTGTTTAGAAATGAAAGAGAGTAATAAAAGCTTATTATATATGCAAATCGTAAATAAATGTAGTGCTGGTGCTTATATTCAATATTTTTATTTTATGTATTATCGGTATAAATGAGGTGTACTTTTAAAGGTGTTGTGTGACCGGACTAAATTATAGCAGGTAGCTAAAATTTAATCCCCGACAATCCGTCCTTGTTTATGCCGCTTCAATTTCTCGGTCCATTTCTCTTATAAGTAAACAATATAAAAACAGCATTTCAAAACATGAGGCTACTTTAAGCATCATAACCGGGTCAAGAGGGTTTTTAGAAATTCAAATAAAATTATTCAATATTATTATCAAAATATTTATTTAAATTTAATGAATAGACTTTTATTCCACACAAAAATATATGTATTTTGAACATTCAAATTCTGGTGAGTAAATGTAGTGTTGTATAAATGTACAATAAAGAAAGTAAAGAAGTAGGTATATTAAAATTCATCCTCTGAATATTCTGATGAATTATCTTCGTCTCCTAGATTGATAACGATAGGTTCCACAGTAACGTCAATTAAATTATCGAGTTCCGACATTTACTCCTCTTCTTTTTGTACATGATGTATACGTCTTTGCCAGTTATCTGCAGTTACTCGTTCCAAGGAATTTTTGAACAAAATTTTCACGTTACTTAATTTAAACGTCGTATTATTTCGCGCTACATCTTACCTGCGCCCAGACTAATTCGATTGGGTTAAGTTCACAGTGATAAGGTGGTAACCGTAGTACCGTTATTTGGCGATTTGTTGCCATTTCATCGATAACATATTTTTTCTGATCTTTATTAAGATTGACAAGTGTCAAAAGTTCCTTTTTCACCATATTTGTTTCAAAAGAAATGTTTTTTCCGGATAACCATTGAATTATATCGGCTTTCCTCCAAGCAGTCGTAGGCGTCCGCTCGGTCTGCCGTGAATGGTAACTGGCATTATTCATGACAATTACAGACCCCGGAGGAATAAGATCCAACATCTGTGTAAAATACTCTTCAAAAACATCTGCGTTCATGTCTTCGTGATAGTCACCTGTATTTTTAGATTCAAATAAAAGTAAACTGCCATCTACAAAACCACTACCTATATGTGTCACTATTAATCTTCGCCCTTTACCTGAAGGTGCCTTGAACCCTGTTGAAAGTCCATCCAAAAATGCTTGTCGAAAACTTTTTACATTTTTATCTTGCCATACTTTTGTTACAGTATATCCCTCATTGACCCAAGATTCGTCTAGATAATAAATATTCCTCCCTTCGTCACGGAATTTTCTAATTCGTACCTGTTTCATTGGATCCAGACATAATGCAAATTTTAGATAAGTATTATCACATATATAACAATATTGACCAGTTATTTGAGTTTACTAGAGTCAACCCGGAACAAATCAATTCAGTTCTAAGAACATTAAAACCTAACGCTACAGGTGCAGATGGAATGAATATAAAAACTTTAGACTTATTTTTTCCACAATTAACCGAGCATTTCACCTTTATTATTAATAAATGTCTCATTTCAGGGGAGTTTCCCGATAATTGGAAAGACGCTTATATTTGTCCTATTCCTAAAAACTCAAATCCCACATGTCTGTCTCATTTTAGACCCATTAGTATATTACCTTCACTTTCTAAGGTGTTAGAGAAAATAGTGCGTGAGCAACTTAACTCTTATTTTATTGCAAATCAAATTATTCCATTGCATCAATCTGGCTTTAAGGCTAATCATAGCACAACTACAGCTCTTTTAGATGTCACAGACAATATACTATGTTTAAATGACAAAAATCTTAGTACTTGCTTGGTTCTTTTAGATTTGAGCAAGGCCTTTGATACGTTGGACCACAAAATATTACTCAAAAAACTGAAATATTTTGGTCTGGGAGACATCCCCCAACTGTTCTTTAAAAATTATTTATACAACAGGCGTCAAAAGGTGTTGTGTTGTGGTACGTCCTCAGATTTTAAAATTACAAATAAAGGAGTTCCTCAGGGTAGTGTGTTGGGCCCTCTATTATTTTCAGTCTATACTGCAGATTTTTCTACATATTTATCCAGCTGCAAAATACACCAGTATGCGGATGACATTCAGGTATATTATTCTTTTCCATATAGTGATGTTAATACAGCCACTGATGAAGTAAATTTCGATCTGCGTAATTTTTCAAGACTATGTGTTGCTCATAAACTTATTTTGAATGAAGCTAAAACGGAATTGATTGTATTTGGTAAGAATAGAGAACTAATAACTGCGGATCCAGACTTTCAAATTATTATCAATGATAAAGTAATCAATCCAAAAGAAGAATGTAAAAATCTTGGCGATATTTTGATGCAAATTTAAGGTTCCAAAAGCATGTAAATTATTTAGTACAAAAATCTTACGGAAAATTAAAGCTGCTTAATATCCATAAAGATTCACTCAGTACTGGTGTAAAACTGAAGTTATGTGATTCGCTAATTTTATCTCTAGTACATTACTGTGACAGCGTTTTTTGGCCTTGCCTACTAGAATCAGATAAATATACCTTGCAGAAAATACAGAATAGTTGCATCAGATATTGCTTTGGCTTAAGGAAATTTGATCACATAACTGAAAAGTTTTTAGAATCTAAATGGTTATACCTAAAAGAAAGATACTCCATTTGTCTTGTATGGTGTATAAAACTGAAATGCTTAAGTCCCCTGTTTATTTATCCAACAAACTAATAAAAAGTAGTGAAGTACATAACTGTTCCACCCAATTTCGACATTTGTACTTGGTTCCAAAACACAGATCTGCTCGGTTTCAAGGTGCTTTTTCGTATAATGCTCCAAAGATATTTAACAGAATTCCTAATAATATAAAAGAAGCATCAAGTATTTTTTCCTTTCGTAAACAAATGAAGCAGCTCCTCATATCCCAAAGAAATTCATACAGGTGACAATGTATAGTTAATTTGTTTTTTTTTGGTGTATACAAAAAGTAATCGGTTTTCAATATTTGGAATTGCCTGTCTAGAGACTACAGTGGCCCAGTGATGCAAAGGTTGAAAATACTACAACTTCAATAATGTTTTACTCGGAAACTATAAGGATTTTATAAAAAAAATGTTTACGATATCAATTCCATTTTTCATGACGCATCTATTCTCAAATTATTTTAGATAAGTTCTGAATCACCCTATATATTGTAAATTTAAAGCGACGAGAAGTGTTATACATATCTCCATGATACAAATGTATAGCAATTTCTATCTTTATGTAAACAGTCACTAGCGATATATATCTGATACTTGACACATATATACAAGTGTCAGATGTAAACGTACCCTAAGAAATTATTGTTTTACTGTTTCCATCCATTTAAAAGTTATGTACATATATTTTCGCCTAATTTTATTACACAAGATCACATTGGCTAATATTAAAACATTAACATCTTCAAATTAAGAGATTTTTGGTAAATACATTTTCTCTTGAGTAACCAAAATAACAGGCAACAATAATAGTTACTTCACAGTAATGGACATGAACCTGTATATTCCTCCACCTGTATATCCTGGGTATCAAAAAATGTATTTGCATTTCTTCGCCGTGATAAAAAAGACCATAATCTATTTCACACATTTGCACCATAAAATGTGTTACAATAAAAAATGCAAGGAGATGATTAAGTAAAAAAATCTAAATATGTGAATAAATAAAGCTTCGAGTCTTTACATCCCTGGTCAAGATAAGCATAAGTATATGTTTGCCAATATGTTTAAATGTTGGAATAATCTTATCAAATGCACGGAAATGCGTTTAATTTGACTAAATTTTAGGTAAAATCGAACTGAATTTTTTTTTCTTTAGCTTTTACAATGGCCATATTGTTTGATCTTGTACCAATGACTTCTGATGCTTAAACTATATCATTGGTTTTATAAGCTTTGCTATAGTAAGTTAATGTAGGGTTTGAGTTTTGGCAGCAAATTTTAGGCCGTCCAAATCCAGAGGGCGATTGACGCTACCCTACTACCTACTACCCTGTTAAAGTAGTGTAACAAATTAACCAGAATCAGATTTACCTAAGGGTCTTTTAAGAGCAGGACTTCTGCCACCGCATAATTTTGGCGCTACTTGTACTTAAATTTAAAATTATTAATATATATTGGTTTCCCTACCCAAGCCGGCAGTCTGAATATACTGGTTATTTCTTCTACTAAATAACAGGTGTCGCTGAATTAGACGACTTGTCTCGACATTATCCAGTGTAGTACATTATTTATTATATATTTTAAATATGTAAAATTTTATATGAAAATCAGTTAATCTTTTTTCAAGATAGATGCCATACATATTACAATAGATTACAGTAAAAAAAATGTGCCACATACGTATGAGTAAAAATTAATGATTATTAAATGTTCTATACACAATATTTAGCCGTAATGGTCTAATTAGCAGGTACCAATGATGAAAATAAACAAAATCTATTTTGATATTGATTGAATTACTTTTTTCACCGTTGATTTTTTTAATATATACCAATATATAACAGTATAATATATAATATAATTAAACAAAAATAGTTTATAATAGGTAACCATTGGTTTGTAATAGGCCTTTAGCAAGGGTATATTTCCTAACAAAATATGTAATACATAAAAAAACATTTTTATAGTAAATAACAAAGTTTAAAAATCAATAATTAAACTTTCCACAAATTTATTTTACGAGAAGCTGCATTTAGTAGCGAAGTCAGATTTTAAACTTAAAAAATTGAAACTATTCAAATGGAAACACTGAATTTTCGAGAATTATCGCGTTATTTTATTATTATTAAAAATATATAAAGTATTAAGTAACTTAGTTTGCTACACTTTTAGTAATCTAAAAATACCACCTTTTACAATAATTAATATCTGCATCTGTCAGTAAACGAAAATTAATTATTGCATTATATGTTTTGTTCTAAAGTTAATTTTTTAAAGTTTTTTATTATAATTTGCAAATTATTTATAAAACTAATGTTATATCGCATGCAAACTTAATAAAAACTATTTAAAATAAAAAATAGTTTGTGTGTTTCACAAGTTATATTATTCACTGAAAAAGTCCAACTTACAACTTTAAAGAATTTTTGCTATAGATAAAAAAAAGTTATTGTAATTTGTTTACATCAGAAATAGTATTCTATAAGATAGTTCAAAGGATATATTATTTAAATTTGGTACCCCCCAAAATCCATTAACAACATATTAGAAATCGATACATTAAGAACTGTGAAAGTTATTAGAACTTTTAAAAAAAAAAAATTTCTTCAATACCCTTATCTTTGTCAATATTAATTAACATTTGCCGCCCCACATGTCTTAATATTTTGACTGTTACTGGTACTGGGGTCTGTAACCCATTACTTATGAAACACTCTGTATACTAGTTCTACAAAGCACATAATTTTTAAATACCCTGAAAAACCCGATACAAATGCCATGACGTCTAAAGCAAATTGACCGTTGGTATGCTAGAAAGCTTGCGCAGCATTCATGAGCGATTCACGTACTGAACAGCTGCACAGCAGCAGCACAGCTGTGCTGTGAGCTGAGCAGAGTTCCAATCTCGGTTCTCGGAATGAATGCGAGGGAGATAGCTATACATACTTATACGCATGCGTAGTGGTCAGTGGAGAAACAAAGAGGCAACTGGAAAAAGAGATAAATATATATTGTATTGTAGTAATAACTTACATTATTTCCATTTTGTGATTATTTCACGTAGATTGAAAGATTGTAGATTCTCTCGGTCGTTTTGTGATGATTTACTATTTATTTATATTCCATTTATTTTAACTGCAATTAAATCAAGAAACGACAAAAGAAATAAAAAATGTTCAATAATGATAAAAGAGAAAGAATAAATATATGCTTATTATTCTGATGATAAGTATAGAGAAAACAGAATATTATGTTTTGATAATTAATTTCTATGCCTTTTGTAAACTCAGAAATCTAATTCTACTTTTTCATTTTGGATCGGTCAGTGGTCGCGCGGTTTAAGGCGTCAGTACTTGAATCGAGGTGACTGGATCGCTGTGGGTTGGACCCCTGCAGCCGGTAGACCGTATATAAGCTATATTCGTGGAGAGATTGGCACCCTCTCTGCGGGTATGGTAGGGTGGAAGAATGTTGACTTGGATCAATGTGAGAGATTGATACCGGTTGGCATTTAACTACCCCCCTAATTAATGAGGTTTTCCAGGTTTCCCTCATTCCTGCACTGAATGGTGGTTAGGGCCTACCAACATAAGTCGTTCCTGGGCGCAAATGCGGCCTGCTTAATAATAATATGCCGCCCCCTCTCCCGCACAAGTCTTCGACTTCTGGGCTAATCCTCGTGATTAGAATGAGGGGTAGAGATATTATTATTATTATTTTTATTAATAAATTACAGGCCAAAGATACTAATATACATATAGGGTGAGTCAGTTTTTTGTAGACAAACTTTAACAGAAGATAGAACACATATTTTTAAGAAGAAAAGTTCCTATAAACATATGTCGTAGAAGGCTTCATTTCTGAGATTGAATATAATTTTTTGTTCTCGAATTTTCATTATAACCACAGAAAATATTAGCGTTAGCTATATATTCTGTGTTATAACTTATAAAGGAATGAGATTAGAATTTTTTCATATTTGGGGGATAATGTCTATTAATTAAGGTGCATAAAACAAGTGATAAGAATGTTCAAAAACTTGCACAGTGGCGGAGTGGAGGGGGTGCTCAACCCTTTTCTTAACCATAACTTCTACGCCAATGACTATTTAAAAAAAAACTGTTATTTTCATTATCTACAGACAGTTTACCAAAAATAATTTCTCTTCTTCTGTTTCGAATTTCCTGTGCGTTTCCGAGTTATTTTGATTTTTAAGTCCATACAGCCGATTATCAACATCTCAAAACTCCTGAAGGCAATTATTCTTTAATATACTTAACAAGCTACTTTTTAAGAAAATATCATTTACAACATTCCTGTAACATTTGTAGCAATTTTTGTAACACTTTAAGCGACAGAAACACCACTTTCTGTGGTCTTAAATCCTATAGTAACACAACATCAGGAAGATTAGTTGTGCCATTAGAAATATCGTTGAAATTTTTGTAGAATTAGGCATATTTTTATTACTAAATTTGGAAAAATTGTTTATCAAGATAGGAACACATTGGACAAATAAAATGAATTACGTAAATATAACATTTAATCATCAATGCCATTTTTTTTTTCTTTGAACAATTTTATTAATTTTTCTGTATTCTATATTTATTTTACATTAAAATTTGCTAATCAAAGTATAAACTCTGAGCGAGCATCCAGCAAAGCTAATACAAAATTTTATATATTACAATATTTAGGTGTGATTTTTGTAAATAATATTACAGATAAGTATTAATATTTGTATTTTAGTTTTAAAATAGGTTTTTTTTTATTATTTAATTAAATTATTATTTACATAATAACTGGAATTACATCAAACTTTTGGAACATTCTTCGTAAACAATCATTTGCCAGTTGAAATTCAACTACTTTTTTAAGTCTCCCGTAATTGACCGTTTTTGCGACACTATGCACGTTTGGCGGTAACTAAACGTCCAAGTCTGATAGACAGTAAACCGAACCGTCCAATAATCCATATATTACTTCGCTTGGCGACTCCGAACAACGTACCATCAATATGTGACTATAGTAGACGGGGGATATTAGAAGTATCGACACGTGCTATAGTGACCTTATATTATTCTGTAAATTTTGACGTAGACTAGTACATTCCAGATATGCGATATGAAATTGAAATTTTGAAATTCTCTAATACGTTCCCGAGGACTACAACCGACCCCCAAGATAAATGCGTACAATAATGCTGGATTGGAAATAATTGTATAAATAAATAAAGATAGGGTAGGACGGTAATACAGAATTGTAATGTAACAACATTAATAAATAGCGTTGTGAACTGTTCAAAACCGTCGTTTTTATTCACACCTCATACCAGGAACGTAATAATCATATAGACCTAATTCAAAACTAGTTAATTTATCTGTAGATATTTTTTGTATCCATTTATGTTATACCAGTAAGGTAATGTTTCACCGACCACGTCAACGTACAAATTCTATTTCTAAATATTACATATCAAATAAGATGCTAAAAAGTAGGTATAGAGCGGTTCAGCAAAGAACAGAAGAACAACAAAGACTAGCTTTCTTGGAAGAAAATAAGGTGATTATCGTACCTACAAAAAATAAATTTAAAAAAATACTTCCTCAAGCCTATAAACTTATAAAATTGTAGCATGATAAGTTGGCTTTCATTATCCGTGCGTCCAAGGAAGCTAACTTTTTTCCTTCAAATGGATCAATTTAATAGGTTAAAATTAATATATAATTTGAAAGTTTTACTTATTGTAGGTAACTTTTACAAATATGAATTTTATAAAATATTTTACATATATCTACAAATGGAACACCCTGTTAAAAAAAATCCAGAAAATATTTATAAGACTTCTGAATATTTTGTGATATTACAAATAAATAAATATTCTCCATGGAGCATAATGAAGATACGGTAGGTATAAACGAAATTACATATTTTACGTCAATATAAGAATGTATAAATTACCTATTCTTATTTTAAAATGAGAATTTATCAAAAAAATACTGTATTTTATACTACTCATTAAATAAAAATTTTATAATTTTTTAAATACATATACATATTATATATGTTGGAAATCAAAGTGGGTACATCACGTATATTAAATTATTCTATATTTATATTTAGTCAATATAAATCAATCAATCGAATAGGACGCCACTGATTTGCCCCATAAAACTATTCATGAAAACGTATTAGTGACATCTGTGTTATAGAAGCTGAACTAAATGTGGAGCCTGTAATATCTCCTAATTCCTAAACGAATATGACAATTTGTAAACAAAATGGAGGGAAAAACATCCGATTTTGTAAGCTTTACAGATTCTAAACTAGGTCTCATATTGAAATTTGTCTTTGAGGGGCTGTGTAGAAAGGCCTATTCTAGGATCTAAAGGTAATACATTTTGGAATAAACAAGTTAGAAACTTTTTATTTGACTTTCATTTTCAAACTAAAAATGTGTTTATTGGGCTTATAAAAAAATTTCATTACCTACTTTGCAATGTCTAAAATATATCTGTGAAGATAAATTTTAAAATAGTTTTGTATTAATAAAGTTGTAAATCCAACAAAATAAATACCCGTGGCGCCATCCTTTTCCGTAGCGGCAGAAGTCCTGCTCTTAAGAAAGGACCCACAAATCCAAGGAAAATTGGCTTTCGGTGAAATCGGCCGAATTTTGGATATGTTGTTCCTTTCGCTGTCCAGATCAAGTCTCCACGGGCACAAAACTCGAAAATCTTCCCTGCGAGCAGTACCCAGCTTGGAAGGTTAGAGACCGGTAATCCCCGATTTTCGCTGATTTTACCTCTCCCCTTGCATTTTCCACTTGCATTTATATACAGTGTGTCCACGGATGGAGTTGACAAGAGGAGAAAGTCTTTTGTTTTTGACTTTATCGAAAAATGTCATTCTTTACAAAAAGTTCTGCTTTTCGAAAAAATGAGACTATCATAGAAACGTCTTAGATCAGATATACAGGATGCTCATAAATTAAAAAAACATGAAAATACTCAAGGGAGAAATACCATTATTTATTATTTTACACAACATTTCTATAAAACAAATCTGTTTATAACCCCAAATAGAGTCCTAATACAAATTTTAAAATTAAAATTTCAATTTTGACTTTTACTCTACACACTACGAATAGTTTGTTATTTATTCTCTTATGCTCTTATGCAATCATGTGGCAGATCATTTGAATAAACCTTTCGTTTTAAAAGTCAAGGGGCGTAAGGTCAGGTGGTATAGCAGGATAATGGGCCAAATCTTCCGATCCACCTTTCACCATTGTCTGAGCAAGGCTGTAAAATGAGCAGGACAGCAGTCCTGTTGCCAAAACAGGTTATTGCGTACTTCTGGCTCTCAAGTATTTGAAAATGGTAAACCAAATGTTTCCAAAATGTTTTGGCAACAGGACGGCTGTCCTGCTCATAGGAAGATTTGGCCCAATCCTAACCTTACACCCCGTGCCTTTTTTCTCCAAGGTGCCCTAAAACAAAACATTTATTCAAATGGTTTGCCACATGATAAGGAAGTATTAAAAGAGCACATATGCCAAGAAATACATGAACTGAACTATCCGAAATATTTATTAAGTTAGCGGAAAAATGTGTTGAGGTGGGAGGTAGAGGTAGAGTAAATGTTAAAATTTCAATTTCAATTAATTTATGAGCATCCTGTATATCTAATCTAAGACGCTTCTATGGAAATCTCATTTTTTCGAGAAGCAGAACTTTTTATAAAGAGTGACATTTTTCGATAAAATCAAAAACAAAAGGGTTTCTCCTCTTGTCAACTCCATCCGGGGACACACTGTATATATATATATATAAAATCGGGGATTACCGATCTCTAACCTTCCAAGCTGGGTACTGCTCGCAGGAAAGATTTTCGAGCTTTGTGCCCGTGGAGACTTTTGATCTGGACAGCGAGAGGAACAACATATCCAAAGTTCGGCCGATTTCACCGAAAGTCAATTTCCCTTTGACTTGTGAGGGGTCTTTTAACTCTTAATATTAATTTTTATTTCTCTATATCCCTTCACTGATTGTAAGTAGAATATTTAATAAAATTTAAGTAACCATTTCAAAAACTAAATAGTTTAGATGTGAAATGTTTTAATAAAAATATGGTATTAATTCAATCTTCATGAAAAATAGGTGACAACAAGTTCAGCAATAAATAGATATAATATTAGGTATATAAATATATACTTACCACATTGTAATATGCTTCATATATAGCATTGGAATTTCCCGCTACCTATAAATAATTTCTTTTTAATATTACATTATTTGATAGGCATATACTTTTTATCATTTATTAAAAAATAAATGCTTATTAAAGTGCTGTGTTGCTAATGTTTAAGGTCCATTTACATACATCACTGACGTATCAGTTCAGTATCAGTGTTATTTGTGGTCGATCATTGATACCGGTTTACACATATTCATCCGTAGTCTGTAAAAAAGAGTTAGTAGACAATCAAACAAAGTGATCTGAATATATTTATCATGCAGTTGATGAAAATTTCGTACCAGCTCGACAAGCTTTTCATCCATTTTAAGCTATAGAAATATCTGGTCAGTTCGTCAGTAAAATTACAAAAATATCGTCGCCGGCGTATTTGAAAGCCACTGAATGGACACTGAAGCAGCACTGACAACACTGATACGGCACTGTGACGGACGTGTATAAACACGCCAATTTAAAATCTATAAACATTTTTTAATTTTCACTGATACTGATATGGAACTGACACGGCACTGATGTGTGTAAATACCCCTTTAAATATTCAAGAAAAAAAAATGCACAAAGTAAATAACTGGATTACTGTTTCTGCTTCTAAGTAAATATTTGAAACTGAAAAACATTCATTAATATCGAATATATTAATATTGAACACCGCCCACTAAATGAGCAAATCCAAAAAATCGAATCTAAATTTTGAATACAAGAAATATCCTACAAAATTAGATTACCACTGCCATATTAGAAGCGTAAACACAGCACATCATAAAATTAATTATATTTTCTAATTACTATTCTTCTGCAATACATAAAATAAAATCGCCTACCTGTGTTGGAGACGGCAACGCAGCCATCTTTTCGAATACCAACTGCTACAACTGATTGGTCCGTGTAGGATTTAGGTTAACATATTAACCCAATAAGGAGAAAGAATCAATAAGAATATCATAATGCCAAAATAATAAAACTAAATATACGAAGCGAAACTCAAACTTTATTAATATTAATTGATATTAATAATTATTAATAAGTTTAAACTGGAAGCAGATATTTATTCACAAAAATAAAAACTAGTAACTAGTGATTAACTTCAATTTTTCAACTAAAGATGAGTTAAGTTCAAAAGGATTTGAGTTAACTATAGAAACCATATTACATTCTTTTAATAAAATATTACTATTTTCATATTCTTCCCTTAATATATCAACTATATTGGCATTTTCAATAGAACGTAATAATTTCGCTTTCTTGTTTACGTGCTTCAAAGTATTATAACATTGTTTTAAAGTATCTTCTGAATAACAGTTTGAATTTATCATTTTCCATGCTTCTGTTAGCTTTGATTTATATATATATTTTAGCTTATTTTCATTTTTTATGACATAATGTGCAGTAATGTTAAGCAAACTTTTTACAGTTTCTTGATTATCACCTGCAATAAAGTCGGTAACTATAATATATCAAATAACTTTCCTATATAGTTATTATTTCAAGAACAGTAATTTTACCTATTTTTTTTCTACTTTTGGATCGTTTAATTACTGGTTTTAAAAATTTTATATTAACAGCATTCAATTCAGACTGTTTATAGTTCTCGGAAGTATTAGATTTAGTACAATCGTCCAACATGCTTTCTACTATATTTTCTGTTACGATTTTTACATTTGCTTTTGTAATATATTTTTCTTTAATAAGTTTATCGTCATCCTTATTTTTGTTTGCCAAATATTCAAGTAAAAATGGTCTCACACTATAATTGGTAATATATAATAACATCCTTCATTGCCTCCTTCAGAGAATATAGTGTTGCTGGCAACATCCACACCACCAGTAATTTCAGTCAAATGAAGATTTTATAAAGTTGATTTTGTTTTTGTTGGTTGTTATGTACAGCTGTTGCTCCTCTGGATGATTGAAGTTGGAAATATTGAACTTCAACCACGGTCTATTACCCGGTCGGGATCATCAGCCTCAGGACTTTTGTGACGTATTACATAGTCTACCTCAGTCCATCTTTCGAGAAAGACTATATTTTGTCTTTATTTACGGGAATTTTGTGACGTCACCTGGCTACGATGGCCTCAACTACAAACCTAGAAAAAATATACACTGTGCCAGTGTCATACTGCCGGTGACCGCTAATTCATGGCTGCCCTAAAAGATCCAGAATCACTAACACTTGGTTTTTATGCTAATTTACGTTGGTTGTATTGTAGCGTGAAGCTCATTTGTTTACTGTGATTGGTCACATTCTTTAATGACATTTAAAATGACAGCAAGTTAGTTAATTTCATATTACAATGCAGCCATCATATTTGCACAACCGCCAATATAAAACAAATAAAATATCCATTTTCTGGACCGTAAGAAACGCGGGACCTGTCACGTGACCTATATCATGAACCGACGCGGTCTGTATTTTTTCTAGGTTTGTGGCCCAACTGTATAGTTAATAAACCGTGGACTTTAACAACGAATACAATTCATTTCATTTGCTGAAAGTCAGGTGACTTCGTGTTGCTGGTAACACTACATTGTTCTCTGAAGGTAGCTTTAATATTCAATATATTTACCTCTCTGCTAAGCAACAATACGTTTTTTGAATTTTTTCCATGATTGGCAACTGGATGCCATCTTCATTTGGCATATCCACTAAAGTTAACAGATATACTAAAATTTCCGATGGTAATTCCTCATTCATTAAATCACAAATATTTTTAAGTGTCTAGATAAAAAAAAGTATTGATTATTTATATATTAATATGCAAATATTAAAAATGTTACCCTTTCATATTCTCTTTTTTCTCTTTTTCCATTATTATAATTGTAAATTAATTGATAGGTATCTTCAACTACCTTTAAACGATCATGAAATATTTTCTGAAGAACCATTATTAACAAAGATTTGGTATCTTCCATTTTTATTACTACACATATTTCACTCAAATCCAAATATTGACATATTTTCTATGTATTATATTATATAGACAATTGACATTTCAGTATTCAATATTTAGCTTTCTTGATTTCAAAATTGCCTGAGCCATCTTAAGTAGCACAGAATTCATTTGAAGTTACTCAAGATTTTTCAATTAGTTCCACAGCGAAATTATAGTATTTATGTACCTTAGTCCTTACAGTATTTAATAATTTTTGTGTACTAGAGAAGTTTTTTTTGCACAAAACGAAGATATTAAAACCAAATATTGAATGAGAGTTTCGTGCACTTTATGAATAGTACCTAGGTATATTCAAGTTGTAGAATGGCATATTTCCACACGAGCGAAAAGTTTGTAGTCCAAGTCGAAGGCGAGGACTACGGTCCGCGAGTGTGGAATATGCCATTCTAAACGTATTTTAGACTATACTTTCTCTAACAAGATTTTAGAAAGCATACAAAAAAGTTGCTTATTTGTACATATTCCATCACAGTATGTTAGAATAACTTTCTAACACAGTGTGATAGAATGTCATTATAACACCCCAGTGAACACTAACCTCTACAAGAGGTTTTGTGATGTTCAATTTACGTTCAAAATGTTACATTACAATCGCTACATCATATGGAAGTCCTTGTAACTTAAAAAGGCGGATGTTTTAATAGCAACATTGTAATGAAAAATATTAGTAAGAACAAGTATAATAATGAAATATAAAAAGAGACGTTTTATTTTCATTAATGTGTGTCAATATTCTTAAAAGCAGAATGTTACATTACAACCGTTACATCCCATGAAAATCCATGTAACTTCAAAAAATGGATGTTGGTTTAATAGCAACATTGTAATAAAAAATATTAGTAGCAACAAGCATAATAATGAAATATTATAGAAATCCCTGTAACTTAAAAAAATGGATAACCTAATAAGTTGTGTGCCGTGTTGATAGTTCTGTTAAATTCTTTTAGTCACAAGTAGAATCAGAATCAGAAACGAGAAACGGAATATTACAGTGGACCAGACACGTTATAAGCAGCAACTAAAAAAATATTAAGGCCGTAGGTATTTCATTATTTTGCGGTCGTTTATCGTAAACATAGTAAAAAATACAAAAAAATTATATTACTTATATAAAAATATATTACAGGGTGAAAGGGGATTATGGCATTGTGAACGTGTTGAAAAATAAAAAAATTCGGGAAATCTAGAGGAGAGTTTGATACAGTCTGATATTTTGCCAAAAAATAGTAATAAGCATTAGAAACAACATATATTACGGAAACAAAAATATTCCGAGGAGTAAGGGGGTAGCGGGGGTGATGAAGAATTAAAAAATTCGGGAAATCTAGAGGAGAGTTTGATACAGTCTGATATTTTGCCAAAAAATAGTAATAAGCATTAGAAACAACATACAGGGTGTCCGGAAAAGACCTGTACAACGGAAGACCACAGACTCTTGGGTTCAAAATAAGACGATTTAGCCCAATTTACTTATTTCCAAAATTGCTTTGTTTCGCCGCTAGGGAGCGCCAAAGTTCGCGAAAATTTTTTGTTTATTTCGAATATCTCGAAAACGACTTGATCGATGTTAACCATTTTTGGGCTACGCAGTTATTAGTCTAACCGACACTTTTTGACATTATTTAAAATCTTTTGCAGTTATTAGAAATATAAGAAAAATCATGTATCATGCAAATATAAGCACATATTTTTTTAAACCCCTGTATAATCATTCTCAGTTTTTTTCTATTAGTAGTTGACTTTATTTAGAAACTTTTTTTATACTTTCATAATTTTGAATAGATGAGTAGTTTAGGCAGAAAAAATATTTTTCGTATGTCAACAATATCAGCATTCGTTCTGCAACAAATAACGAAAATTCCAAAACTCATTTATATTTTATTTAATAAATACGAGATAATAAGATTAATACAGCAAATAAAAAAAGTTATGATCTCTTTACAATAAATGCTCAGTGACCCGTTTTCTCGTACGCAATAAGTAATCCGTTTTACGGTTTTACAAAGTTGTAGTGCTCTCCATGATTACTGGATTACCTCGTAAAAGGTTAACTGCGTCTTGGATGCGCCTAAAAATTATTATTAACTGCGTAGGCATATACTTTACAAAAATAATCGCAAGGAGGTAAGTCTGGTGCTCGAGGTGGCCATTTTATAGGAGCATCATTTTCTCTTCCAATCCGCCTGTTAGGATACAGATTATGTAAATACTGACTAACGGGTATTGCAAAATGGGGGGTGCACCATCGTGCATAAACCACATGTTACGACGAAGTAGTAACGGTAAATCGTCCAATAAATTAGGTAATACTTGCTGTAAAAAATTTAAATAGTTGACCCCATTTAATCGATGTGGAAGTCTATAATTCCACGTCCACTCTGAATTCATATTGAAAATGTCTTATTTCAGTACAGTGTGGTTTTCACCAGTATAAACGTGTTTGTTATGGTTATTAATAATTCCTGACCTAGCAAAATATGCTTCATCTGTAAATAAAATGTTTTTGCGGAAATTGATATCATGGGTTCTTTATTCTTGTATAAAATTACAAAATGCTAAACGTTTTTCAGGGTTCATGAACCGATTGAATGTGGTATGGATGTAGTAACTGCTCCTTCAAAACATCATGAACTATAGTTTTTGGTATCCCTATTTCTTGTTCAAGGCGTCTTGCACTAATTTTTGGGTTCTCTTCTATCTTATCTAGGATTTGTTCCTTCACCTTTATAGTTTTCGTGGTACGTTGACGCCCTTGAACTGTATTAATTTGGTGTAAAGAACCAAATTCGCAAAGTCGCCTTTCGATGTTGGCAAAAGTTTGATGATTTGACACTCGTCGATGAGGGAATCTGTCCATGTAGACCCTAACACTTTTGCGGCCGTTATCTTGACAAACTCCATAAACCAAAACCATATCTACTTGTTCGGAATATGTATACGTATCCATGATGAAATATTGAAAAATGAGGAACATAAACAACCACAACAATAACAACAACAAATAAAGTAAGATCTAAAGTAACTAAGTAATTGAGCAAAAATAATAAATCGAGAGACTAACTTCAGTAGCTGATTAGATTTGACATACAACTGATACTTAAAATATCAGAGCCTACTTCTGGTACTTCGTTATTTGTTGCAGAACGGATGCTGATATTGTTGACTTACGAAAATATTTTTCTGCCTAAACTACTCATCTGTTCAAAATTCTGAAAGTGTAAAAAAAGTTTCTAAATAAAGTCAACTACTAATAGAAAAAACTGAGAGTAATTGTACAGGGGGTTAAAAAAATATGTGCTTATATTTGCATGATACATGATTTTTCTTATATTTCTAATAACTGCAAAAGATTTTAAATAATGTCAAAAAGTGTCGGTTAGACTTATAAATGCGTAGCCCAAAAATGGTTAACATCGATCAAGTCGTTTTCGAGATATTCGGAATAAACAAAAAATTTTCGCGGGCTTTGGCGCTCCCTACCGGCGAAACGAAGCAATTTTGGAAATAGGTAAATTGGGCTAAATCGGTTTATTTTGAACCCAGGAGTCTGTGGTCTTCCGTTGTACACGTCTTTTCCGGACACCCTGTATATTACGGAAACGAAAAAATTCCGAGGAGTACGGGGGTGGCGGGGGTGTTGAAATTTTAAAATATTCGGGAAATCTAGAGGAGAGTTTGATACAGTCTGATATTTTGCCAAAAAATAGTAATAAGCATTAGAAACAACATATATTACGGAAACGAAAAAATTCCGGGGAGTACGGGGGTGGCGGGGGTGTTGAAATTTTAAAATATTCGGGAAATCTAGAGGAGAGTTTGATACATAGTTCAACAGTAGATAATATAAATTTACCTAATGTCATCGCTATTTTGGATACAAGTTGGACAGTTTTAAGAGTAGGTTCATCATCTAGGCTTTTCTTGTACAAATTCAATATTGCTTGTTTTTCTGCCAGAGATAAATGCCCCAAACTGAGTTGTTTTCGTTTCCTTGGGGGCGACGGCGATGTAATTCCCGCGCCTGCCTTACTTGTGGTCGGCACACTATCATCCATATCCAATGGAAAATTGGAGAAAACGAATGGCAAACAATATAATAAGTTGTTTAGTTCTGATAAGAACTGATTTATACCCTTGACTATATACACTAAGACTAGTCAATCTAATGGGAGACCTTGTTGCCCTAAATGGGAAACCAACTCGCGCGTGATGGGAAACGAATTCAAAAAGTACGTTTACGCTTGGGCTATTTGCTAATAGATGGCGCAATATTAGGTACTAAAATGACATGTATTTTGATTATAATTTTGAAAGCTCCTCCCATCGAAGATGATTGGTTCATACATATTATGTTATGTACAATCGTTTGCAGTAATAATGACACCCTTTAAATTGAATTTTGCTATTTCTTTTGAACTGCTCACGTATTTATAATGAAATCTACTTTCAACTTTTAACATTAGTAATTAGTTGCTTCACTTACCAATGTAGATTTAATGAAATTTCTACTCAGAACTTCGAGAAGTTCAAAACTGTTTTGAGAGAGTCATTATTATTTCGAAAGCTTGTATGTACTTAGAATTTATAACTTTAATGACATTAAATAGGATTACTGTTTAATTTATTATTAAGTGAATGTGTTAGTCACGAAGAAGCAGGAAGGAAATAAATGGTATTTTTTAAAATGTAATAAAACTAGATTCCAGGAATAAAACTTTTGCGCAAGGCGAAAATCGACTATAATGATAGATTTTGAATTGTGATAAGTAATTATAGTAATTCCATCACATGATTTAATAATAAAAATATTCTCATATTTACAGAAAACAAACAAATTACAGAAGTGCAGTTATCCAGTTTATATTCACTTTCACGTATCAATGAAAGTCAAAGCTTAAAATATATTAACCGCCAGATAACACTTTTATCGTACTCCTCCAGCTTTGGTAAATTCAAGTGGAAAAGTCATTCAATACCGTGTCGATAAAAATATACAGGGTGGGTCATTAATAAGGGGACATAGAGGAGGAGTAACATCATTTAGAGGAAATATGAAGATATAGCTAAAAATATCTTAGTAAAATATTCCTGTGGAAAAAGATACAAGGTGTCAAAGTTGAAATATTTTTATTTGTATTTTCTTTTTTTGTAATAACGCGAGTATCTCTCAACTGATTGTCACCAAATTTGGTAGTGAAACATTTTTTAAGAAAAATAAAAATAATTTATGTATTAAATCAGTTTTGCCAATAAAGAGCGTCGCACTAACAATGTCTAATGATGAATTTGTTTCTTGTTTTTGTTGACAAAACATTTTGATTCGGTCGACTACAAAATTGTATCCGAACATCATTTCTACGTTCTGCTTACATGCGACTTGAAAATGCTATTGAAATTTCATTCCAAAAAATTAGTAGGTATCAATGAGTCGTTTATTTTTTTTAAATATACAGAGTAATTTTTGAAAAAAAATAATATTTGAAAAAAAATTAACCACATATTTAATTTTATTTAAAAAAATAAAAAAAAAGCAACAGAGCACTAAAACAACTTAGCCCTTGAGCAACCTCTCTCTACCTCTACTACATGTCTTAATTAATTAAACTAATTATTACAGCTGATTACAGTAAATTTTCAATATGGCCTTCCACTTCTATGCAATTTTCTAATGCTCCTAAGAGATTTCCTCACGTCGAAAAATGCATGTGGTTGTTTTAGATCAGTTTTCTGGAAAACGGTAGGAATTTTGTTAACAAAAAATAAGAGAAAAATTGTCATCATCTGGCATTGTTAATGGTCTATCTGTTTTAATAGATACCTACTACATAAATTATGATTACTTTTCTTAAAATATGTTTCTCTACCAAATTTGATGACAATCGGTTGAGCAGTCCTAGTTATTATAAAAAAAACGAAAAAAATAATGTAAACCTGTATCTTTTCCATAGCAACATTTTAGTAAGGCATATTTAGCTATATCTACATATTTTGCTTCAAAGATGTCATTCCTACCCTGGCACATTATTAATGGTTCACCCTATATAATACTTATAATAATAAATACATTTTGAAACGCATTCTTTTCTGTGAAACCTGTAAAGTTCACAAATTATTTTTACTAAAAACATTAGCGCATGTAAATTTATTTTAATTTGCATGCGCAAATGTTAAATTATTTGAATTTTTAAATAGATTTAAATTTAATTTAAAAATTACTATTCAGAGACTACAAAATAATATTTGTTTCACACCATCACAAAATTATACTTAGACCAAACATTGAAAAAAGATTTGTATACTTATTGTTTTATAATTTTTACTAATGAATTTTTCTTAAAAATTTTAGATTTTTCGCAAAATAATAATGCATCTTATGCAATAAGAGAAAGCCACACGATAATCTGTAGTTGTATATGTCTCTTTATAGAAGTAGGTATATCGAATTCATTTGAATTATCTTAATATCTTTAAAGCAAATAAAATATAAACTGTAAATTTTGGCATATCGCTGAAAACTCTTTTTTACAATCTTATTTTTCTGTTTTTTTTTTTTAATTAATTGAAGGGCTCGGGCGTAAAACCTGGTAAGTAACATTTCTTTATTTTGACAGGAATCAGTGCTGAAAGTTTACGAAAACGTGATGGATATATCAAATGATTTTTATACGTTCTATGAACATTCTAACAATACCCATACTGTTGCGAGAAGGACGATTGGGTTTCTTTCCATAAATATTTTTTTCTTCTTAAAAAAATAGTATTATTGTTGTTGTATTACATGCACTTACCATTGTTTACACTAATAATCTATGCACTATGCTAAAAAGTGTAAAGATTAGTATTTTTTGTGTTATACCTCATATATACACACGCAATAATGTAAAACATGGTATCTGCTGGCTAAATACCATTATGTATACTGGTTATAAGCTTAATGAAAAGTATGGTATCTGCTGCAGTTACCATTGTTTACACCTTAAAGCATAAAAATAGGTTATCTAAAAAAATTACCCGAGCCTCGTTAATTTCATTGTCTGGGACATAATCAGAGTCTTCATCAGTCGAAAATGGGTCATGTTCTAACGATTTACTAGATTTTTCAGCAGTTTGTTCATATTACACGACATCAAAACATGTGGTCTGGCGGCCATCTTAACACATACCACTGTTTACTTGCTACAGATTTGCAGATACCAGAATAATACACGATGAATTGAGCGCCATCTAACAGATATTATAAAAATCGAAAATGGGATCTGTTTTAATATGGTACTTACCATATTTTAGACTTAAGAAGTAAATTTTGACAACTATGTCACATACCAAGTTTTACGCCCGAGCCCTTCAATTAACAGTTCATATTTTTACTACTCAATACGCAATAACATAAACTGCTTATGTTTCAAATTTTATGATCTGTGCTGTGGATCTGTGGTTTGAATATAAATATATTGCCACAATCTTATTATTTAGGCAGGTATATGAATAAGAGTCACGCGGCCACGCCCTCGAAACGCCTTCGCAGTTTTTTGCAGATTAAAATAGTAGCGCTTTATTTCCTTCGTTTGAATAAATGCGTATTGTTACACAGTACGACATCTAACAGGAATTATGATAACTATATCGGTTTTTATTAAGGACTGACTCTCTTGGTGTATATACTCAAGGTTTATACGTAACTGAGATAATAAATAGATAGAAAAACAGGTAAAAACACAATGACAACGAACTGATGACAATTGACAAGCAAAATGTCAACAAATTGAACAAATGCCAGAATGTAAAATTTATTAGCAGTGTAAAGTAGGTTCGAAATTAACCAATAAGGAACCAACATTTTGGCGCGCAATATTCAAAACGCTCCTCCTAGTTTAACAATGGAGTATAGTAAGTATATTTTTTATTTACTATAGAAGTCAAATATAGAAATAAATATAGAATCTAGCCCTTACATCTTCCACACTGCTCCGGGACATCAAGCAAAGAATGTTTTTTTGTTTTGACACGTGATGCGTAGTCGCGTCGTCATTTTTGTCAATAACCTCGACTATACTTTCGTGTTTTGTAATTAGTATTTTTTTGTGACAATGGGGAAAAATAGATTTCCAAATACAGTATTGTTTCCACGGTGAATGACGGCAATAATATAAACTTTTAATGGATTTATTTAAATGAATATCGTATGTGTAAAATAGTTATTTATGTAGTAGTAAAAAGTAACTTTTTGTACGAGTTGCATACAATATTTTTGCTACGTTCATGCAAAAACCAAAAAAGTTTTATTTAGATGACACTAAGCTAGGAAAATATGACATCGATTTGAACGTTTATGTTTGTTATAGAGAAATGGAGTAAGGAGAATGATCAACATGCGCAAACTTCCTAATGTAGCGCGCGGACATCTTCTAACCCAAATGTCAAATTTTATACAAGGAGTAATCAATATTTTATACTTACCAGGGCTGTTTACAATTACAGCGACATTGTTTAACGGAGCAAATCGTATAAAAAATTGTTAAAAATAAAACTATTTTTGTAACTATTCTGCAATTAATGTTGAAGTAAAAAAAACATATTTTAAAAATTGGATTATTTTGAAAATGATTTTTTTACGCAATTGTAATATTAATATCAATTATAAGAAAAATCTCCTTTAAAGAGTTAAACTAATTTTTTAACAATTTATATGAAATTTATATAAAAAAATCTATCGATCTATGTTGCTTTTGATAGTGTAAAAATTTAGTAGATACCACTTTTTAGTTACGCCTGAAAGCGGCATGTTAATAAAAAAAATATTAAACAAATTAGCTCATGACTATTTTTAAGTTCTGAAAAATGACGTAAATCTCTGTCTGGTCAATCAGTTCTTATAATTCAATTTTGTCAAAAGGTGGATAGCATCTCAAAGCACAACAGGTAGACTGGGTGGTTAGGCTCACTTCATTCTATGACAATAAAACTCAAATTAATGAAAATGGAATTGTTCTAATTTCCAAAGCAAAATAATATAGATTACTAAAGCTACATTAAAATTTACGTACGTCTTGTGTTTATTTTTTATTTCTTTTATTTTATTAACTTACCTTGGATAGACTATGTACAAAATTAGGGAAAAGGGGAAGATTATAAAAAGAATAAATGCACCTACTTTATTTATTTTCTGTCGACAATGAAGATTATTAACAAAAACCTGACTTAACTATGAATGATTGAATGGAGTATAAATGAGAACTAGAGTGCCGCACTTAGCGTTGAATTCACGGGGAAAAAGAGCACGGCAGAGAAAACCCCGGATTCAAACAAATATATGTAATTCTGTTGTAATGACAAATTAAACTATTTACAAAATATAGGTACTTAAATCAACAGTAACACACATAAGATATTACAATACCACAGCCCTGAAAAAAGCCTTAACATTCAGCTATCATGATAATGGTAGGTCCCAGGCCCATATCCGTCAGCACATAAACAAAAAGAACAACAACAGCAGTGTGACCATAACAAGTAATTTTTAGCTTTTTAATGATAGTTGATCTGCTGGTTCCGAATAGAAAAGAGGCCCAGCTAGCCCATGTCAATAAAGATTGTAATAAAAAATAAAAACTTTGACATGACAACTCACCCGTTAGGTTTTTTCCTTAAAGTTGCTTGCTATAAAACCTTTAAACATTCTCCGTACCTGGGCAATGGGCGGTATCTACTTCTACAATTTGGATAGATCTAAAATATCTCAACATCAGTTAATTCTCAAATAAATGGTGTCCTCTTAACCATAATCATGTCTTCAGTAATTTTAAATAGTTTTAAGTGATTTTTGTTATATAGTTGTCCTCTTGCTTAAATACCTTATTAATGTATTTGAGTTTATTTTCTTTGTTACTATTTTACGTTTTCGTCTTTTTTGTGTTTTAATTATATTTTAACATTTTTTTCATATATTTTTAGGTATTAACAATATTGTGTGAAACTAACTATTCTGTGGGCTAAAGCCCCAACCAGCGTTGAACTACACCCGCAATACCACCCACTGTCAGAGGTTAATATCTACAGGGTTAACTATGACTTAGTACAAATATTTTAAGAGGGGATAGGAAAAAATCAGAATTAACGGTATCACCCTTCAAAAAAATTCCAAACTTATTTATAAAGCGAAAAAAAATATATTTTTAAAACCTTATTAACCCCTAATTTCTCGGCGACTGTGCCGCCTGTCAGCTGCGAGGTTAGGTATATTCTGCCAAAGTCAAAGTTGTCAAAGGTAGTGACAGAGCACCGCGTTGCCACGTGTAACGATTTACGGAGCTTTTAAAGAAAGTTTTATTTACAGAATACTAGATTATTTAATAAGAAACACGATATGGTAGCTCTGAGAGTAAGACCTACCTTACTGATACTTCCAGGACTGATATTTGGAGATTTCAAGAAAGTTGAATTATTTTCTGTTTTCTAACTTGTTTACATTATAACTTGTCGTTGTAAAAATGGTTGTACTTGCTAGGGACCTCTTGGTTTCCCTCGACCATTTCATAAATAAAAAAATACTTTTTTTCTGTAGATATATCTATTGTAGTTTAAAAATGCTTTATTTTTATGTCACTAAGTAAAAAAGAAGTTACAAGGAATTTTAAAAAGTATGAAATTGGTTCTTTTTTATTTTCAAGCTAGGTACATACGTATTTAAAACTCCAGCACGTGTAAAACAACATTCGTGGACGTTGTATAATTCGTACAAATGTACGAGGATTTGGCATATTCCGTCTATTTGGAAAACGTCTTTGATATTCTGCTGCTGCACGATATGCACTTTCGTCGCCCTTCCCATAAATTAGTACCATATCCGTAATTTCCGCGATTACACGAATTTGAATGTGCGAAAAGCAAATACTAATAATAATAATAATATCTCTACCCCTCATTCTAATCACAGGGATTAGCCCAGAAGTCGGAGACTTGTGCGGGAGAGGGGGCGGCATATTATTATTAAGCAGGCCGCATTTGCGCCCAGGAACGACTTACGTTGGTAGGCCCTAACCACTATTCAGTGCAGGAATGAGGAAAACCTGGAAAACCTCATTAATTAGGGGGGTAGTCAAATATCAACCGGCATCAATCTCTCACATTGACCCAAGCCAACATTATTCCACCCTACTATACCCACAGAGAGGGTGCCAATCCTCTCCACGAATATAGCTTATATACGGTCTACCGGCAGCTGGGCTCGAACCAACTCCGTCTAGTCACCTCGATTCAAGTACTAACGCCTTAAACCGCGCGACCACTGACCGATCCACTAATATGAACTGAAAACTAATATCAAAATATTTGCGACATTTGACGGATCTTCCAATGCTGGCGCCATCTGTAGGTCATTAGCGCAAAGTACACTAAAGCTCGTTCCATTTTTTAACTTGTATTAGAAACAATGCAACCAACAACACAGCATAGATTTGCAGTTTCCGAAAGATAGGGATGGTAGAGGAGGTGGTGTAGGTTTTTACGTCGAAACGCAAATATCTTGTAAAGAAATTTTTTTAGATTTTAATTATAATGATTTTGAAAATTTGTGGCTTGAAATAAAAATTGGTAAGTTTGTTTTAGCACTTGGAGTCATTTACCGGCCTCCAAAATCAATAGCCAATCGTTCTATTACAAGATTAGATGATATTTTGTTCCATGTAATGCCTAGTTATAATAATATTATTGTAGTGGGAGATATAAATGTGGATTTATTTCAGTTAAATAACTGTATTACGAAATGTTTTGATGCTTATGGATATGTGCAGATTATAAATGAACCTACACGAGTTACTAACACATCTTCCACACTAATTGATCCGATTTTTCTTAACTGTCCAGATATTGTTAAACAAGTGGGTGTTGTCAATGCAGATCTGGTAGGTATCAGATCATAAACTAACATTTTGTATGGTCAAGGTTCCTTACTATAAATATAAACAAAAATTCATTACTTACAGAGATTTTAAAACATTTGATAAGAATATGTTTTTACAGTTGTTGTTGGCTTCAAACATGCATCAAATATATTTTATTGATAATATAGATCAAAAACTGTTTCTGCTTACTGAGTGTGTCTTAAAACTAATCGATAAATATGCACCTCTAAAGTCAGCTAGGGTAAATAAGCCAGCGTCTCCATGGATTACTGATGTAATTAAATTGATGATGGCTGAAAGAGATACAACTTTCAGGAAGTATAAGGCGTGTCCAAGTAATGAAATTTGGAATTACTATGTAAACATTAGAAATTTTACTTAGCGTTTATTAGACGTGAGAAAGCAGCATATATATCTCACTTATATTTGCAAAATAATGGCAAGGTTTTTTGGAGAAAACTTAAAGATTTAAATATACAGTCAGGTAAAAACATGGAGCTACCTCCACAATTGAATGTGTCGGATATAAACAATTATTTTTTATCTGTGTATAATAAATCATCTCAATGTGAAAACATGATTAAGTATTACAAGAATAATAAGTATAATGATAGTTTTTTTAGATTTTCATTAATTGATGAAGAAGAATTAGTTACTGCCTTTCTATCTATTAAATCAGATGCTTGTAATAATATTTCTCAAACAATGTTACAGTATTCTTTGTCTGTTTTAAGTCCTTATATAACCATATACATAAAGATATATACTGCTCTTGGACGACTGCGCATCGGTACGGAGCATGCAATAAAAGGGGATGGAAAATGACCGCCATTTTGATGTACTCTCTTCTTCTTCTCATGTTTATGTTTACGTTTGTTGGTTGGTGAGGTTAGGTTTGGAATTTATTTGGTTTACAAAAATTATAATTTAATAGAATATTTTATTATTCTGTGCATGAAGAACATGTGCTTTATTAGAAGTTGTAAAAATGTTAGAAGTCTGCTGCCTCCACAAATGTTTTTAGGATTCCGAAGTGACTTTTTCATAGACACAAGCAAATTTACTAATATATCTATGGACTTTTTATAGGTATGTTTTAAATGCGTGTTTTGTTTTTGTTTGTTTATTTTAAAAAATATATTTTATAGTAAAAACAGTACAACCATTTATATATATTTAATCTGTGGTACAACCTATGAGTTCATCCGATATATTTTTGACACCTTCGTCTTCAATGTTATCTCTTTCCAAAAACAAAAAACATACATACATAGGATGGCAATTTAATTTCAATGGGAGTGAAACAGGTTGGGTTTCAAGAAAAGGCTATAGCTAGTCGAAGAAAACTTTAAAAGCTGAGCACAAATATTTGTAAGTATCCTGCATGTTTTAGATATAAAAATGTAAGCATACTTATTAATCCACATTTGGTATTTTAGAGTAAGTCCTCGATCTGCCAAAAGAAAGTGAAAAATTAAGTAACAAATATATCGAAGGAAGAAAATGTATAGGGCCAAACAGTGTATATAAATATATTAGTGTTGTCATTAAAAGATGTGGTGAAGCATTTAACGTCATGAAAAGTACATTTTCCATCTCATGGCTTTGATCGCAGATATTATTGCTGTATTAAGAAAATTATTTGCATCACTTGACAATTTATACAAAAGACACCTAGATCAGGTTTTTAAATTTACTGAAGATTACCATAAACTGTTATAAAATTATACAATAATGATATCATATACACGGTGTTCCATAATCAGAGAGAATCATAGAGAAGCTGAAGATAGTAAACGTCTAAATATATTGTATGCAAAATATATTGTATGCAAAATATAGTGTTTAAAGATATAGTGTTAAAAGTGAAAATATGTTGTAAAGGTTTGAATTAGTGTATGTAATTTAGTAAGGTTGCCAATAAGTAACTATGTAACTATCATTGATTTTATTAGTTTGGCTATCAGATATGTCTAAGTAAGGTTTCACTTTTTGACAAATTTTAAGCCGCATAAAGTTACGAGGCCATCTAATTCCAAAAAAGCATTGTGATCAACACCCTCAGATCTAATAAATTAAGCATTTATTACCTTTATCATTCAATTAAAATAGTATAAGTAACAAATTATCTGTTTTTCTGGCACAGATCTTGAGATCTGGCGATGCCGAACGTAATGCTTGACATGTCTGACGGCCTATAAATAGTTTTAGACAATATCAACAATTAGAAGCACCCTTCTTATTCCTATATATCTAATGGTAACTGTATAAAGCAGAAATGATAATTAAATACTTTTCCATACTAGTCACTAGCCTATTATAAAAAAAATTAATTTCATATTCCTCATATAGCTTATTTGGATGTAAACCTTTCAACTTCTCTATGACACCCTGTATATTATAATTTACTTATTTGGACTGTTATGTTTTATGTGTAAATTAAACTCTTACCTTACCAATAATTTTTCGTAAAGCATTAATTATTAACAGTATAAAATAAATACTTCTACTTCCTCTTTATAAATAAAAATTGATGTAATCAAAATAAAACTGTTTTCAGGTTCGGTCTCTTGATTCTGTAGTTCTAATTTGTTCATCTGGTTTTAGTGTTTTAATCCTTATCTATTATATTTTAATAACAGACTAGTTATAATTTAATTTCTTACAAAATATGTTTGAATTTAGGAACGGATATTATATTTACCGCCCACAAAATATTTGGGATTTGTAGTGTTTTCACTAAACAGTTGGCAATGAGTACATCAAAATGGCAGCCCCCTTTGTTGCACGTGTCGGTCGTCGCACTCACGCAGTATATATCTTTATGTATATGTATATAACCCACATTGTAAATTGTTGCTTATTGAACTTCGCCCTTTCTTATTATTACTGAAAACAATAAAGACATTATTATTATTATTATTATTATTTTTTTTTTCCAGTAAACACCTTCCGAGGCTCCGACACATTCGGAGATGTTCTGGAGAGTCAAGCAATGACCACTCTCCACTCCGTGGAGTCAGTAATCATTGCGCCCGTAAATCGTGTGTTCTGAGCAGACATAGCGAACCAAGGACGATTGCCTTCTGCATTCTGCCGGCTAAGATCTCTGCCGAATTTCGACAAGCCGGAATGATCTTTAAGTCAGAAAGCAACGTATGTCTCATTCCACCCAGGACGCCTATAATTAGCACCACAATCTTAACAGAGTGGTCTGGATACAGCCTGCGGAGCTCGGAGAGAAGATCTCGATACTTCCTCCGTTTTTCCTCCTCTTTTAGGACGATGTTGTTCTCTGCGGGAGCCGAGAACTCAATCACAAACATCGTCCTAAGCTGGTGGTCGAGGAGGACTACATCAGGCTTATTGGCTTGGATTTGCCTGAGGGTGGGGAATGAATAGTTCCAATAAATTCGGCACTTCTCATTCCCTACTACGGATTCTATATCCCCCGGAGCATAAGGCAGCACTGGCGTCTCGTCTATCTCATACGAGTGTCGTAAATGATAATACAACACCCGTAAGGCTGAATCGTGTCTTTGGATATACGCTGTGGCCGCATATACCGGACAGGCAGACAGGAGATGCATAAGCGTCTCCGGCGCTTGGCGGCAGGCCCTGCAGCTGGTATCAGGAACCTCGATACCCAAGACACGACTATGATAGACGAGTGTGTTAATTACACCATCTTGGCAAGCCATTATGAATCCCTCGGTCTCAGAGTTCAGCGTTCAGCCCCACTGACCTCAAAAAAGCAAAGGTCAGCCTTTCAGATAAGCCAAGCCCCTCTAGATGTCGGTAGAAGAGACCATGCATTGGCTTATCCTTATGTAGCTGCAGAAGATGATGCGTTTCTGCAGCTTTAATTAGGGCTTTTAACTGAGCAGGATCCGACTCGGTGACAGAGTCCGGATTTTCCCGCTCAGTATCGAACACGAGACCAAGTTCATCGGCTGCTCTTCTCGCTGCCTTAGGAGATGCATCATTTTACGGGTCCCTACATCGATTATTATTATTATTATTATTATTATTATTATTATTATTATTATTAATATTATTATTATTTTTTTTTATTATTTTTTTTTTCCAGTAAACACCTTCCGAAGCTCCGACACATTCGGAGATGTTCTGGAGAGTCAAGCAATGACCACTCTCCACTCCGTGGAGTCAGTAATCATTGCGCCCGTAAATCGTGTGTTCTGAGCAGACGTAGCGAACCAAGGACGATTGCCTTCTGCGTTCTGCCGGCTAAGTTCTCTGCCGAATTTCGACAAGCCGGTATGATCTTTAAGTCAGAAAGCAACGTATGTCTCATTCCACCCAGGACGCCTATAATTAGCACCACAATCTTAACAGAGTGCCCTGTAGCAGCCATTTAAGGGAAGCGTGATCCGTTCATAATAATAATAATAATAATAATAATAATAATAATAATAATAATAATAATAATAATAATAATAATAATAATAATAATAATAATAATAATAATAATAATAATAATAATAATAATAATATCTCTACCCCTCATTCTAATCACGAGGATTAGCCCAGAAGTCGAAGACTTGTGCGGGAGAGGTGCCAATCTCTCCGCGAATATAGCTTATATACGGTCTACCGGCTGCAGGGGTCGAACCATTGAGGTAGTATCTAGGGAGACGCTGTCACGTCATCAAAAGCGGCTTCAGCACCGCCATATTGATACGACACTTCTGTCAAAGAGCTGTCATCGACTTAAGTCAAGTTGTTTTTAGTGTTTTTGTGTTTCGGAAGTATATTATATACATTATACACATAAAACATCAAAAGACATAATGGTTTCGTGTGCTAAACGTAGCTGTAGTAGCAGAGACGGTGTTGATAAGAAGAAATTTCCGGAATAACATTTTATAGGTTTGTATTACAAAACAGTAAACATTATGCAGGGCCGTATGCGGGAAATTATAATTTATTTTTTATTCAAAATATATTATTTTACGAAAGTGTCGAGCATTATTTACTTAAATAATAAGATTACAGGGTATCTTTCTTTTAGATTTCCTAAGGATCCAGCACGTCGGAAAATTTGGGTTCAGTTTACAAATAGAGTCTTATTAATAAAAGCTGTTGCAAGTAGGTACTCGAATGTTAGGATGTACTATTTTAGTAAACATAAAAGAAATAGGTCTGACAGCATAAGGCATCACAGCAATAAAATTGTTTTATTTAAGGGACAATAAATGTTTTTTTTTCACTTGTTCTGTTTATTTTCCTTTCAAAATGTACTTAGTTTATATTAAATTAGTATACAATATAATAAATAACTGTTACGTAGAAGCAGTGAGTTTAACCAATAATAGTATGTAAGTATTTCAATTTTATTTTATTTTTCAAAATTATATTTTGGTGGTACGGAGTTCCTAATTTGTAAGCTGTGACTTATAACCCTAAATAGTCCGGCCCTGGTGAGACAGCCATATTGTTACTACACTTAGCCACGCCCAGTGCTACCGTTTTTTGCACGGGGAAATAATGCTTATAGCGTCTCCCTAGGATATTACCTCAATGGGTCGAACCCACAGCGATCCAGTCACCTCGATTCAAGTACTGACGCCTTAAACCGCGCGACCACTGACCGATAAAGGGGAATCTTAGGAGGAATTCTTGGTCATACAGGTATTTACGAAAGTGTTCTAGACTCTTGACGATGGCAAGCAATTCTTTCCGAGTCACACAATAATTCTTTTCTGCTTTCGATAGAACTTTGCTGAAGTAGCCGACTACTCGCTCTTGGCCATCTTGTACTTGAGAAAGAACTCCACCAATTCCAATGTTGCTTGCGTCCGGGTTCACTATAAATGGTTGTCCAGGTATTGGGTATGTCAAAATCGGGGTAGTGCAGAGAGCCTGTTTCAGCGTCTCAAAGGCTTGCTGGCGTCTCGAAGTCCATTCGAACGGGATATTATCTTCTGTCAGTTCATGAAGAGGCTTGGCAATGTCCGAGAATTCTTGGACGAATCGTCGATGTGCATAGGCCGAGAAAACTTCGAACTTGATGTTTGTCTTTAGGAACCGGCCAGTTCTTTATGCACTCTGTCTTCTCCGGATCTGTTTTCACACCGTTTGGAGTAATAATGTGGCCTAGGTATCTAACCTCCTTTTAGAACAGACTGCATTTCTTTGGATTCAACTTCAGGTTCGCTGCTTTCAGCTTCTTGAACATTTCGGACACGTTCTTCAGGTGCTCCTGGAAAGAGCGTCCCAGCATCACTACGTCGTCCAAGTAAATCAAACAGGTCTCCCAATGCAGGCCATGAAGTACAGTTTCCATCAGTCGTTCAAAAGTGGCAGGGGCATTACATTGAACTGCCACAATCCATTTCCGGTAGTGAACGCTGTCTTTTCCTTGTCTTCTGGGCTGACCTCGACTTGCCAATATCCACTCTTTAAATCCAAAGTGGAAAACCATTGCGCACCAGCCAAGGTGTCCAGAGTATCGTCAATTCTTAGTAGTGGGTAACTGTCTTTCTTGGTGACGTCATTTAATTTTCTGTAGTCCACACAAAATCGGGTGGAGCCGTCTTTCTTCTTGACCAGAACTACAGGAGAAGCCCAAGGAGATGGCTCTATGGTGCCTTGATTTTGCATCTCAATTAACATCTTGTTAACTTCTTCTCGCTTGGCTAGTGGAAGTCCTCGTGGTGGCTGCTTTATAGGAGATGATGAAACAGTATCGATTCGATGCTTCACTACATTGGTTCTCCTAAAGTCGCCTGGTTTAAGTGCAAACACATTTTCATTTTCACTTAGCAGCTCTTCCAGTTGTTCCACCTCCATCTCTGTTAATCTTTCCTTGGCCCTATCCACGATGTCCCTTAACCATTCTGGTAGACTGGTCTTATTTGGTTTCTTCTCCGTTTCGTTGATTTCTTTGAGTGTTCTGACAATGGTAACAGGTTCACAGACTCCTACTTCAGTTCCCTTACTTCCCTTTGTAATTTTCTGTGGAAAGGTTTTCAGGTTAACTACCCGTACTATTGTCGTTTTCTCAGGAGTACGGCCGGTGACTATAGATTTATTGAACAAATCCGGATTACTGGGTTCCACCACTCCCACACTACAAGACATTTCCCCATCCATTACAGTGGCAACCAAGGTTTCTCTCTGAGCAGGTAGTACCACATCTTCTTCAACAACGAGTCTCCGTACAGTTATTCTTAGTGGTGTTCGTTAGCACTACCTCCTCACCCATTACCCGTAGCGTGCCAGCATTCAAATCTAAGTTCACCCCCTTTGCTCGTAGTAAGTCTAGTCCGAGTATGACATTGTCCGATATATCTGCTACCAGGGCTCTGTGTTTGAACTTGACGTCTCCTAAATCTACTTCAAGCTCGCATTCCCCCTTGACTGGCAGTTGTTGTCCATTGGCTGTTGTAAGGACATAACGTTTGGCAGGGTTCTTAATACGCCAATCACCAATAATATCCGGCCGTACAATAGTTCCTGTCGCTCCAGTGTCAATTACCATAGGGAACATACGACCAAAAATAATGCCTTCTACTAGCAAGGAGTCAGAGTCCTGGAGACGTGATAACGTAACTTCTTCTCGTGGGGCGCAGTTTTCCTGTGCAGCTGCCGCTTTTGCTGATCCGTGGCCGGGGCCCTACACTGTCTTTTTAAATGTCATGTATGTCCACAATTCCAGCATTTAAGAAGGCGATCCCTTCGACTATCAGATTGTTCTTTCTTTGGTCCAGTAGATGAGCTGAATTTATCAATAATCTCCTTTAGCGTCTTTATTAGGTCTCCATTTGCCATACTATCGCTGTTATCAGTTATGGCCCAAACTTTAACATGTCTACCGGATGCCATCTTTGCTGCATCGAATTCCAGTGCATGCGAAAGAGCGTCGTTCAGTGTTTTAGGTCTGGCGAGTCGTAGTGCCTGTTGGGTTTCACAATCTCGTAGGTCGTCGGTAAAAACTTGAATGGAGAGATGGTCTAAGAATTCGGACGGGACTGTTGGATAAGCCAATCGAACCAGTCTGGCAACATCGGTCTCAAAATGTTGTAAATTGTCTCCACTTTGTTGGTGACGATTTTTCAATTGTGCCTGGTACACTTGCTGCAGGTGCTTATCCCCATATCTCATTTCCATATGCTGTTTTAGAATGTCGTAGTTATTCTGCTGTCCAGCAGGAACTCCTTGTAAGACGTCAAGAGCTTCCCCTCATAAAGCAACTATCAGAGCAGTAGCTTTCTCATAATCCGACCATTCGTTTGCTGATGCTGCTGCTTCAAACTGACGCAGATATACATTCCAGGAAACCTTGCCGTCGAATTCAGGGGGTCTCGTCTTCTGAGTTCGGACAACCGGTCCTTCTGATTTGATTACGCCCTCCTTTGTTATTTTGTCTAGCTTATGTCGAAGCTCTTCGCAGGTTTCTCTAACCAAGTTTATTTCCTGTTTTTGTGCTAAAAGTCTCTCTTCTACTTGTGTTTCCACTTTATGTGACTGCTCCTCTAGTTTTTCCAACTTCGTCTGCATTTCTTTCGTCTGATCTCTCATTTCTTATTGTATTGTCTGTATCTGTTCTTTCATTTTATACCCTTGTTCTTCTAATTTTTTTTGCATCGTCTGTCCCTGTTCTTCTAATTTCCTTTCTAATTTCTCCTGCATTGTTTGGGACTGCTCTAATTTTTCTTGCATTGTCTGGGACTTAACTTCAATTTTATGCCCTTGTTCTTCAAATTTTTTCTACAATGTTTTCGTCTGGTCTTCTATTTTATGTCCTGCTCTCTAATTTCCCTTGCATCGTCTGCATTATTTCTAACAATTTCGCCAGTTGTGCATCCATATTTACTTGACTTCTAGTTACAGGCATTCACTTTATTTTCCTTGGAATGTTCTAGAATGTCCAGGAATGTGTTTGTAAATGTCACCGTTGACTTCCTTATAATGAAACGAGTGCAGTGATATGCCACACTTGGGTCTTTGTCTCACTTCGATATAAAGTTCTAGAATGTTCGAGAATGTCCTTCGCGAATAACACCGTTCACTTCCTTAAACCACGACGAGAGCGGTGATATGTCACACTTGGGTCTTTGTCTCACTTCTGTATAAAGTTCTACAATGTTCGAGATTGTCCTCCGCGAATATCACCGTTCACTTCCTCTTCTTCTTCCACTTAAAACTTCCAGTTAAATCCACTTCCGACACCAAATTGTCACGGATTTCCCAATCCGACTTTTTCTATTGCCAGAAAAACAATCCGTTAATTAATTACTTATCTTTATTAACTACTCAGTACACTACTGAACACTAATTACAACTCAACAAAACACTTATTTAATTAATCGCTATCTAAATCACTTTGATCTCTCTAACTAAACACTTCAATTCAGACTGTAATACAAGACTAACTAACTCGGCCGTTTATTCTTCTTTTATAGACCCAACGAATATTCCAGGTATTTTCTAGTATCTCTAGATCCATTTTCCCGTACGACTCGAATGCTTCTCGTCGATTCCCGATTTTTCCAGTCCCATCTTGATCCGCGGCATTTTTGTTTAACAGAATTGTGTAGGGGCGATCGGGGCAATCTTAGTAATTCGAGGTACCACAGTCGTCGATTTGGGTGTGAGTGGGGCAAATTCCGTGACAATATATTATATTACAAAGGAAATTATTTAAGAGCAACTTGAAAAAATTACATACAATATAAAGATATACAATGCTAATAATATTTGTCCTGTAGCGATAATTATTTACATACCTATCAGGCAAATAAACCAGTATCAACAATATTTGTTTACAAATTTAAATTTACCGGCTTCAACTTACCTAAAAATGTCGGAACGCACACGATGACCACTTCGCGCATCTTTAAGCACTTTCTATATTTATCTTTTTCTATGGTTCCAACACAATCAATCCGGGAACTAGTTGTAAGATTTTTTGTTCCAATACAAAAGTGGATGGTTTGGAAACTGTTTGCTGACAGTCAAATCGGTTTGACGATTATTAGGAAACTACTAGTCAGACGCATGCGCAGATAGAATCTAACCACTAACAGAAGTCAACTTTTGGTAGGCTAGGTAATAAACTTAACAAAAGATTTATGCAATAATGCTAGTTGAGAAAGTTATTATAGTTGCACAATTAATTTGCAGATTTTTAAGTACGCAATTCTGTAGTTTTTCAAAATGAGTGCACTGAAATGTAATTTTATATTATGATGACTGGAATGCGCTAAAAGCTGCGCGAATGGATTATTTATGATCAGCGCCATATTTTGTTTTGTGCCTCTAGCAATGGTGGAGCAGTAGGGGCTTAGCTGATTGTGAATTGAAATGAAATTGAATTCTGGATATGAAGAATTATTTCGTGCTATATGCTGGTTAATTTTACAGTCCCTTATAAAGCATGACATGTTCCAACAATAACACCCACAAAAATACACAAAGAATAACACTAACGAGATACGAGATAAAAGAAGAAACCACACTGTACACCAATGACGTGTTTACAAACAAAATAATGGGAAATTAACAACACAATTCATATCGTACGTGCAGATGGTTGTCTCTCTCGCACCCACGTACATAACCAATGAAGTATGTTTTTGCTGAGTTTCAGGTGCCTCCTTTTGTCTGCTCCTAGGGTTAGTACCTTTATTTGAATGCGCAATGGACTTTACGCATTCCATATCGTACATTTCAGTGAATGAGTGACAGTACTTCGGATTCAAGTCATAATGAGATTTATCACTTCCTTATACAGGGTGAGTCAGTCATAATGTCATTAATTTTAACCACGTATTCGGGAGGCAGAAAATCGAAAAAAATTTTTTTACTCGACCTTTAAAAAAATAAACAAATCACCCTATTAAAATCAGTAACACGACGCTCCTGGTACGCTACGAACTTTCTGATGGCGCACCCCACGAAATTCTAATGCCACAGACTTGCCGTATTAACCATGGATGCCACATTTACATACATAATATCGTCTAACACATCAGCGTGTTATTCAAATTTACCTCCATTTAGCACTCTGCATTTCCCGCATTTCTTCCCCCTCAAATTTGTAGATCATGTCACACATTGGAGGGGGGATGGAGAGAATACAAGCAGTAAGCAGTAGTTTGTTTATTTCGGTCTAACCTCACGTATTTGGCGTAAATTCACAACGCATAATTTTACAATTTCCGATTATGTGGAAATGGTAGTGTTATACGGAGAATGTTTACGAAATGCGACTGAATTTTATTAATAAAGTGCTATGGACGGATAAATGAATTTTACTTGAAATGTGGGCTGTAAACAGGTTGGTATCATACTACTTAAAAAACAATACATTTCTAGGCTAGATGTACGTAACTACAAATTGTACATCTGGTTATGTGTGCGGTTAATTGTACTTACGAGTAATACTAAAATTTCATATTTATTTGTAAAACGTAGTGAAAACGTAATATCAAAATTATTAAACTGTAATAACCTAACATTCGAAAACATTTATTTATTATCTACATTTGTTTTTATTAACAAATAAATCAATATTTAAGGAAAATTCATTCATGTATCTAGATTTAAAAAAAAAGTTTTACTCCTTGTCGTTAAATAACAGTACAAAAACTAGGTAACTAGGTTATTGACCTAATAATACGGTAAGTCAAGGCTATTTCGGTCTTGGACAGTTTTCTGTCGACAACACGATGGTTTTTTATTACGTACTTAGTATTTAAACACGAAACACTTTTCAGCTTCTCAATAATTTACCCATTGGGTATAGGTTTTTTATGTAATGTACGTAAATGGTTTATTACTCCGTTTATTATTAGACACGTTGGAGTTTTGTTGCAGTCATAACAGCTACATTTGCTCAGAGAAAAATCGACACGCGAGTGTACGGGTATCGTTTGATTGGGCCGTATTTTCTACGGGAAAACCTGAGTGGACCGCGTTACTTGCAATTTTTAATAGAATTATTTGATTATTATTATTTGATTTTATTGGGTATTAACATTTTAAATTATTATTGGCTGAAGTTGAACTGAGCAAAAAAAATGATATTCTAAAATAGTCAGTACAACCGTTTATTTGTGATGTCTAAAACCTAGGTGGGTAGGTACTATATAGAAAAATATTACAACTTGACAACATTGCATCAGGTCGATGTCGAGTTGAACTGTGAGCTGTAACCGACCAAGGCTGTGACCGGTCAGTGACAGTCTGAAAAGGGGGTTTAAATAATGATTTGAAAATATTTTTTTTCGGCGTAAATATGCATTTAGATTTTTTTTTAATCACGTATTCGCATTATACTCATTATTCCCTATCTCCTCTTAAAATTAATGACATTATGACTGACTCACCCTGTATATTACTTGTTATGCATTTTAATTAATATGAAAATTATTTACTCTATAACAGTGTTTATTTCTTCTAATTTTCTCTCCATTTCAGGATGGTCTGGAGTAAAGTAATCTATGGTTTGGACCATATCGGTGACCGCAATGATCTACTCCCAAAAAATGGCCTATTAGTAAATTCCAATCTGTTTTATTAAGTTCTTGAAATAAATGATCTCGAACACCATTATCCACTGTATCTAACTCCCATACATTAAAGGATGGGTACGGATAATTCCTCATAAAACGATTTGGATACAATCCCTTCCAGGTATCATCACCCATAAATATAACTTTATAATTATTTCTAACCATCTGTAAATAAATTAATAAATACAATAAATTACTTAATATAATGCAATGCCAAATTTAATATTATATTGTCATTACTGAACACAAGAATGTTATGAGGATACATCTTGTAATTTCAGCTCCAATTGCATGCATAAAACTAGGCCAGTTCCCAGACCAGTTAAAGCTGGCATCTTTTGTAGTAATACCAAAACCTGATGAAATATTGAAAACTGCCAAGTATTTTTTCAAAAATTATTGAAACGACCATTGAACAGAGAATAAATGACTATCTACAGAGTGGTTTTGAAAATACGGTATCAATTTTAACAAATGATAGTAAGCATCAAAATAAATCATTTTACAAAAATTGCTCTAAAAATGTTTTTTAGTAAGTGAGTTTAAAGTTATTGCAAATTTTGAAACCGACTTTGTAGATCTCCAACAAACTCTTATAGTTCAAGCAATAACGGAACTATTTACATACTATAACAATAATTATGACACTTGAATGAACTTGTTTTAAAGTGTTGACGTATGCTTAATAAAATCCATTGCTATATCTACTAAAAATTGAAAATAACTTTCATTACTAATACGCCAGCAGTTCAAAACAAGTTACTAAATTTATTTTAAAGAGTGTCATTAGTATTGTAATAGAATGTACAGTTGTTGGCCTAGATACGTCAACAATGACATGCAACAAAATGCGCGCGTAGTCTTTGTTGGATGCCACGCATCCTTTAACGTTCTAATAGGAAACCAACGTATTCTATACAAATTTTGTATTTTGTACTTTGTGTAGTATCAGTTTGTATTAAACAACATTTTCACTAAACAATTTTTCATGTGTATGATAATAATAAACTTGTGGCTTGTGGATATATTATTAGTGCCGGAGAGTGCAATTAAAATTTGGTGCGCGCTGCTCAACGATATGCTCAAAAATTTTTTTAACATTTACAAGTCGGTGTACAGGACCGGCTTGCATAATTCTAAAAGTGTTATTTACGATTTTTTATATATAATGTTTTATTGGGCTATATTTTTGAATATCACTTATTCTTCGAATAAGTAGGCGTATAGTAAAATTACTACTCTCAAAATCACATATTGTGATGAGCCTACGTCGCGTCAGCGGTGCGACGCGGTGTCACTATGACTCCTGAGCTGCGGTGGCGGTAACCTCGGGCGCCAGTTTCTGTTTACAGTGCAGAAACACCACTACTCGGGCGGCTACAGTGAAGACAAGGTATGTCCAGAGGGTCGTGAGGGAGGAGTTAGACTTATCCAGGAATAACAGTCACAATAACGTAATACACATATATTACAATACACCCAGTTAACAAAACTAATGCGGTCGGAAGCGGTATAAGCAACTACAAAGTCAGGTGAACGGTTAGAAGCAAGCAGTACAGTACAAGTACAAGTGGTTATCTATGCTAAATGCGAAACCAAGTAAGAGGAAGCGATCAAGCGAGCAAAGCAAAAACTAAATTATTAAGCTACAAACTTGATCACTATCTAAAATATATACATATAAATACAATAAATGGTGGCACAGCTCTTCTCCTGGAATGCACGGCTGGACAGCTGAAAAGAAACAAGTAGTGGTTAGTTACGACCCACGTTTTACCTCATAGGATGTTCTCCTATGACCTGAACGCGTGGTGAGGTAAAGTCACCGAATAATGCAACAGCGACTCCACCCACGCTGTAGTACGGTACACAACGGTAAATGTCGGCCCACGTTTCAACTTATAGGATGTACTCCTATAAACCGAACGCGTGGTGAGGTAAAAGTCACCGGATAATGCGACAGCGACTCCACCCACGCCGGGATACAGTAAACAACGGCAAATTACGGCCCACGTTTCAACTTAAAGGATGTACCTACTCCTATAAACCGAACGCGTGGTGAGGTAAAAGTCACCGGATAATGCAACAGCGACCACCCACGCCGTGGTACAGTAAGCAACGGTAAATTACGGCCAATGTTTCAACTTATAGGAAGAAATCCTATAAACCGAACTCATGGTGAGATAAAGTCACCGGATAATGCAACAGCGACTCCACCCACGCCGTAGCACAGTACACAGGCTGGAAAACCAAGTATGGTTAGTACACAACTAATAGCAGCCAAGTTTTCTCTAACAACCTCTTACTCACTTCCTCTGCTGGTCACGTCTAGCTAGCAGGAGCGGTCGGCTGGTACTGACTCTGCAGTAGGGTTGGAACAGAACTACAATAGATGTGTAATGACATCTGCAGGAAAAATGTAATAGATTGGTAATAGATTTTTTTTACTGCAGTTTTCTGCAAATACATTAAATTTTAATATTATGAAAAACATCCATTTCTATATTTCGGGACACAACAGATTATTAAATATTTAATTAATTCTATCATGTTATCACAGATTAGCTAATTAAAGAACTATAACCAAAGAAAGCCAAAATCACAGAACACAGAATGCCAAATACAAATTCATCATTTCAGCCACCACAGCACAACCAAACCCACAGAACACAGAACAAACCTCACAAACCATAAAAAAACACATGCTGGTCACAGACCCAGGCCAAAAACCACAGTGAAAAGAATAGGGTGCAAACCATCGACTAAAGACAGATTTGCTGAGGGCTCATAGAATAGATTTATTTGTAAATCACGTCTCAATGTTTAACTGCAGTCTGTACTCTTTATTACTAAAATTAAAAATCCGAAAACATGTAATAGAATTTACCTGCTTTCTTTAATTTGTAATAGATACAGCACAATTTCTGGTTTGTCGTAATAGCGTAATGACAGTCTATGAATTGTAATAGATCTGTTACGATTGTAATAGCAATCCCAACCCTGGTGTCAGGGTTGGAACAGAACTACAATAGATGTGTAATGACATCTGGAGGAAAAATGTAATAGATTGGTAATAGATTTTTTTTACTGCAGTTTTCTGCAAGTACATTAAATTTTAATGTTATGAAAAACATACCTATCCATTTCTATATTTCGGGACACAACAGATTATTAAATCTTTAATTAATTATATCATGTTATCACAGATTAGCTAATTAAATGAACTATAATCAAAGAAAGCCAAAATCACAGAACACAGAATGCCAAATACCAAATTCATCATTATAGCCACCACAGTACAACCAAACCCACAGTACACAGAACAAACCTCACAAACCATAAAAAAACACATGCGGGTCACAGACCCAGGCCACAAACCACAGTGAAAAGAATAGGGTGCAAACCATGGACTAAAGACAGATTTGCTGAGGGCTCATAGAATAGGTTTATTTGTCAATCACGTCTCAATGTTTAACTGCAGTCTGTACTCTTTATTACTAAAATTAAAAAAACCGAAAACATGTAATAGAATTTACCTGTTTTCTTTAAATTGTAATAGATACAGCACAATTTCTGGTTTGTCGTAATAGCGTAATGACAGTCTATGAATTGTAATAGATCTGTTACGATTGTAATAACAATCCCAACCCTGGCTAGTGTTGGGCGATACGTATCGATATTTTAGAGTATCGATCTTTTAGGGTTCGATACGCGATATTTTGTATCGAACTTGAGGTACCGATATAATAGTGGATCGATTGCCCACAGCCTAGTATCGATAGCAGGATCGAATATAATAGCTTCGAAATTGCATTCTGACAAAAATGTATTGATGGCTATTTTGTACAGCTGCCATCTTGTATTCAAAAGACTAAATAGGTAATTAACCTCTCCAATCTTAATTAAAAATCCCTACCCTCCGATTGTACTGAACACGATTCTAAAATTAGTTTTGTCTTGTGTGGTCGAGTCTAATTTTCGAAAATATTTTTTTCAAAATTATAACTTTTATGTATACATTATTAGGTCGCAGTTGGAATATAATTACATATTTATTTTGACAACATAATGACGTTATTAAAGGTACATAGTAGAGGCGTTATATAGCAACTTCAACAATGTATACATTCAGGTTACAACTTTGTTTTGAAAACTAGACAACTGCACAAAGTTAATTTTAGACTTGTGGTCAGCACCCTTGAAAATGGTGGGTTCGATTTTTTTAAATTAAGATTGGAGAGGTTTCGGCTAATGTAAATAATTACCCAAAAATGATTGTTTTTAACACGATAAAATATTGAAAATTACGTTAACATTAAGAATAAAAACATTTCATGACATCACTCGTGGCGTCCCACGTACGTAATTTTTGCTGCTACCTACTATAATTTGTCGTAGAAAAAATTAATTATTGATACACCTGGGGATCGATACTTTCGGAGCGATACGATACACGTATCGTTAATTTTTAAAGCGATACAGATCGACACACGGTATCGATACTTTTCGTGATATCGTCCAACACTACTGTGCAGTGTTGCCAACATCAAATGGTTAAATTATACATTAGTTAGATTTAAAATATACACTTTTATACACAAATGCTAAAAATGTCCTTAGAAAAGAAAGAAGAAAAGTAAACGTCCATTTATGTAATAATTAATGTTTGTATACAGTGTTAAATCTTTTTGTGAATTAATTCTCCTCATTATTTCTTAAAGAAAAATAACCCAACAGAGGCGAGCATTATGAGCATTATCGTATCAGATTTGACTTTGAATGGTAGGTCAGACCTACTATTATGAATCATATGATACAAAGCACAAAACATATATACAAAGAGAGAAAATAAAAGAAAGACTAGAAAGAGACAAATATAAATGCAGATGTAACCCTAACAACTACACTGTACTGTATCATGGATGTAACTACATGCAACCATGAACCATGGATTACTGAAAGGGAACTTGGAATCCCAAGTATAACTTTTCTGTTAAATTGAAAAGTTACACCAATTATACGATTATTACTGAAAAGTACACAAATTATACGATTATTATTAGGGTTAGAAAATTATACACCGATTGGCAACACTGCTACTGTGGGCTAGACGCTTGTGCTATAACCTATACCTACAAACATCATAGATCTTTTAAGCTTTAAGGTCTATGACAAGTATATTATCTCGGGCAGGGATGGGATTGCTATTACAATCGTAACAGATCTATTACAATTCATAGACTGTCATTACGCTATTACGACAAACCAGAAATTGTGCTGTATCTATTACAAACTAAAGAAAACAGGTAAATTCTATTACATGTTTTCGGTTTTTTAATTTTAGTAATAAAGAGTACAGACTGCAGTTACACTTGAGACATGCTTGAGACGTGATTGACAAATAATAAACCTTTTCTATGAGCTCTTTGCAAACCACCCTATTCTTTTCACTGTGGTCTGTGGCCTGGGTCTGTGACTCGCATGTGTTCTTTTTATGGTTTGTGAGGTTTGTACTGTGTACTGCGGGTTTGGTTGTGCTGTGGTGGCTGGAATTTGGTATTCTGTGTTCTGTGATTTTGGCTTTCTTTGGTTATAGTTCATTTAATTAATTTAATTAGCTAATCTGTGATATTATAACATAAATGATTAATTAAGTCTTTAATAATCTGTTATGTCACGAAATATAGAAATGGTTAGGTATTTTTCATATTAAAATTTAATTTATTTGCAGAAATCTGCAGAAAAAAATCTATTACAAATCTATTACATTTTGCCTGCAGATGTCATTACAAATCTATTGTTGTTACAGTGCCTTTATAGTAAAAACAGTGGCGACAATAGCATGTCCAGTTTTCTATTGGTCGCCCGTTTTTGCTCCATAATGGCGGTATTTTGTTTACTTTTACAAGTGTCAACTGTCAAGTGTGTTGTACAAGTTTGTTTGTATATGTATTATACCTTCGTTAATATTCTATTCTTATCGATTTCTATCACAGATTACTACTAATTTCTATATTACAGGTAAGCTTAGCACACAAACACAGATATGCATACATAAGTAGGTATATTGTAATTATTGTATCATTGTAAAATAACAGAAAACACTTATAACCTAACCAATCTTATGAGGTATATTTATCGAAATCTTTGCTGTTTGACATTCATTTAATAAATTTGTATCACAAATTCACATACTTATTTACATTTTAGCTCAGAAAATATGCCAGGTTGTGCTACAGTTGGATGTACTAATTCAGCAAAATGGGATATCTTATGAAGCGTTTTCCTAAAGATCCTCGGTATAGGAGAGAATGGGCAGTAATTTTTGTAATGAGATATACTCCTACAGACAAGTAAACCGCATAGATATAAATATATACCTATTATAGCATCAGTGCGTAATGTTCTATGCATTTTAATCACAAGCGACCGTCTGTTAATAGCTTAAACGAGAATAGAAAACTAATACGTAAACGTAATAAAAACCTCATATTTTACTTGAAATATAAAAATTGAGATTTATTACACTATTATTTTGAAAGTACAGACCACATACATTACTATACGCATAAACTTGGGGATTTATTAGTTGTCAAATGTTTATAGCCATCAAAATTTCACGTAATTTCTGTGTATTCTTAATTTGAAAGTAAATTTTTACTACAATTTTTTTCACGTACTAATTACTTGTCACGAGTAATAAATCCCCAAATTTATGCGTTTAGATTGAGAATCGCCCTGTATAAACTATGTTTATAATTTAACACCTTACCAACTTTGTAAACAGTTTAAATTACCATTATCTAATAAATAATAAAAATATTCCAGTTTTTTTTAATCTTTTATTTAATTTTTATAATTTTTTAATAGTTTAAGCCAATATTAACTATGAATACTCGTATTTTTTTTAATATAGCTACATTGAATAGTTATTTTCTTGTTTGCTGTCTGGTACACTCCATAAACAGGCTAATAAACTGTGTTCCGACTTCACCCTGTAAATCTAAATTTAGTTTAATTCTATTAATGACTTTCATAACTCGTTTATTTTTATTTCTATTAGAGCAATAATTATAGTAAATAATGTTGAATATTGCATTTTTTTCTTTTTGTTTTCTACATATTTTCGCGGTCCTTTTTTGGAAATGGAAAAAAAACGGACCTTCACGCGCGGATCTGACTAAAACTAGTGTGCGATCAGAGACTAGAAATCGAGTGCGTGAACCGTGTACACGTGGAAAGCTATCCATTATTGTGCCAAGAAAAGCCGTCTCTCTCTCTCTCTCTTATTTTCTGGTCAAAAAACTTCTCAAGATCGTTGCATTCATCAGTGAAGGTAAGGTCCAAACAAAAGCCATTTTCAAAAATTTCGTTATAGTCCATTGCATTACTTATTTCTCAAAAATTCAATTTTCTTTAAATCAATTTTCAAACATTTTTTGGTCCTTCGAGCCGGATTATTTAAATAAAATAAGTCAATATCAACAATTACAATTATTGCTCTATTATATTTCCTGTTTATCAAATTTGAAAATTATTTCTCATTTCATAGTTAAAGGTATCGATTTCTGTGTAGGAAACGGATAAGTTTTATCGCAATAAACTTTTGCGCTCGTTCTTATATTTCGTTCAAAACGAAGTTTGTCTGCGTATAAGTAACATTATTAACATTAAATTGCTTTGAATATATTCTTTATTTACAGGGTGAAATTTTTAAATCAATACATTTATATATATTTTTTTCCCAAACTTTAACTAATACTAATTTGCTGTGTTTTCTTCTGATAATTGACTATTACAGTAGTAGTATAATTTAGAAATAATTTAAAATGGCAAATAAAATAAAACAAATACGTGCGCTCCGTGAACTTCAAGTTGATTCGATCGATGATTTACTAACTCTCGCGAAAAATTCTAAAACCGATCCGCAACTTCATAATATTTTTAAAGTGAGATTTGAACTTATTGATCGAATCTACGAGGAGTTTGAAAAGCAACATTATTCTTTAATTTCATTAATTGCTGTCGCTGATAATCCTGATTATGCGCCAGATAAAGAAGTTCGAACAGAATTTATGAATAAATACTTTGCTGTTAAATCTATATACTCCAGTTTATTTTCAACTGATATCGTAGACAATACTTCTCAAAAACATTCTAATGTGAAGCTTCCAAAAATTAGTCTGCCTACTTTTAATGGTAGTTATAAAGACTGGCCAACATATTTTAATCTTTTTCAGTCGTTAATTCATCGTAATACATCTTTATCAGACATGGAGAAATTTCAATATCTTTTATCTTCTTTAACAGGTGAAGCTCTAATTCCTGTAAAAAATATTAAATTTATGGAAGAAAATTACCACAATGCTTTTACTGCTCTTTCAGAAAGATATCATAATAAACGTTTATTAAGTAAAACATGTTGGCAAGCCATTTATGACGCACCAAAACTAACAACTAGGTCTCCGCAAGGGCTCCGTAATTTATTGAATGCCTTTTCTGATAACTTAGCTTCTCTAAAAATATTAGGTTTACCTATTGAAAATTGGGATTTTGTTTTATTTCACATCCTTACACAAAAATTAGATCATGAAACTCTTACACGATTTGAACTTGAAACATGCTCAAACGAAATTCCATCTTTCTCAGATTTAAAAACTTACCTTCTCAAACAATGCACCGGTCTAGAATCCGCTCATCTTTCTTTCAGTATAGAAAATAAAAGCTCGAATAAAATCAAATCAAGTTCTTTTCCTAGTACCCATGGAAAAAATTCATCCATGGTCACCAACATTAATCCTAAACCTATTTCAATCAGTTGCAATTATTGTAAATCTCCTCACACAATTTATAAATGCCCCTCTTTTCTCTCAAAAACTCCTTCTGAAAGGTTTCAAATTACAAAAGAACGGAACTGGTGTACCAATTGTTTACATTCTGCACATAAAATGAGCTCCTGTAATTCCAAATTCACTTGTCAAATTTGTAAGGGCAAGCATCACACTCTCTTACACACTCCTCGAGATTCTAATTTAAAGGAAAACTTTACAGATCAGGCAGCTCCATCGACAAGTTCAGTGATCTCACCTCCTCCAGTAAATTCTCTAACAAATATTCTTCCTACACAAACCACGGTTCTTTTTTCGACTGCTGTTGTAGATATTCTTGATAGCAATGGAAATTACCAATCGGTCCGCGTCCTTCTTGATTCAGCTAGCCAAGCTAATATTATTTCACAGAAATGTATTAACAGACTTGGTTTACATTGTTCTCCTATTTCATTATCTATATTCGGTTTAGGTAAAAATCCTCTTCAACTTCAAAAGGTGTTTCATGCTCTATTCGCCCCAGAAATCAATTATCCCCTATCATTACTGTCGAAGCTATTGAGCTCCTAAAATATGTTTAGACATGCCAAGTTCATATATTTCCTCTGAAAACTGGAAAGATATTAATAAACTAACTTTAGCTGATCCACATTTTAACGTTCCAAGTTCCATTGATTTGTTGTTAGGTGCAGATATCTTTCCATTATTGTTACGTAATGGTCGGATCGTTGGCAATGGTGCAACACCTACTGCCATTGAAACCATTTTTGGTTGGGTTCTCATGGGTAAAATTCAAAACACCATTTCTTCTCATATAAATTCTCTAGTTGTCTCTCTTAACACCCCTCTCGATTTAACATTAAAGAAATTCTGGGAGCTTGAAGAAGTTCCGCAACTCTGCTCGCCATCGCCTGATGATGCTCTCTGTGAAAAGTTATTCACAGAACAATATCTTCGTGAACCAACAGGTCGATATTGTGTAACTCTGCCATTCAAAAAGGCAGAATCTTTGTTTGGTGATTCCAAATCTATCGCTCTTGAAGATTTTATGCATTGAACGCCGCTAAACACTTTCTAGTCCTACTCATTATCAAACATATCGTGAATTTATGAAAGACTACTTAGACAGTGGTCATATGACACTTGCTTCTCTACCTCCCATTCATCCACAAAAGGTCTATTATATTCCTCACCACTCAGTTTGTAATCCCTCAAGTCTTACCACCAAATTTCGGGTAGTTTTTGATGCATCTTGTAAAACTTTACAAGGAGAATCCCTTAATGACAATTTATTGGTGGGTCCTAAGCTTCAAAAGGATATTGTTACACTTCTTTTACAATTTCGCATTCATCCCTTGGTGTTTACTGCTGACATTAAACAAATGTACAGACAAATAAATATCCATCCTCAGCATCGAGATTTTCAGAGAATATTGTGGAGATTCTCCTCTGACCAGCCTGTACAAGAGTTTCACTTGAATACTGTAACATATGGTATCTCATCCGCGCCCTTTCTAGCTCTTGAACTCTCCTACAGTTGGCTCAAGATGAGGGTGAAAATTTTCCACTAGCTGCTAAAGTTTTAAAAAATGATATTTATGTGGATGATGTCGTAACAGGGTGTTCTTCAATTGAAGAAGCATTATTAGTTAAGTCTCAACTCAATTCTCTATTACAAAGGGATGTTTCCATCTCAGAAAGTGGGCAAGTAATAACGTAGAATTCCTAAAAACCATTCCTGAGACCGACAGGCAACTGCAGGATCTCACATTTCAAGGAGACAATGATCTCATAGTTAAAATTCTCGGCTTAAAATGGCTTCCTTCCCGAGATGTTTTCTCATATAGCGTAGAACCCATAAACAGATTATGTACCAAACGTTCAATTCTGTCAGAATTAGCTAGAATTTTCGATCCCCTTGGATTTCTTGCACCTCTCACATTCTTTGCAAAATATCTCATTCAATATTTATGGTCTCTAGGACTCCAGTGGGATCAAACTCCACCTCCTGATGTCTTACATAATTGGAATAGGTACAAATCTGAACTCCCTTCTCTTACCAAGATCCGAATCTCTCGTTGCATTGTTCCTTGTCCTTTCGTCTCTTGTCAGTTGCACGCGTTTTGTGACAGCTCTGAAAAGAGATATGCCGGCGTTATTTGTCTACGGTTTGAATTACCTGACTCTCAAGTCATAGTCTCTCTAGTCTGTGCAAAATCAAAAGTATCGCCCCTGAAAAGAGTTTCGTTGCCAAGACTAGAACTTTGCGGTGCCGTTCTTCTTTCCGATTTGATTTCTTTAGTTGTTAAAACTTATGAGAACAAGTATAAAATTGATGAAATATTTGCATGGTGTGATAGTTCTGTAGTTTTATCTTGGATCAAAAGTTCACCTCACCGCTGGAAAACCTTCGTCAGCAATCGTGTTGCTAGTATACAAGACAAAGTGCCACCACAGTTCTGGCATCATATTCGTTCGTCAGATAATCCGGCGGACTGTGCGTCACGAGGTTTATTTCCTGATCAGTTACTTGATCACCCTCTTTGGTGGACAGGGCCATCATGGCTTCCACTGTCTTCAAAATTATGGCCTAAATCCGATGTTCTCATTAGCCATTCTGAACTTCCAGAAGAACGAAAAATCACCCTTTTTAATATTGTCTCTCTAGATGCCATAGATTCCCTTTTAGATAAATTTTCCTCGCTTTCCAAAATAAAACGAATTATTTCCTATTGTTTGCGCTTCATTGAGATAATGAAAAATCGTAATTCACAAAATTCCAGAGCGTTTACAGAACAAGAATTGCAAAATGCCTTATTACTCCTAGTAAAACGTGTACAGATTACATCATTCCATGAACTATTCGAAAATCTCGAAAGAAAGAAACAGATTCCTAAGAGTTTTCGAAAATTGAGCTTAGCGATGAGGGTATTCTCAGGGTGGGCGGTCGACTCACTCATTCAGGTCTCTTGTATGATCAAAAATATCCCATTCTCTTGCCCAAAAACCATAGATTCACCGAATTGTTGATTGAAGAAGTTCATAAAAAACATTTACATCCCGGACTTCAAACACTTCAGTTCTTATTATCTCAAAACTTTTGGATATTATCTCCCAGGCAGACCATCCGTCATTGCCTTTCTAAATGTCATAAATGTTTTCGTATCAAACCAACACCTTTTCAACCTCCTATGGGTGATTTACCGCCCAGCAGGGTTAATCAGATAAAGCCTTTTCGGTGCGTTGGAGTTGACTATGGCGGTCCATTTTTATTACCTTAGGAAAGTCACGAGGTGCTAAATCTCAAAGGCCTATATCTGTCTGTTTGTTTGTATATCCACTAAGGCCATTCACCTTGAACTTGCCTCGGACTTAACTTCGGATTGTTTCCTGGCTGCCTTAAGAAGACTTATTTCCAGAAGGGGTAGATGCACTCAAATATTCTCGGATTGCGGTACTAACTTCACAGGAGCAAAAAAAGAATTGGATAATCTTATGAAATTCGCCTCAGAGTCTGAAAACATTTCATGGTCATTTAATCCTCCTTCTGCTCCCCATTTTGGCGGTCTCTGGGAGGCCGGGATAAAGTCCGTAAAAACCCACCTTTTCCGCGTAATAGGAGAGCAAATTCTAACTTACGAAGAACTGTACACAGTTCTCGTACAAATTGAAGCCTTATTAAATTCGAGACCCTTGTGCCCTTTAAGCTCAGATCCTCATGATCTTTCAGTTTTGACACCTGGTCATTTCTTAACTCTGGAACCTCTAACGTCTCTTCCCGATCCTGATCTTTCAAACCTCTCTATAAATCGTTTAAACCGATGGCAACTCCTCCAAAGAATACAGCAAGATTTCTGGAAGCGCTGGCACGTAGAATATTTACATACCCTCCAACAAAAGAATAAATGGCATTCTTCTAGCGTATCACACATTACTCCGGGTATGTTAGTACTAATTAAAAATGAATTGTGTCCTCCATTAAAATGGAGACTCGGTAGAATTGAAAAATTGCATCCTGGAAAGATGGAGTATGTCGTGTAGTCACTGTTCGAACTTCTCACGGCTTAATGCAGAGACCTAAATAAGTTCATAAAAAAAGCACAGCATTTTTAGGTGGGCGGTAATGTTCCGACTTCACCCTGTAAATCTAAATTTAGTTTAATTCTATTAATGACTTTCATAACTCGTTTATTTTTATTTCTATTAGAGCAATAATTATAGTAAATAATGTTGAATATTGCATTTTTTTTCTTTTTGTTTTCTACATATTTTCGCGGTCCTTTTTTGGAAATGGAAAAAAAACGGACCTTCACGCGCGGATCTGACTAAAACTAGTGTGCGATCAGAGACTAGAAATCGAGTGCGTGAACCGTGTACACGTGGAAAGCTATCCATTATTGTGCCAAGAAAAGCCGTCTCTCTCTCTCTCTCTTATTTTCTGGTCAAAAAACTTCTCAAGATCGTTGCATTCATCAGTGAAGGTAAGGTCCAAACAAAAGCCATTTTCAAAAATTTCGTTATAGTCCATTGCATTACTTATTTCTCAAAAATTCAATTTTCTTTAAATCAATTTTCAAACAAACTGATATTTACCTAACTCTTTTAATACAACAGATATTACTAATATTTTTATCGGTTAAAATTATATAACAGTTTCTAAAATTTAGTTATCTTCAGTCGTTTTCATGAAAACGTATATCCCAGGATAAATTTATCACCCATTTTAGTTTGTAGCATTCCGTGATTATCAGTCTCCCACATCATGTATTTTTCAACCTGTAAACAAAAACAAGCATGATCATTTCCTCCAACAAAAGGAGACACTTACCTGTAATGAAATGTTTACTGCAGACCCTCATTCTTCAGCAGTGATGCTAAAATGTTGGTAATTTGATTTGCTTTATTAATAGCAAATAGTTCTACAACTCTCATAATTAGCAGCATCATAACCCAATTCCATCATTTTGTTTAATATATCTTTTAGACCAAGTATGGGCAAAATGTCCCTATTTTCATAAGAACTATAGAAGGTTTTCCACAATTCATGTTGCACACTCGTTCCACGAAATTTGTGTGGTGGTTGAGGACATCACTCAAGCACTTGGTACATCAGTACAGAATGCATCCTTTAATTTGCATATTCACTAGCAAATAAAATAGCACCATCTTTGGCAGTGATACCGATACAGGAAACATCTTAACGGTTTTGCACAATCTGAGAATGTTTTGCCTGAAAATAATGTTTACAAACCTTACGTTAATCCTATACCTAACCTGTTAAGTCATACATATTATCTAAATCTACCTGCTTAATTTCACAAGGAAACGTACCTTTCCAATTAAAATGTAGAAATCATTCATTACTTTTGTCCCTGCATTTGTAACAAACCCAGGTTCAAAATATTTGTAAGACTGCAAACTTTATGTAACTTTTCATCTGCTCTTTGTTGTAATAATAAAATAACTGTGTTACGTTAAAACTAAAAGGGAAACAATATTTGTTTATGTGAAACTCCATAGATAGCATTGTTATATGCATATATAAATTGAATATATATTTAACGTAAAGGGGTCCACATCATCTATTAACTTCAGTTTCATTACATATCTGCAAAAATATATTTTATGAGAAACATGAACACAGCAATATTTTCAAACTTACCTTTCTCCAACATCAGGATTTTCCAATAATATTCTTTTAAAATATTTAAACATAATTTATTGCAATTTTGTATATAGATTTTAGATGTCTAATAATGGCTTTTATTAACATAATTATTTTCACATTATTTTGTTCAAATTAAATTTTGTTGTATCTTTTCTGTTGTCAAACATGTCAAATGTCAAATTCAAATTTGACGATATTGAAGACAAGATTTCGTTAAGAATTAAATTAAAACTTATATGTTTGAAATGCTCACGCCCTCAGGACATATTTCAACTAATAGTTTTCAAATTTGAACTAATTCCGATAAAAATTAGAGAAATGAGAACCGCACTGCTGAGGGCCTACAACAAGCGGTCCGTAAATGGCTCCGGAAATTGTTTAATTTTAGTCATAAATGAAAACTTCTCATTTATGGGGACCGGTATTTTATATCAAAAACTCATTGTTACGGCTATTTTCTAATACTTTAATCACGAAATGTTTTTTATTGCAGTATATTTTAAAATTAAAACTCGGTTTCAGCAACGGGGAAATTGTTCGCGCCAAAAAAATTTGCCCCATAATGGCGGGTGGGCGGGGCATAGGCTCTATTGTCGCCACTGTGGTTACTATAAAGGCACTGTAATTGTTGTTCTGTCCCAACCCTGATCTAGGGTCTATGACAAACATTTAAGTTTAATTTTGCGGTTATGACAATTTCCTCAAATCAAAATATCGAATTGATTTAAACAGGTAACTACTAATTTCTTTTGACTAGATCAAATGTAAATATCAAAAGAAAAAATCAAATGGCTTAATCTAATAATGTAAAGTAGCTTTTAAATAATAAACATTTTGATACAAAAAAAAAATATACCTACTACCTTGTTTACAGGTTATGTTAATAATATGGGGAGGAATTTAAATTACTTTTTATTTACTGTATGGTTGTGCTACCTAATAGTGTCTTCAATATTTTTATTTACTCGAGGATTTTTGCTCACAAGAGTTGTGCAAGATAAAAATTCTTCATGTGCACCTATTAACGAAATATTTTGCACGCATGTACAAAATGATAGTAAGAAATTCTGTTCTCACAGTGAAATAATTTCCAACGTTTTGAAAGATTATAAGACAACTTCTACTACATGTTTACCAGCAAGAGGAAGAGTTGTATTACTTATTGTAGATGCTTTGCGATATGATTTTATTATTTTTGATGAAAAAAATAAACATCCATTGCCATTTCAAAACAAGCTACCTGTGATTAACAAATTAACTAAAAAGTATCCAGAACATACAAGACTATATAAGTTTATAGCAGACCCACCAACTACAACAATGCAAAGGATTAAAGGATTCACTACAGGTAGTCTCCCAACTTTTATAGATGCAGGTTCAAACTTTGCAACAATGGAAATTAATGAGGATAATATTATTGATCAGGTAATTTAATTTATACATGTTTTATTATCTTTTGTACTTTAAGGCATTAAATTTAACCTCTTATTGCCCCATGGGCCAGTTTAGGTACAAACAAAAATTACTATTTATTTTTATTACTTTTCAGAAAAATATCACTTTATGTGGCCATAACTCCACTTAAGGCACCTATGTCATACATTTAGTTCCTCGTCCTACATATAGATGAGCGCTAGTTGTATTGTATTTTGTGGTCCAACTTTCGTTTAAGGGAAGTCAGTTACAAAAGAAATTGTTCTATAGGAAGGTTCTACACAAGATTACTAGTATATAACCAATTTTCTTTTTCCGCGGAAATGTTTTGTTTTTCGAATTTTTCTTATACATATTATATTTTAACTGAAAATTGCCTCAAAAATGTCTTTTTTAAATGTCTTTATATTACATACTGCTCAAGAAATACAAAATTAATAAAATTACGGCTTTGATTTGATGTAAAAATTTACGGAAAATTTCCATTTTCCTTCGACTTTAGAATAAGGGAAATCTGTTATAGAAATGATAATTAGATAATTTGATTTGACTGCTAATTTGTGCTTTAATATATAATTTTATTTGAGGAAATTTTTTTAAGGAAAATATTGAGGAAAATCATTTACATATTCATGTTTTTAAGGTTTTGTGAATAATCGACGGTTAATTAATATGTTTTTTGAGTTTTGTGAATAAATGAATGTTATTCAAGTTATAAAACGTAAGTGGATTTGTAGCATTTTTTTAAAATTGAGCGCGCCCGGTCGACGTCGGATTTCAACAAGTCGACCGGGCGCGATCTCTTTGCTCACGTATATTAATTATATCCACATAGATGTTTGTTCTATAAATATAAATGTTAAATAAAAAGCATGTGATTTTGTAAGAATTCTGTATGTATCTAAAAGTTAAGGTATCATTTGTGGCAATATTGTGGCGGATATGTCAAAATAATGATTTTTATGTTGAAACTATTTATTTGAAAAATCTATTCTAACTTTATACAATTAATGACTTCATCCATCGGATCTAGACTGTTTTTCTTACAATGGCGTCTCCACAAGTACTCACAGAGTCGGTCTGCAAATTTGTCCGGTGGAATATGTTGACCTCTTAAAAATTTTTTTGCAGCCAACTACGACGACTCGATCCGTTGGGTATGAGTACCGTCTTCAGCAACGAATTTAACACTATGGTTAACAGTCTAATGCCATATTCAATGAATCTATCATACGCTGTCCACATATCCGAAAGGAGAATTAACGTGGCTCCATCCTTTTTATTTTCGGGACATATTACCATTCTTAAGTTTTCTGAGTTATCAGCAATCATTCCGAATACCCAGGGACCTTCAACTACACTTCCTCTGCTATATTTTCGTTTACCAAATTTGAATTTTTGTGTTCAGAAATACGTTTAGAATTCAAAAATGAAAATTGGTCACATTTTTCCGCTTTTCTACATTTTTTCCATATAGGTATGAAAATGACGCATTTCCGCGGGAAAATTTTGGCGTTTCTGTGTTAAGAAAAATATCTATAATTCACAGCAAAAAATATTTTTTATGTAACTGATTTCCCTTTTTCTAAAGTCCACAAAATTTCCTTTATAATGGAAATGACGCATTTCCGCGGGAAAATTTTAATGTTTCTGTGTTCAGAGAGGCCTCTGAATGATATTTTTTATTTGTTTTTTGTTCATAGTTGATTTCCCTTAAACAAAAGTTGATCCTATTTTGTTGTTTAACCTAAAAATTTAGAGTGTCTCAAAGTGGTTTCAAAGTGCACCTGGTGTTTTGAATTTCATGTAAGTATATGATTATGAGTAGGTATATCATAAAAATACTCATTATGTTTGATATACGGTTCAGAAGAATACTCTACATTTACATTTACATAACTGAAAAAAATCAATGTGAAATATTGAGAAAAACGGTTTGTTCCTAATATGGCACCATGGACAGTAGATATGTATATTGACTGTGCCTGTTATGGAACAGTGGTATCTTATTTCATAATTTATTATTCAGTGGAAATGGCTGAATTATTTCCTTACGACAGTGATGCTGATAATTTAGACGACAGCGATGATGAATACATTCCAGAAAATAGTGACATCAGTAGTACGTCGAGCTCTGATGATGAAAATATGATGACAAAATGAGATTTTGGATTCATTAGGTTTTCGCGCAGAAGTTGCAGAAGCCTTATGTCTAATGAATAAAAATGTCACAAAAAAAAAGAGCTTCCATCCACAAGCAATTCTGTGGATCAAGAATTTGAAGAAAAAAAGAAAAGAGGTCCTACTAAACCAATCCCTCAATTTGATGTGAGGAGGAATGGAATGGGGCACTGGCCTCTCGAAAAAGAAACGCGTCAGCGCTGTAAAATGCCTAATTGTGGACTAAAAACTTATTTTTGTTTTTGTATAAAATGTCAAATTTACTTATGTATTACTAAACAACAAAACTGTTTTAGTAAATTTCATACATAATTGTAAAATATAAATTTTGTGTTTGTTTTGGTTTAGGTGTCCTTTGGTTCATATATGAAACGAAGCAATTTTTGTTTATAAATGAAAATAAAATTTTTCTACAAACATGCAACATATGTTTACACCCTTTTTAATAAATTATGCCTTTTAAACAATTTTTTATGTGAATAAAAATAATGTGGTCAATAAGAGGTTAAGCTCACTTATATTACTCGCTGTAAAATGATCAAATATATGCTACTTTTAGATACACAAAACTCGATAACTAAAACATACAGAACAAAAGTAATATGGAAAATAAAACTTGGTGTTTTGATTATTTGTTGTTACTATTTTAGCAATTACCTATTTTCACATACTTATAAACAAAACTGAATAATCTTATGTGCACTATGTAAGTTTATATTATAACAATATTTACATCACCATAAATTAAAAAAATGCATATTTTCAGAGATTTCTGTTCTTAAAAATGTATTGGTTTGGCTGCTTTCTATTGTTATATATTTGTTTTACTTTGGTACATTTGAATATTCACAGGTGGCATGAAATAACATTCCTTTTATTTACTAACCTTTATATTATTCAGTTCTTAAAACTCTAAAATTATTTATAAGAATATGACGCTGGTATTACTTATAACGTAAATTTGTCATCAAAATAAATCGCATACCTAATGCTCTTTGATATAGAATATCTAGGTATATTAAAGAAATAGCTTCATGAGGTACGCAATTCAATAGATTTTTGATGAATCGATTTACACGATTCAATTTGTTAAAATAAATCGACTCTTGCGATTCATTTGAAGGCAAGTTCCGAGTTCTAATACAAATATAAATAATACAATTGGTTTGAAATTTAAATATGTGACTTGTGCATGCATGCAATTAAGATATATTTTTTTCAATACCTCACATCTATATTAAATCGACTCTTACGATTCATTTGAAGGCAAGTTCCGAGTTCTAATACAAATATAAATAATATAATTGGTTTGAAATTTAAATATGTGATTTGTGCATGCATGCAATTAAGATATATTTTTTTCAATACCTCACATCTATATTAAATCAGGAGTGGCTAACAACTAACTCTACTCTTAGCCTTACAGCATGTGACAGCATTATTGTTGAATTAGGGTTATTAATTTTAGCAATTCTTGAACAGAACAAAGCATATTTGTATAGAATAAAAGAGAATTGTTTTTGAAGCTTATGTACATACTTACATCTCAACACTCCCCTCAAAAACACACATAAACATAACAAGAACAATTAGGTGAGATCAAAACAACATTTTCAATTATCTTTAACTACACTGCAATTAATCTGTGGATAATCTACATTTTTTTATGGTTCAACGTTTGTTGCTTAGGATTTGGGAAAAGCCCCCAGAAAAATAAGCAAATTCTTACTTAAATCTTATTTCTTGAGATTTCTTAGAAGGGACTTATTTTGTAAAGTTGTCCACCAACTGTTTACCTGTAAAAATAGATTTTAGGGTTATTGTTTTCATTTGAATTTATATACGGGGAAAATGGTACTTTATGTCGATATGTTTTGACAATTTATGATACACATGATTTTTTCATAGTGCAATACAGCCTTTGTTCTCTTCAAATAATATTGTTTTAATATTTCTAATTTTTCATATTAGTTAACAGTATAAATTGACCTTTATCTAGATTTTAGAAAGTATCTATAAACAACGGTCCACTGTAGAGTTTTTAAAATTATGTTGGTTCTTAATATCTAATCTAAATTTATCAAATGAATTAAGTACTCATAAACAGTGATATGGTGTCAGACATGAATATCATATGTAATTCTTGAGGTAATTCTTTTAATGATTTTTCTGTGGATCTGCCATCCATCAAACCAATACAATAGAAACTATACTTATCAGAATTTTCACCTGTAATATTTTACTTATATCCTACCACACCACATGAAATAGATACATTGTTGAACAAAACTACTTTGAAACCAGCTGCTCGAATGGATGAAATATGTGGTAAAGCACTAAAATATGTTAGTAGCTAAATTAGTGTTCCTTTATCATATTTAATAAATATATCGTTTAACACAGATCAATATTCAAGTTACTAAAAGTTTCTAAGTCAATACCCATATTTAAAAATAAAGGATTCAGAACTGAAATCTGCAATTATAGAAATATTTGTCTTCAGAGTCAGTTAGCAAAAATATTTGTTATTAGTTATAATGTAAGATTAACTACATATTTAGAAAGAGACAGCCCATGATTGGACTGCTTCATACTTGTGTGATAAGTGTCATAGGGTGGCAGTGGTCATCGATGGACATAGATCAGATCTAATGCTGGTTTCGAATGACTGCTCTGGCATGCTCTCAGAGCATAGCTATCCTTTTCCATTATACAAAATAAAACAGGATAGAAATGCTCTTAGAGTGCTCTAGAGCAATCTATCGAAACCGGTATAAATGATGTTGAAATTGGAATACCCCAAGGTTCAATCCTGGGTCCTCTATTCTTCTTCATATTCATGAATTACATACACTTATATGCTGATGATACCAATCACAGTATACTAATCAAATCAGTAGACTGACTTCCCGCGTCTTCCAAATATCCACCATTTTATTGGCGACTGACAGTTATTACTATACTCGCGACAAGAATTCAGACGACTTACGTCATACAAACAAATGAATAATTTATTATATTTTTATCAAAATATTTAAGAAACTGCAACTGATAGCAATAAAACTATATACTACACTAAAAGTTTGCATTATATATTGCACTAAATTTCAAATATTGATTGTTTTTAACGTGACCAAATATCGAAAATTACGTTGACAATAAAAACAAATGTGTAACGTCAGCCGTGACGTAAGACGTCTGAATTCTTGATCCGAGTATAGAATTTCTGTGTGATGTGTCATTTATGTTTTTTGACATTATCATATCGGTATTGTATTTATATTCCAGCTATGTATGTCGTGTTGAGTGTTTAGTTATCTTGTATGTGTTTTTTTTATTAATGATTTTTTATTAGTGAAACAGATACAGGGGAAAAAATCAAATTTTTGAATCTATTTTCTGAGTAGTAAGAGCTACTTAGTTGAAACTTGGCACACCCTAATAGGTATTTAGAGACTACATTTTGTGGGTATTAATGTATTTTCATGACCTACCTCGCAATAATTTTACGTTGAGTTCTGACCAATTTTAACTCTTAACTTAAATTGCGTGCATAAGAAAGAAATTAAAATATTTTCTTGAAAACAATTCATGGTACCTATCAAAAATTACCAAGAGACATTTTTTGTGTAATTTTAATTCAATCGACAGAGCTTTCGAATTTTGAAAAAATCGTTATAGTGCTATTTTTTTTTCTTAAAAAACTGTGAAGGTTAGCCATATCTGCGCTCATGGCTAAATTAAAAATAATTTAATACCCGCAAAATGTAGTCTCTAAATACCTATTAGGGTGTGCTAAGTTTCAACTAAGTAGCTCTTACTAAGAAAATAGATTCAAAATTTTGATTTTTTTTCAAACTTTAACACCCTGTATCTGGAAAACAAAGCCGTTGCGGACCCATGTTTATATGAACTTTTTGTCTTAAAATCAATCATAGATTAACCCCTTAAAGTTTGTGCACATACTTAATTAACACCCTGTATAAGGCAAACATTGGTGCGACTGAGTTCTATGAGTGGCTTGTAAATAACGATTTATAAATAAACACTTTTTGTACGAGTTGCATACAATATTTTTTCTACGTTTATGCAAAAACCAAAAAATGTTTTATTTAGATGACACTAAGTGTAGGAAAATATGACATCAATGTGAACGTTTATGTTTGTCATGATGACAAAACGCTGTAGTAGAATGACAGATGAATGCAATAAAGATTTTATTGCACTAGTGCAATAAAGAACTACTTTTTCCACTAAATATAGTTCAATAAAGTTTTATTTTTTGCATGAACGTAGAAAAACCTTTTTATGTCATTTTTACCAAAAAATGTCACTGAAAATTTTAGTCACATTATTAGATTAAATAAAAAGTCCATTGAACAGATAAGTTTCATAAGATTGGTTTATTATGGTTTGGTACAATCAAAAATGTCATATGGATTAATGTTCTGGGGAAACTCAGAGCTTATAAATAAAATTTTTACCCTACAAAAAAAAAAAATAAGGTGTATAGCAAAAATGTAAATAAAGAATGGACTACAGTCATTAAGAATAAAAGTGCAGCTCATAAACAAAAACATGCTGTTGTTGTGGGGGAAATCAGCAATGGTTCATTAAGAACTGCTCCAAAAAAAGCTTTTCTTTATGTATCTCGGTTGGATCCAACTACGACCAATAAAGAAGTAGAGAATTTCCTTAACCTGAAATTTCCTGAAGCAACGGTGGAAGCCAAAAATTTTTCGAAATTTCCTCAGCACTATGCTGCTTTTAAAGCAATAGACCTGCAAAACTTGGATGCGGCAATGAGTTCGGAATTTTGGCCTCGGGGAGCTCGTGTCTCAAGGTTTTTTCACCGGAGGACGATAGAAGTTCAACCGACGTAGACACCTCATCTGAACCTGATATATTGTTGCTCAATAGTCAAGCTTTGAACTCTGATAAAATTAACTTAATTACCTCTGAATATTTGGATCAGAGTAATCTAAAATTTCTATGTATTACAGAAACATGGGCTCGATCGGATTCTTTAGACTCATTAATAATTCCTGGATATGTAAATGTAGCTAATTACTCTAGGAGCATTCTTAATGGTGGAGGAGTGGGTATTTGGTGCCTGTATAATTTAAACGTTGAACCAATCGAGCTATCACAGTTCTGTCAAGAACCAATTATTGAAATTTGTGGTGTTACGTGGTGGTTATCATCATCCGATAGAAAGGTTGTCATTTTAAACTGCTACAGAAGTCCCAGTCAAATTAGTAATTTTTCAATATTTCTAGATTCGCTAAATGCTATATTGGATATGTTATACAATCCAAGAATGATATTAATTTTAACTGGAGATTTTAATATGGATCCAATTGCACAATTTGTTAAATATACGGCACTTTGTAAACTTTTAGAAACCTATAACATGTCAAATAAAATAACACAACCGACAATGGTCAGGTGATTTCCTGTATAAATCTTTAATATAACAAGACACCATCTTATCTGAAACTTCAATTGCCTATTTACATTATTAGACTTCTCTCACAACTCCGCTTTTGCAACGCATTTTGTATAAATTTTAGTTTTAATGGCATTTCGGTTCGGTTTTTCTTTTGTCACCGAACATAGTGCAGAACCTCTTCCTACAAAAATTGTAATATTTTTTAGAAGGAATAAAGATTATTATTATATACAATAGAAACAAAACTGGACCTAATATTGATCCTTGCGGATCACCCATATCAATTTCTGTCATTCCAGAGCTAATCGTATCTACAGATTTAGGACTAATATAATTAAGACTGACATTGTTTTCGATTACAAAAAAAACTCTTCACCCAGTCTAAGGTCGTGCCCCTTATTCCATATGAATACAGTTTATTTAACAGTTTACTATGATTGACGCAGTCGAATGCCCTGCTGAGGTCACAAAATATCCCAACAGGATATTCGCCTCCACAAGTTTAATAATTGTGTCATAGAATGAATGAATCGCGATTAAAGTAGACTTTCCCACAGTAAAACCATGTTGATTGTTGGATAATATTCTGTGATTATTTAAGAAGGGCAACAGTTTGTATAAAAAACTATATTCGAGAATCTCCGTAGGTATAGTAACCGGTCTGAAATTTTCAATATGTTGCGTACTGCCTTTTTTGTGAATAGGGACAACTTTACTAATTTTTAAAATATCCGGAAATAAACCAGTCTCAAATGGCAGATTAACTAAGAATAACAAAGGTTTCATTATTAAATCCAATACTTTTGTATTAAGAAAACTGGAATCTCGTAGAAACCAGAGGAATATTTATTTTGTGAGTAAGTTAAATAGTTTGGTTTCTATATAGGGAGTCATGTATATTGTTTTTTGCTGGTACTGGTAAGTATTGTTTTTATCTTTAATTTGAGGAATACTGTTACCAATATCTATAGGTGCATTTATAAAATGTGTATTAAAAGCATTAGCTATGATATGCTAATCATTCCTGGTGTCTATCACGATTCAGCTATCCAGCGGTAAACTGCAAGCTGCTTATTTTCAGCAAAGCAAGCCGCTTTAAGTTTTTAGACGGGCTATTGTCTATACAGAGTGATTTTAAATAAAGTAGCAAAAATGAGACCACATATTGCTTAGGTGAAAATAAACCGATTTAACCTAACATACCTATATCCCAAGTCGCTTAATAAAAAAGATACAAGGTGTCAAAGTTAAAATTTTATTTTCGATATTTGTAGATAACTTCTTAAAAAATTCAAATATTTACATAAAATTTGTAAACCAGGGGTTTTTGCGGGTGAGAAATTCAAATTTGTTTATAATTTTGACGTCACTAGTAGAGGGCGCCACCTATGGCCCATCATGTTTCTTTTAAATGGCAGAACTTTTTTGCAGCTTAGTGTATCCATCTGACTATTGAAACAATCGATTCTCCTACCTGTTATATCTGAAAAAGGTATATCTTGTTGAAGTCATTAGGAGTAACAGTTTTCGAAATTATCCTATTTGAATTATTCACTGCACCGATTGAAAACTGTTATCGTTTCAGGTAAATTGACTTTTTTACTGAAAATATAGCAAAATTTTACTTGAAAAAGTTGTTCAGAACAGTAAATTATGGAGATGTGCAAAATTTCAAAAAGATCGGCCTGCTTTGATAAAATCTTTGTGCTTTGTTGAAAAATGGTTTCATCAAACCTCGCCGATCTTCTTGAAATTTTGCACGTCTTCATAATTTACTATTCTGAACAACTTTTTCAAGTAATATTTTGCTGTATTTTCAGCAGAAAAGGCACTTTACCTTTAACCAAAACAGTTTTTACTCGGTGCACTGAGCATTTCAAATAGGATTATTTCAAAAATGGTTACTTCTAACGACGTTAGCAACAAATTTGAATTTCTCACCCGCAAAAACCCGTGGTATACAAATTTTAAGTAAATATTTGGATTTTTTAAGAAGGTATCTACAAATATCGAAAGTAAAATTTTAACTTTGACACCCTGTATCGTTTTTATTAAGCGACTTGGGATATAGGTATGTTAGGTTAAATCGGTTTATTTTCACCTAAGGAATATGTGGTCTCATTTTTGCTACTTTATTTAAAATCACCCTGTATTACAGCTGATTTTTTTTCACTTAAACCTTAGCATTAGTTTTTTGTACACTGTGCTCTGTGTGAACACAAATTAATAATTATTGTTTTAATAGGTCTATATTTTCGTTTCCATTTTGAACCTTTATTATTTAATAAAATTTTTCATAAACAAACAAAAGTAACCTACAAATAAGTGTCAGACTGTCAAATTTTGACATCCAAAATGGAGTTACATTCAGCGCAAGCGATCCAGCCAAAAAATTTTCGCTGGAAGATTTTTAAAGCTGCTGAAATTCTGCGTAAACGTCTCAGATACGTAAGCTTTAAGCTACATGTAAGCAGCTGAAAGCGCTTGCTTGTGTTAGACACGGGGATTGACTACCTTGTCATTTATATTCAATGCAATATTTTTTTTGAATAGAAGAAATTCCAGCTAAATGAAGACTAAAAATTGCTAAATCAACTGATGAACCTCTATGAGCAACATTTGCTGCTAAGGGGGGATAAACTGTTCATCCAGTTCCAGCTCCATTTTCTACAATTCTTCTTATAATTAAAAGAGTTAAAGAAGGAGGTAAAAGTCAAAATCTTATATTATTTATTCGGGGAATTAATTTTGCCAGATAACTGAGACACTATATTCCACGACGATTTAGTTGGATTATCAGTAGTACTTATTTTACCCTGATAATATTTTCTTTTAGTAGATCTTACCAAAGAATTATGTTTAATTTTATACATCTTATAAATATTTTTTAATTCAGGATATATTTTTGTCAGAACGAAAAGATCTTTTAGGTCTCGACTTGAAAATTTCACTTCATCATTTACCCAGTTTTTCTCAACACTATTATTATTAAAATATTTTCGTTTAGGAAAACATATATTAAAATAAAATAGAAAAATAGTAAGAAAATATTAAATGCGCATCATTTTGTTTCTAATTAAATATAGGTCAGACCAGTTTTCATTTTCCATTTCCATACAAAACTGACGTATTGCATTATCATTAAAAGATCTTTTATATATGATTTATTGTGTGTTTCAATATTGTTTTCCAAACTCAAATCAAATAAAACAGTCCTATGATCAGATATACTGTTATCTAAAATACATGATACACCATTTTCAGCAAAATTGCAAAAAATTTGATTAATTGTGGTAATTGTTGTTGCGGTAACTCTAGTAGGCCATCGTACCATATACTGATCATTGAACATTTATATAATATTACACAATTTAACAAAATTATTGGTGGGTTTATATGCATCACAATTAAAATCGTCACATAATAAGATATTGACATTACGTTTAAATATACAATTTAACACTTCAACAATACTCTCAATAAAAATATTAAAATTTCCAGAAGGAGAACGGTAACAAGCAAGAATCACTAAACTTTTACCACCACTCATTTGCCAGGACCAACCACAAACTTCAATATGTTTTTCTATACAGTAATTGTCTAATTTAATAACAATATAGTTCTGGATGTTTGGACGTCATTTTGTCACATTTAACCTCTTCAAAATTACTCTTCAATAGATCACAGAGTTCTTCAGCACTAGTGTTCCTGTCCACCCTGTAGACATGTACACTTGTATATTTAGGCACACCTTTTACCGATATTGAATTTTTGTTATTACCGACCACTACTTGTCTCTTTTTCTTTGCATGTGATGCAATCTTCCAATCAGTCTCCTGTGATACAGATATATTTGGAGGCGAGTTGTTTATGTCACTTTCTAAATTTATATATTTAGTCAGTTTATTCTCGCTTTGAACTTTCATAATTTCCAGGGCAACTTTATTTTTTTTAATAGGGGTGCCTTGTTTATTTACTTCATTTGGTTTCACTTTTTTATCATGCATTATACGGTTTATATTCTTAGTAGTTTCTTGCACTGTTAGAGGTTTTTCAGTATTTGAGGTTTTTATCTTCTCAACACTCTGTCCCTCTCCCACTGACTTTAGCTTTCACTGTATCCAACAATTGAATTTGTTTATTTAATAGGTTAATTTTTTCACGTTGTATCCTTTTGTTTAATGATATAATTATAAAATTTTATTTCAACCTTCTTTTCTGCACTTGCAGTTTCTTCTAAGGCATCGAAAAAACCATTGTCACTTTCAGGCACAGTCAACTCACAGCAGGTTATTTTATCGTTACTAATGAATGTCACATTGTTACACAGTTTAGCACAGCTCAAATGGTATATATTGTCACGGATTTCCCAATCCGTCTTTTTCTTACTTCCAGAAAAACAATCCGTTAATTAAACACTTCTTTATTAACTGCTCAGTACACTACTGACTACTAATTACAGGTCAACTAAACACTTATTTAATTAATCGCTATCTAAATCGCTTTGATCTCTCTAACTAAACACTTCACTTCAACACTGTATACAAGACTTATACAAGACTAACTAACTCGGCCGTCTATTCTTCTTTTATAGACCAAACGAATGTTCCAGGTATTTTCTAGCATTTCTAGACCCATTTCCTCGAACGACTGGAACGCTTCTCGTTGTTTCCACAATTTTCTAGTAACGCCTCGATTCACGGTATGTTGTTTGTTTACCAGAATGGCGTAGGGGCGATCGGGGCAATCTTAGGCAATTCGCGGTGCCACAGTCGTCGGTTTGGGAGTGAGAGGGGCAAATTCCGTGACAATATTTTCACAATTTTTACATGGCATTAACCACATTTGACTTACATCTTTTACAAGCAGAGAGCGATTGAGCTGTCTTGCCTGTGCGCCATGTTGTGCAGCTACTTACAATACAATACAATACAATAACTTTATTCCTTTTGATTAATAATTACATTAATATAGGATCCGTCATCAAACACACATTAATAAATATGTATACACTTACAAAATGTTCACATATAATATAATAATACAGATATATAGAAAATATATATCGTCATAATATAAATCACATGTAAATAATACAAACAATAATACAAGTAATAAGACAAACAAGTTAATTAGTACATGAGTAAAACTCATTAATGTCATAGAAACATTTATCGTTAGATACTTTTTTAGACATTTAACAAACATGTTTTTTGTACTAGAAAGTTTAATCTCCATGGGTAATCGGTTGAAAATGTCTAGGCCTTTAACAAAGGCAGGTTTTTACAAATATTATGTCTCTTATAAGGAGTATAAAAGTTATTTCTTTTCTATTGAAATAATGATGATGATCGATATTCCTAGCAAATAAATTTTGATTATCATAAACATAAGTGCAGATTTCCAGCAAATATATACATGTAAGTGTCAGCAAATTTAACTTTTGGAAGAAGATACAACAAGATGTTTGCGTTGATACACCCACTAAAATTCTTATAATACGTTTCTGACAAATAAACACGTCGGATGCTATTGTAGCCAAACCCCAAAAACATATACCGTACTTCATTCTACTATAAGCCTGAGCATAATAAACAGAAATGAGTTGGTTCATATTAAGTACCTGTTTCAGATTTCGAAGAAGGTAGCAAAAAGAAGCCAGTTTGGAACATAGTCCACCACAATGATTTTTCCAGCTGAGAGTTTCATCAATCGTTAAACCCAAAAACTTAACATTAACCGCCCTTTCCAGGATATCACCACCAACTGAAATATTAATATCTAAGTCATTATGATTCTGTGCTGTGCTTGTTGTCTGTCTTTTAAGAAACTAGATATCCACGTATTTGCCAAACCCCTAATTCCGTATTTTTCCAGCTTGTAAAGTAGCCTATCATGATTGACACAATCGAATGCCCTGCTAAGATCACAAAATATCCCAGCAGGGCACTCATCCACATCAATATAACCAACTAGGTCTTGAAAAAAAGAAATTATAGCAGTTTGTGTAGATTTTCCTGATTGGAAACCATGCTGGACAGTTGACAATGTATGAAATCGTTCAAAGAACGACTTTAATCTAAACAAAAAACAATGTTCAAATATTTTACTGAAGCTTGGCGACATCGTAATAGGTCTGTAATGGTCTACGTTCATTTTATCAAGCTTTTTATAAACCGGTACAACACTACTCAGTTTGTGAATATTTGGAAACTTACCTTCCTGAAAAGATAAGTTGACAAGATAACACAGAGGTTTTGCTAATGAGTATGCTACTTGTTTAATAAGATAGCACGATACACTATCTGGTCCAGATGATTTTTTATTTTTTAATTTATTTTTAATTATACTGATTATTTCATTCTCAGTAAATGGAGTCAAAAAAAAAGTCGCGAGCTGATCATGCATGATGTCATATTTATCACACTGAGATATTTTATCTAAAATTCGTAACGGGGCTTCTTTAAACGAATTTGAGAAACATTTTGCTACTTCATATGGATCTTTCAAAATGCGGCCATCGTGTTCCAATGCTATCTATATTGATCTGAAAATTATTATTGTTACATAAAGTTCTAACTATATTCCATGCAGTCTTAGCAATATTGTCAGATTTCTTTATTACATTTTGGTAATAATTCTTTTTTATATTACTTACTAATTTAATATGATTTCTCTTTGCTTGATTGTAATGTTCACGTGATATTATGCCCAGACATTTTAGACTATAGAGTTCTTTTAAATTTTTACTAGACCTTTTTACATCTAAGTTTACCCAATTTTTATGTACCAATGGCATCCGATGTTTCTTCAACGGAAAGTGTAAGTCAAAATAGTACATGAATATATTATGAAAGTGCCCAAATGCATTGTCAATATTATTCATTGAGAATAAATTACACCAGCTTTGTGTATTTAAGTCGTTTTTGAATGATTCAATATTTTGTGCAGTAAAATTGCGCTTATATTGAATCAAGCATTTATTTTGTGTATTACATTTAATATTAGACACTAAAAAAACAGTTCTGTGATCGGAAATTATGTTGTCACACACTAATCCAGCTGCACCCGCGTTATTACAAAAGATTAAGTCCAAGATATTACCCCGTCAGGTGATTTCCGGGCTGGTTGCCACGTCGTCGGTTTAGAACTCTTGAATATGACATCATGCATGATCAGCTCGCGACTTTTTTTTTGACTCCATTTACTGAGAATGAAATAATCAGTATAATTAAAAATAAATTAAAAAATAAAAAATCATCTGGACCAGATAGTGTATCGTGCTATCTTATTAAACAAGTAGCATACTCATTAGCAAAACCTCTGTGTTATCTTGTCAACTTATCTTTTCAGGAAGGTAAGTTTCCAAATATTCACAAACTGAGTAGTGTTGTACCGGTTTATAAAAAGCTTGATAAAATGAACGTAGACCATTACAGACCTATTACGATGTCGCCAAGCTTCAGTAAAATATTTGAACATTGTTTTTTGTTTAGATTAAAGTCGTTCTTTGAACGATTTCATACATTGTCAACTGTCCAGCATGGTTTCCAATCAGGAAAATCTACACAAACTGCTATAATTTCTTTTTTTCAAGACCTAGTTGGTTATATTGATGTGGATGAGTGCCCTGCTGGGATATTTTGTGATCTTAGCAGGGCATTCGATTGTGTCAATCATGATAGGCTACTTTACAAGCTGGAAAAATACGGAATTAGGGGTTTGGCAAATACGTGGATATCTAGTTTCTTAAAGACAGACAACAAGCACAGCACATAATCATAATGACTTAGATATTAATATTTCAGTTGGTGGTGATATCCTGGAAAGGGCGGTTAATGTTAAGTTTTTGGGTTTAACGATTGATGAAACTCTCAGCTGGAAAAATCATTGTGGTGGACTATGTTCCAAACTGGCTTCTTTTTGCTACCTTCTTCGAAATCTGAAACAGGTACTTAATATGAACCAACTCATTTCTGTTTATTATGCTCAGGCTTATAGTAGAATGAAGTACGGTATATGTTTTTGGGGTTTGGCTACAATAGCATCCGACGTGTTTATTTGTCAGAAACGTATTATAAGAATTTTAGTGGGTGTATCAACGCAAACATCTTGTTGTATCTTCTTCCAAAAGTTAAATTTGCTGACACTTACATGTATATATTTGCTGGAAATCTGCACTTATGTTTATGATAATCAAAATTTATTTGCTAGGAATATCGATCATCATCATTATTTCACTAGAAAAAGAAATAACTTTTATACTCCTTATAAGAGACATAATATTTGTAAAAACCTGCCTTTTGTTAAAGGCCTAGACATTTTCAACCGATTACCCATGGAGATTAAACTTTCTAGTACAAAAAACATGTTTGTTAAATGTCTAAAAAAGTATCTAACGATAAATGTTTCTATGACATTAATGAGTTTTACTCATGTACTAATTAACTTGTTTGTCTTATTACTTGTATTATTGTTTGTATTATTTACATGTGATTTATATTATGACGATATATATTTTGTATATATCTGTATTATTATATTATATGTGAACATTTTGTATGTGTATACATATTTATTAATGTGTGTTTGATGACGGATCCTATATTAATGTAATTATTAATCAAAAGGAATAAAGTTATTGTATTGTATTGTATTGTAAGTAGCTGCACAACATGGCGCACAGGCAAGACAGCTCAATCGCTCTCTCTGCTTGTAAAAGATGTAAGTCAAATGTGGTTAATGCCATGTAAAAATTGTGAAAATATTGTCACGGAATTTGCCCCTCTCACTCCCAAACCGACGACTGTGGCACCGCGAATTGCCTAAGATTGCCCCGATCGCCCCTACGCCATTCTAGTAAACAAACAACATACCGTGAATCGAGGCGTTACTAGAAAATTGTGGAAACGACGAGAAGCGTTCCAGTCGTTCGAGAAAATGGGTCTAGAAATGCTAGAAAATACCTGGAACATTCGTTTGGCCTATAAAAGAAGAATAGACGGCCGAGTTAGTTAGTCTTGTATAAGTCTTGTATACAGTGTTGAAGTGAAGTGTTTAGTTAGAGAGATCAAAGCGATTTAGATAGCGATTAATTAAATAAGTGTTTAGTTGACCTGTAATTAGTAGTCAGTAGTGTACTGAGCAGTTAATAAAGAAGTGTTTAATTAACGGATTGTTTTTCTGGAAGTAAGAAAAAGACGGATTGGGAAATCCGTGACAATATATACCATTTGAGCTGTGCTAAACTGTGTAACAATGTGACATTCATTAGTAACGATAAAATAACCTGCTGTGAGTTGACTGTGCCTGAAAGTGACAATGGTTTTTCGATGCCTTAGAAGAAACTGCAAGTGCAGAAAAGAAGGTTGAAATAAAATTTTATAATTATATCATTAAACAAAAGGATACAACGTGAAAAAATTAACCTATTAAATAAACAAATTCAATTGTTGGATACAGTGAAAGCTAAAGTCAGTGGGAGAGGGACAGAGTGTTGAGAAGATAAAAACCTCAAATACTGAAAAACCTCTAACAGTGCAAGAAACTACTAAGAATATAAACCGTATAATGCATGATAAAAAAGTGAAACCAAATGAAGTAAATAAACAAGGCACCCCTATTAAAAAAAATAAAGTTGCCCTGGAAATTATGAAAGTTCAAAGCGAGAATAAACTGACTAAATATATAAATTTAGAAAGTGACATAAACAACTCGCCTCCAAATATATCTGTATCACAGGAGACTGATTGGAAGATTGCATCACATGCAAAGAAAAAGAGACAAGTAGTGGTCGGTAATAACAAAAATTCAATATCGGTAAAAGGTGTGCCTAAATATACAAGTGTACATGTCTACAGGGTGGACAGGAACACTAGTGCTGAAGAACTCTGTGATCTATTGAAGAGTAATTTTGAAGAGGTTAAATGTGACAAAATGACGTCCAAACATCCAGAACTATATTGTTATTAAATTAGACAATTACTGTATAGAAAAACATATTGAAGTTTGTGGTTGGTCCTGGCAAATGAGTGGTGGTAAAAGTTTAGTGATTCTTGCTTGTTACCGTTCTCCTTCTGGAAATTTTAATATTTTTATTGAGAGTATTGTTGAAGTGTTAAATTGTATATTTAAACGTAATGTCAATATCTTATTATGTGACGATTTTAATTGTGATGCATATAAACCCACCAATAATTTTGTTAAATTGTGTAATATTATATAAATGTTCAATGATCAGTATATGGTACGATGGCCTACTAGAGTTACCGCAACAACAATTACCACAATTGATCAAATTTTTTGCAATTTTGCTGAAAATGGTGTATCATGTATTTTAGATAACAGTATATCTGATCATAGGACTGTTTTATTTGATTTGAGTTTGGAAAACAATATTGAAACACACAATAAATCATATATAAAAAGATCTTTTAATGATAATGCAATACGTCAGTTTTGTATGGAAATGGAAAATGAAAACTGGTCTGACCTATATTTAATTAGAAACAAAATGATGCGTACGAATATTTTCTTACTATTTTTCTATTTTATTTTAATATATGTTTTCCTAAACGAAAATATTTTAATAATAATAGTGTTGAGAAAAACTGGGTAAATGATGAAGTGAAATTTTCAAGTCGAGACCTAAAAGATCTTTTCGTTCTGACAAAAATATATCCTGAATTAAAAAATATTTATAAGATGTATAAAATTAAACATAATTCTTTGGTAAGATCTACTAAAAGAAAATATTATCAGGGTAAAATAAGTACTACTGATAATCCAACTAAATCGTCGTGGAATATAGTGTCTCAGTTATCTGGCAAAATTAATTCCCCGAATAAATAATATAAGATTTTGACTTTTACCCCCTTCTTTAACTCTTTTAATTATAAGAAGAATTGTAGAAAATGGAGCTGGAACTGGATGAACAGTTTATCCCCCCTTAGCAGCAAATATTGCTCATAGAGGTTCATCAGTTGATTTAGCAATTTTTAGTCTTCATTTAGCAGGAATTTCTTCTATTCAAAAAAAATATTGCATTGAATATAAATGACAAGGTAGTCAATCCCCGTGTCTAACACAAGCAAGCGCTTTCAGCTGCTTACATGTAGCTTAAAGCTTACGTATCTGAGACGTTTACGCAGAATTTCAGCAGCTTTAAAAATCTTCCAGCGAAAATTTTTTGGCTGGATCGCTTGCGCTGAATGTAACTCCATTTTGGATATCAAAATTTGACAGTCTGACACTTATTTGTAGGTTACTTTTGTTTTTTTACTGTTTAAGAAAGGTATTTTAAGCTAATATGTATCAAATCTCCTACAATTCCTATCAATGAAGTCATATGTATGTTCTCTGATACCAAACATCTAGGTATGCTAATGAACATCCACAGACAAAACTCTATTCAATAATTATCTAAAAAATTTAATATATTTACTAACCTCTGGAGTGGGAACTCGAAATTCAACCACAATAATTGAGATCTCACTTATTTCTACGTTTTATTAGGATCGCTTCATCAGGTGGCCTCCTTTAACTTGAGTCAAATATCTAACTATAAAGATGATTATACCAATAAATTAAAATTATTTGAAATTGAATGTCAAAATGACTGATTAACTGTCAATGAATATCATAACAACCTACTAAAATAAATAAAAATTAATAAAAGCTAATAATAAGGAATATATGGGTAGATATTGTGGGTGTAATTCAACGCAGGTTGGGGCTTTTGTCCACTGAGTAGTTAGTTTCACACAATATTGTTAATACCTAAAAATATATGAAAAAAAATTACTTTGGTTTGTTTATGAAAAATTTTATTAAATAATAAAGGTTCAAAATGGAAACGAAAATATAGACCTATTAAAACAATAATTATTAATTTGTGTTCACACAGAGCACAGTGTACAAAAAACTAATGCTAAGGTTTAAGTGAAAAAAAATCAGCTGTAATACAGGGTGATTTTAAATAAAGTAGCAAAAATGAGACCACATATTCCTTAGGTGAAAATAAACCGATTTAACCTAACATACCTATATCCCAAGTCGCTTAATAAAAACGATACAGGGTGTCAAAGTTAAAATTTTACTTTCGATATTTGTAGATACCTTCTTAAAAAATCCAAATATTTACTTAAAATTTGTATACCACGGGTTTTTGCGGGTGAGAAATTCAAATTTGTTTCTAATTTTGACGTCACTAGAAGAGGGCGCCACCTATGGCACATCATGTTTCTTTCAAATGGCAGAACTTTTTTGCAGCTTAGTGTATCCATCTGACTATAGAAATAATTTATTCTCCTTCCTGTTTTATTTGAAAAAGTTAACCTTGCTAAAGTCGTTAGAAGTAATCATTTTTGAAATAATCCTATTTGAAATGCTCAGTGCACCGAGTAAAAACTGTTTTGGTTTCAGGTAAAGTGCCTTTTCTGCTGAAAATACAGCAAAATATTACTTGAAAAAGTTGTTCAGAATAGTAAATTATGAAGACGTGCAAAATTTCAAGAAGATCGGCGAGGTTTGATGAAACCATTTTTCAACAAAGCACAAAGATTTTATCAAAGCAGGCCGATCTTTTTGAAATTTTGCACATCTCCATAATTTACCGTTCTGAACAACTTTTTCAAGTAAAATTTTGCTATATTTTCAGTAAAAAAGTCAATTTACCTGAAACGATAACAGTTTTCAATCGGTGCGGTGAATAATTCAAATAGGATTATTTCGAAAACTGTTACTCCTAATGACTTCAACAAGATATACCTTTTTCAGATATAACAGGTAGGAGAATCGATTGTTTCAATAGTCAGATGGATACACTAAGCTGCAAAAAAGTTCTGCCATTTAAAAGAAACATGATATGCCATAAGTGGCGCCTTTACTAGTGACGTCAAAATTAGAAACAAATTTGAATTTCTCACCCGCAAAAACCCCTGGTTTACAAATTTTATGTAAATATTTGAATTTTTTAAGAAGTTATCTACAAATATCGAAAATAAAATTTTAACTTTGACACCCTGTATCTTTTTTATTAAGCGACTTGGGATATAGGTATGTTAGGTTAAATCGGTTTATTTTCACCTAAGCAATATGTGGTCTCATTTTTGCTACTTTATTTAAAATCACTCTGTATAGCCAATAGCCCGTCTAAAAACTTAAAGCGGCTTGCTTTGCTGAAAATAAGCAGCTTGCAGTTTACCGCTGGATAGCTGAATCGTGATAGACACCAGGAATGATTAGCATATCATAGATAATGCTTTTAATACACATTTTATAAATGCACCTATAGATATTGGTAACAGTATTCCTCAAATTAAAGATAAAAACAATACTTACCAGTACCAGCAAAAAACAATATACATGACTCCCTATATAGAAACCAAACTATTTAACTTACTCACAAAATAAATATTCCTCTGGTTTCGACGAGATTCCAGTTTTCTTAATACAAAAGTATTGGATTTAATAATGAAACCTTTGTTATTCTTAGTTAATCTGCCATTTGAGACTGGTTTATTTCCGGATATTTTAAAAATTAGTAAAGTTGTCCCTATTCACAAAAAAGGCAGTACGCAACATATTGAAAATTTCAGACCGGTTACTATACCTACGGAGATTCTCGAATATAGTTTTTTATACAAACTGTTGCCCTTCTTAAATAATCACAGAATATTATCCAACAATCAACATGGTTTTACTGAGGGAAAGTCTACTTTAATCGCGATTCATTCATTCTATGACACAATTATTAAACTTGTGGAGGCAGGCGAATATCCTGTTGGGATATTTTGTGACCTCAGCAGGGCATTCGACTGTGTCAATCATAGTAAACTGTTAAATAAACTGTATTCATATGGAATAAGGGGCACGACCTTAGACTGGGTGAAGAGTTTATTTTGTATATTAGTCCTAAATCTGTAGATACGATTAGCTCTGGAATGACAGAAATTGATATGGGAGATCCGCAAGGATCTATATTAGGTCCAGTTTTGTTTCTATTGTATATAATAATAATCTTTATTCCTTCTAAAAAATATTACAATTTTTGTAGGAAGAGGTTCTGCACTATGTTCGGCGACAAAAGAAAAACCGAACCGAAATGCCATTAAAACTAAAATTTATACAAAATGTGTTGCAAAAGCGGAGTTGTGAGAGAAGTCTAATAATGTAAATAGGCAATTGAAGTTTCAGATAAGATGGTGTCTTGTTATATTAAAGTTTTTATACAGAATAGGTGTTGCAGACATCATAACTAAAGCTATGTCTCTCTGATAAAGTATTTCTTTATATTTTTGTAACATGGTAGGCATATGTCTCTTTAGTCAAGTTGTCTAGGACACCCGCACTGTGAAGCATTTGTCTGACGTGAAGGAGCCAATTATAATGAGTGTCATCATTTAGTAGTTGCAGCTGCCTGTGAAAACACGCACGAACATTACGATTGGTTTCCATTGCCAACAGTTTAATTAACCAGTTTAAAGCCGTTTTAAAAACCAGTAACGACAAACTGCTAATTCCTATTTCAAGTCTAACAATATAACCAGGCGTGTTTAGAGGCAACAATAACATACAGAACCAAACGTGAATCCCAAGAGTTTATTTTGTATTTGGCCATTAGAGAAATGACAGACCCAACTGCTTGTCTAGCTTTTGCGACCACTGACTCGGTCATTATTCGAAAGAGGCTAGAGGAGGAACAAATTACTCCTAGATAAGTAAAACAATTAACAGTTTCAACAGGCTGATTATTAAATAGGAAAGGAAAAGTATTACTGCGACCGCCACGAGAGAAACACATGATCTTAGTTTTTTGAGTGTTAATCGTTAATTGATTTAGTGCTACGTACTTTTCAAGGATATTGAGTTTACGGCAAAGGTCAATTTCTGAATCAGCCAATAGCACCAAATCATCAGCATACAAGAGCATAAGTATTTCGTGACGGTTATCAATATTGAGCCGACGAGCGTTAAACGAATCAAAAAAATCTTCAATATCAGCAATGAAAAGAGAAAACAAAAGAGGACTTAACGACTCTCCTTGCAAAACACCTGAAGTAATGTTGAATTGCCTTGTTAAATTACCCTCTGTACAAATTTTAATGTGTGCGTGAGTATACAGTTTCTTAAGAAACATTACTATATTGGAGCTTAAAGCTAGAGCATATAATTTTTCCCACAGAAGAGAATGATTGATAGAGTCAAACGTACGTTTAAAATCTATAAATGCTGCAAAAACTTTCCGGCCCTTTAATCTACACATTTAAACATTATCAACGCATCCCCGATCTTTTCGAAATCCTGCCTGTGATTCAAGTAGTATTTTATTGGACTCTGCCCAACAGGTGAGTCTTGAGAGGAGAATACTAGTAAACACTTATTAGTGGGGTCATCAATAGGATTCTTCTTATGTAGTGTTGGAATGTGATTTAGATTAGTTTATTCCCATCTCTCATATTGTTTGAATTAGGCGCCCTTCCGCCATTTTGTATAACAGTTTCCTGTTTGTATAGAAATGACAGTTGTTGATAATAAATTTATCTATGTTGATATGAAGACGACTAATTAATAAAGAAGCAATCTCTGAATATATAATCTTTTATTATCACTGCAATCCATCAGGTTATGGGCCCAGTGGTACCGCAAAATAAAAAGATTTAAAAAGGTGAAAGTGTTGAGAGTAATATTTCTGTGAGAAATACCGTGCTTCCCGAAAATAACACAACACGT